>CM053789.1:559377993-559977993 GCA_028749045.1 Cupressus sempervirens | reverse complement strand
GCAAAACAATAACCACAACAAGTAGTAGTACAACAAACTATGGTACAACCATCACAATCAATACCATAATAAGTACCAAAAAAAGTACCCCAACATGTACCACAACAAGGATTCTTTTCTCTCCAAAGTACTAACATACCTCCACCACCTAGCAACACATCACCTAACTCTTTAGATACAAAAATATTAGAACCAAGTAGACATAGTTCGTACCATAGCAAATGATCTACTCATAGGCACAAAATAATTGAATAGAAGACTATCATTCAAAACCCTAATAAAGAGTTACTACAATAATTCAAAAAAAAATTTAAACATGTCAAGGCATTGGGAGTCTAGAAGAAATAGGTTTTATACACAAAAGGGAATTATGTCCTAATCCATTTGATAAAAATTTGTATATGCCTCCAATCCAAAAACATTTCAAGGCACCAAGATTCAAAAAATTTGAGGAAAAGGAAACCCTATTGATCACATTAGAGAATTTTTTGCCTCTTGTACCAAACTCAGTGATGAGACCACATATCATATGAGACTATTCCCTCATTCTCTCAATGGGCCTACACTCAAATGGTACTCCAAACTTCCCAGCAATGTCAAATCTTGGTCAGAATCAACAAACAAATTCATCTCCTACTTTGCTTTCAATATTACAAATGAGGTGACACTTTTTGATTTATGGTCAACCAAACAAAAGATGGGATAACTATTTATCACATTTTTATAATGCTAGAGAAAATTAGTTAGTCAATGCTCACTGAACATTCATGAGGAACAACAAGTTAATCTGTGCGTTGAAAATCTAGTTCCAAGTTTAATGTATGAACTCAAGATCAAAAGTCCAAGCACCATTTCCAAGTTGATGAAAAAAGGGGTTAGTATTGAATACACCATCATCTATAAGAGCATCCTCAAAACCAACAAGGAACACACCAAAACCAACTCATCTAATGACGCTCAAGGCAAAAAATTTCTCCAAAAAAATAATAATTTAACCAATTATGACATTGTGGATGCATGAACAATCAACACAGTGCAACCTCAACTGACTCTAAAAGGTACAAACCCTAAAAATTCACAAACTCCCAATAAAATGCCACCTTAACAATAGAAAATTGAGACTTCCACATAGGAAAGACCTCAGAGACATAGACACAAAATTCACACCCTTGGGGATACCTCTTAAGATTGCACTTCAATAATTACTTAGTATAACTTCTTGTAGTTACCCCCGATTAAAGATGAACCATTAACTAAGGCCTCTTGGTGGTATAAATTTTTTTTTTGTGATTATCACCACACCAAAGGACACAAGAACTCATCATGTTTTCAGCTAAAACATGCAATAAAAGACCTCATATATGATGATGTGATCATAGTTGATCCATCACTACTGACATCCAATTCTAATCACACAATTTCTAAAGATCCTTTGGTTAATCATGACGAAGGGAAACCCTGCAATTCAAAATTTGAGTCATAAGCTAATTAAAAACACACTCGATATGAATACACCATAAATTTCTTCAATGAGTCTAACTCTCACATATCCAAATTCACCTTAAAGGTTGAGGATCCTCATTGTACTATCACTATGAGTCATACCAAGAATACCCTACTTAGAGCTCCTCCTAGACCTACTACCTCTAGTATACCTACACCCCCTAGTAGACCTAATGTTCCTACTTCATATGATTATAGCCTTGTAGATTAGCTTGGTAAAACCCCAATGTAAATATCCATCTTGGACATATTATGTGCATCCCCACAACATCATAAGATCTTGGATCAAGCCCTCAAAGAGTCAACAGTCCTAGATAAAATTGATGTTTCCCAGTTCCAGGCCATGGTTGCAAACTTATCTACATCATAGCATATCATCTCTTCCCCTTGAGCTATTCATAAGGAGAGATGCAACCAAAATGACTCCCTTTATCTCAAAATCTATCACAAAATCACAATAAAGGCCTGTGATGATGGTACACTCTTCTCCAAGGGTATCATCATATTACCCATTAGATTTGATCCAACTACTAAGAATACATTATTCTAGGTCCTAGATATCAAAATGAATTGAAACAAACAATGAAGCACAACCCATAGATTCCTCTAAATATGTGGAGGCTAACATACTCCTCAGTAAGGCCATAAAAAAACTAAAGATTGAAGACAAATGTATGTAGATTACTTTATGTCTCAAGTATCTCACATTAGGGAGTCACCACTTCCTCCCCAATCTTATGGTAAATCACAATTATTTCAAGAATAAAATTCTAAGATTAGTACAAAAACTTCTACTTCCATCAATTTCATTAGTCAAAGTGGCCTACATGGAGAATTGAGAAAGAAAAAGCAGAACAAGAACTCACTTTTATCCTAACAAGTATGGACCTAACTTTTTTATCATGTAGAAACAAGGCTATGATAGATGTAGTGGTCTTGGATTTTAGAAATAAGGAATAATTAAACCTATCAATACAAAAGGATGATCTCCTAGCTTGGGTCTTGGATTCAAAGAATTGCAAATAGGTCCTCCTCATAGTAAGGCACCCACATGTGAGACTGTGAATTTTTCAAAAGATGTTAAGGCATCTGAGGATACCCAACCTAAAATCAATAATCATTATGCACATGACCATGTATTTGATAACCCTAGTAATACAACTGAATTAGATACCCATAACTATATCTTCAACTAGAGCCCATTCAACATTGATGATGGCATCCCCTCAAGTTATCCTAAACTTTTGGATTGGGACCAGCTTTGATCAATTTGACAATGGTGATGCTCTTTTAATAGATTTGGACATCTATGAAGGAATTATGATTGAAAATCATAATGGAGGAATTTTTCCTAAAGTGAACACATTGACATATTTTGGGGAGTCAACTTCATCTTCCATATGCAAAACTAGAAGAAAAGAAAAAATTTACAAGCATAGGTATCTTGGTGAAAACTAAAAAGTACCATTAGACCATGAAAAAGGAAAAAGCTAAGCATCTCCCAAGGATATTGTAATACCCCAAAATTGGCCCATTGCCATAATCACCAATTCTGGTCTATTCTGATCAATTGCTAAGTCCTATGTCACTAGGCAATTCTTGTTCTGACATTTGCTACTTGAATTAATTGTTAGATGTAGACAACCCTAACCTATGTTCATCATACTTATTATTTAATTCCTACAATATTTACTCATATTAGTCGCATTGAACCTATTTGATTTAAATTTAATTTAATCTAAATTATTTATACTTTATTAAATTAAATTATCACCTAAGGCTAATGTACTAAGGAATTAAATTTATTTAATTTAATATATATGCCTATTCTAATTAATTGAATGAAATTATTTAATTAAATAGAAAAGGTATTTATGAAGTCATATCTTATTTTATTAAATTAAATATCTTTTCTAATTCTACTCTTTAGTTCTAAATGGAAACTCTGAGTGAACTATCTCTCGAATTGGAATCAATCTAGTTAATTGATCTCACACCCATGAAAAGTTCAATTAACTACTTAGCACACTCAAATCAGAAATAGTTCACTTCACCTACACAAGGAAGTTTCCATCTTAACTGAATCTTTACTTCAATCCTGACTGTCATTCCAAGTTGATCTCACCCGTTGATGGGTTTCAAGAATTCTATTTAAGGGACTCATTATTCCTCATTAAGGAGGTTGAAATTGATTTCTATTGAATTGTTGCTGAATTATATACTCATCCAAGCTCATTGTATTATAGACTTTCATTTCTTAGCTTAAGATCATATAGTTTTAATATTGCATACATTTAATCTAGTTTGTTTTACAAATTCTTAGATTAATTGCATAATCATTTAGATTACCTACACATTCATATAGATTAATCTTCTTAAAAACCTTCCTTCTAGAATAATTAGATTACCTGCACCTCAAATCTGAGGTCACAAATAGGTAAAATCCTCCTAGATAGGAAGAAACAAGTCACCTTGCTAGATCTATTTCAAGTGAACAATCTCATGTTCATCTTGAAATGAATCTACATATAAATACCATGTTGAAGTGTGTGTGTTAAGTAGATGCCACATTCCATGCATACAGATTTGGTGCCCATCGTGGGGCTAAGGAAATCAATTTCTCTAGCCTCGTCTACATTTTTTTCTATTATTTTAGCATTTTGTCTGTACTATTCTATACCATTACTCAAATCTTCTCACAAGACATTCCATTTTCATGAGAGGATTTGAAGGTTCTTGCATGAAGTTTTAAATTGTATTGCATGAAAAAGTTCTCCATTGCGTAAGTCATCATGCGACACATCATTTTCTCATGCAACTCAGTGAAAGATTTCACGTAATCCTACGCAAGATTTTGCGTAAAATTTTGCAATAGCAAGTTCAATTTTAGTATTTTTTAGCATTCTATTCATTCAAATTTTCTAACGTATTTTTCTTGGAATCTATGTTGTTCTGTTTCTCTAATTTTCTATAGCTTAACTATTGTCTGTAGGACGATTTGTCAAAGATTCCTTATAAAACCCACTCAAAGATGGACTAACTATTTTCTTGTCGAATGGTTGTCAAAGATATGTTTGTTGAAGAATACATATAAAACCCACAAAATAATGTGTTTTTATTTTTTTTTCAAACTAGTATAAATAGGGCTTGTGAACTTCTTAGAGTGCAAGACAAAAGAAGAGGGGATTATGCTCTTCACCACTTGAAGGTCATGACCAAGGGTGAATCAAAAACCTAGATGCTTTTGAATGGTAGAATTCTAAGGGAGACAAGTAGCTTAGTGATTCTCCAGTGCTTTTTCTTTTCTATGATAAGATGATGGTTGCCTTTTAAGGGAATCAAAATCTATAAGAAGGATGAGTCTAGATTGATTAAGCTAAGTGGGTAATTAATCTGTTCAGTGTGTTTGAGCGAGGAAATGAGGTAGAGGATTATGCTCTTTCCCCTTGAGGGAAATTAGAAGCTTGGACCCTTAAATCCAAACCACCAATCCATGTCAATCCTTTAGAGGGCTTGCCAGAGTGATCCAACCTTCGGGAGTGGCATTTAGCTTAACTGAAGATTTTTGATTTACACTTTGACTAGTCTTGTCCTTTAGTTCTTTGGATTCTTATTCTTTAGTGCTTGTAATACTCTGCATTATGTTAGCCATAACCTTTGGTTTTTCTAGTGTTCAAATTAGACTACTCATGCCTTAGTATACAAGATTCTTGTCTTGTCATATTGAGGCTAAGTTTTAGTGCGGTCCTTGTCTAAGTTCTTGCTTTTGTCCTTGTCTATGATTGTCATAACAAGGAGTGACAATGTGTTTTATCCTCTTAGACTTAGGCAACGGTGTGCTAGGGTTCATAATCATGACAAAGGTCGGTTACCTTTTGTTACACAATTTTCATCCAATTTGTCTAGCAAGGCATCTTCACGATCTTCATCACCCATCAGGTCACCTCGAGTCTAGCAAATTTTTTTCATAAATCTTCAACAAACTAGGAATCCTTTGTATCAAGAGGATCTTGAGATTGGTAGAGGTCTTATATCTCCAAAAATAATGTCTAACTTCCTTTTCAAAGAACCTTTTGAAACACAGCATACTGAAACTAAACACATTCATACAATGACTAATCATGAACCTAAACATGGTAGTCACAGTCGACATCAAGAACCACCTAGGAATGACAAAGAGAAGGAGAAAGATCATGACACCAATGAGGAATAGGAAGAGGTGGAAATACTCCCTAAACACATAGAAAAATGTCAAAGAGACAAGAACTTTCAAAAGGTCATGGGAATCCTACTCAACGAAGAGAAAGAAAAGTACTTTCTCAAACTTTCCCAAGAGGGAGCTAAGCTGCCCTCTCATTTCAATGTGGAAACCATTATCATGCCTAAAGAAGAAATTGAGACTTCCAAACTCCAAAAAAAACTGAAAATTATGCAAGACCAATTGGCTCAGATGATGCATGAGAAAGAGAAACCCTCAAAAACATACACATTAGATACTATTTGTCCATTTCTATTTGACAAGAGCATAAACATGTCTCCATTCCCATGAGGCATAGAGCTACCTAATTATGACAAGTACTTTGGCACCACTAATCCCCAAGATCACTTGTGCAAGTTTGGAACCTTGTCTATGGAGTTTATACATGATCAAACATTCCTCATGCATTTATTCCCTAGGAGTGGTCAGGCTTTAGACTGGTTTTCACACTTACCTCCTAGTATCAAGACATTTGATGAAATTGCCAAATTATTTGTCCAACAGTATTCTCATAATATTCAACACCTCATCAACATTTGAGATCTGTGCAACCTTAAGCAGAAAGTCAGAGAACCTTTTCTCACATTCCTCCAATGGTGGAGACAACTTTACACTAAGTATTCATGCAAAATTCTAGAAATGGAAAAGCTTGACATCTTCATTGATAATCTCCTACCTGATTTTAGATATAGAGTCCAACTTCAAGGTCCACGTACCTTTGAAGAAATGATTACATAGGCTATTCAAATTGAGGAATTTATGGTCAAGAAAGGTGAACTCACTCTTTATAAGGACACAAAACAAGGTTCCACCTCCAAGAGGGATAAAACCAAATATGTCAACAAGAACTAAGAAATTGTACATAATGGATTTGTTGACAATGTTAGTCCCAAATCTGCTAAGACAACATTTAATCTTATAGATGGCCTCAATGCAGCCAAAAATGTTGAGAAGCCTCCTCCTAACAACAAGACATCTAGGAACAAACCAAGAAACTCATGGGCCACATACCCTAAGTGAGAGAATACACCCTTGGGTGAACCTTTGGATGTGGTTTATAAAACATTGCTACAACACAAGCTTATTTCATCAATGGACAACCCTCATCCGTATGATTTGCAACCACGTCCACCATGGTGGAATGAAACCTCATTCTGTGAGTATCACGAAAATAAGGGACAAAAAACTAGCAACTGCATAAACTTGCGCCATAAAGTCCAAGACATGATTGACGTTGGTGAACTTGTGGTAGATGGAAATAACAAAAACTGTGACCACAAGGCATTCAAAGAGCCTTTCCTAGCATATGAAAAAGGAGAGACTGCAAAATCAAAACCCAATAACAAGGTCAACTGTGTGTATTCCAATGATGACAATGTGATGAACATGGTTAGACCTGTGGATTTTGAATACTATGATATCATTACCATTAAGGGCAAACAAGACAATGGCAAACCTAAGAAACCATTGTTCTTGAGGGGCCCTACTTCCAATACAATGGACAACACACCTTCACAACACTGCACTAATGTTGTTACTCACTCTCGCGCCAAGTTGGTGCTCAAAGGCCTTGCACCTTCTACTCCTGATCTTGAACAATATAAAGACAAAGCCCTTGCTAGAACATCTATGATAGGTGAAAAACTCATAATGAACTCAATAGAAACTAGTTATAGTGTTCTCAATCAATTGAAACAAACTAATGCTTAGATATCTATCTTTGAGCTACTTAAAATCTTGCCTGCTCATAGGCAGATTCTAGAAAAATCCCTCACTAAGGAAAATGGTCGTCAAGATCTTGATCTTGAGTGATTTCAATCCATGGTAGGTCACCTGACCTCACTTTATCTTATGACCTTCTCTAAGGAGGATGATAACTCACTAAGGCACCAACACAATTAACCTCTGCACATTGAGGTTATGATACATTACACACATGTTTGTTGAGTGCTCATCAATAATGGTGCTATCCTAAAAATTGTCTCTACTGCTCTACTTAGACAATTGAATTATTCTAAAGACTCTATTGATCCTCGACACAAGATCACCATTAAAACATATGATGAAGTGGAATGAAAGTCTCTAGGTCTTGTGGTCTTACCCATTCATGTTGGTCCTGTAGAGAGGGATGTCACCTCTCAGGTGGTTGACATTCCCTTGGCTTATAACATTCTATTAGGACAGCCATGAATAGATGAGATGTGAACTGTGCCCTCAACATATCAACAATGCATCAAATTTCTATTTCATGGTTCCAAAGTTACTATTCATGCCACTACTAGCTATACCTACAATATGCTCAAAGCAACTAAAACTTTCGTTCCTGCTAACCATGAATCCATTGATTATCATAACAATAAGCTAAAAAAAAATTGAGTGGTCATTCAAACTAAAAGAAACTGGCATGGGAGAGCATCATATTGAACCAATGTTGTCATTAGCATCTCTTCCAAAGTCTCCTTGTCATCATGGGAGACCCTTAGAGGAAAATAAGTCATTCGTGCTGACACCTTAGACTAAGTATAATTGCACTTTTGTCAGATCTACAATTCCCTTAGAGGATGAAACTAAAAATAGGGCCATTGTTGCATGGCTTTACAGAGAAGAGACTCTAGTAGACTTAACAAAGAAAGCTCAAGAAATCACTCTTGAGAAATATGGACCTAGTCTTAGGCTTATGAAGCATTTTGGTTATAAGGGAACTGGCCCTATTGGGTGCAATAACAATGGCCTAATTGATCCTATCAAGATAATAGCTCAAAGAAATAGTGATACAATTGGCCTAGAATTCAAGAAGATTCCTTTCCATTTAGGACCTAAAAAATTCATTCCAGAACCTTAGAGTTCATCTAGAAATGAGTCACAAGCTGAGTTAGACACTCAAGAGGAACAATTTGATGATGAGGATCCCTATCCTTATCCTATACCTCATGATCTCACTAAATTCTTTACTGAGCTAGATAACTTTGTGCCATGTGTTAGTACTATGGATGATACTAGTGATTCTTCTAAGGACAATACTAAGTAACCCAAAGATCATTCAAAAAAGGGAGGGGCTAGTCAGTCATTATGTATTGAGTATTTGTGTAAGAACCCAGATGATGAAGGCAAGTATGTCCCTAGCACTATTGGGGAGTTCTATAGTCTCTCACCATATGGAACTGATTCTAAGGAATATGAGTTTGACTCTCTTTCAAAAGTGACTACTGATAAAGACATTGACCAAGTGCATGCCTATGTAAACCAAATTGAAGTGGGTGAAACATCTAGTGTTAGGTTGGATAGGTCTAATCCCACTAGTGTCCTAGAGTCATCAATTGCTGACATTAGTACTCATAGGCATTCAAACACATCTGTGGATGAAGTCATTGTAGGACTCAAATTGTAGGTCCAAGCACTTAATGACTATACCATGAATGCAATTGAACCAACCACTACTCTTTCACTAAAACATCCTGAGCTTATAGACTAGAACCCTAATGCATCTAGTGAAGTCCCCACATTCTAGAATGACTATGCTCTCACCTGTTACCTAAATGCTATCTAACCTGTAATGTCTCCCACCAATGAATAGGGCATCAACATGACTAAAGGTGACATTAAATATCTTATTCATACAATTAAAAAGGAAAAATGAAAAAGTTCCAATGGTGAAAATCACTTTGTGGTAGTATCAAAACCCAAAAAAGTAAAAACAAAAGACATATCCAAGGGTGAAAACCTCTCTAAGGCACCCGCAGATGAGATATTTGATGTGCTTCCAAGTCACTTTCAAGAGAGATCATTAGTGGTGATAGAGCCAATATAGCCAATTAATCTAGCTACAGAAGAACATCCTCATATGATACATTCAGCATAGTCATTATCACCCAAAGAAAAGGAGGAGTTCATTTCCTAATTTATAGAAAAGAAGATAAATTTTTCTTGGGTATACTCTAACATGTTGGGACTAGACCCTAATCTTATCATGCATCATTTTTCCATCACACCAAGCATCAAATCAATTAAATAGAAACTTCAAAAAATGCATCCTCATGTTGCATTGTTCATCAAAGAAGAACTAGAGAAGCTTCTAAAAGCTGGTTTCATCCATGCCATTGATTATGCTAAGTGGATATCCAATATTGTTTCAATTTACAAGAACAATAAATCTATCAAGGTTTGTACTAACTTTCATGATCTCAACTTGGCATGTCCTAAGGAAAACTTTTTTCTTCCCAATATTGATATTATAGTGGACATGATGGTCAGCTATAAGATGTACTCACTTATGGATGGATTTTCTGGATACAATTAGATAAAAATTGTGCTAGAAGATTAGGAGAAAATGACTTTGACATTTGCATGGGGAACCTTTTACTGGAATGTAATGCCATTTGGCTTGAAGAGTGTTGGTGCTACATATTAGAGGGCTATTACTACAATTTCCATGTCATGATGCATAAGACCATAGAGGACCATGTAGATGATACCTTGGTCAAAAGTGCTAAACGTAATACAAATCTACAAGATTTGGGACCCATCGTAGATCGAATGGAAAAATTTAGTCTTCGGCTCAATTCTAAGAAATGTGCATTTGGTGTCACATTAGGAAAGTTGCTAGGATACATCATCTTTGCAAAATAAATTGAGGTGGATCTAGAGAAAGTACAAGCAATAATGGATATGCCACCACCTTGAAACATTAGTTAGATAAGAGGTCTACAAGGTAGGCTCTAATCTATTCATAGGTTTAACTCACAATTGGCAGATAGATCACAACCCTTCACAAAGACCTTTCATAAGGGTGTGAAATTCAATTGGAGCCAAGATTTTGAGCAAAGCTTAACACAGATCAAACAATCTATTGTCAATCTACCAATCTTGATGCTCCTATCCATAGGAAACCTTTTATTTTATACATTTCACCAACTAAAACATCTCTAGGAATCCTATTGGCTCAAGAAGACAATGGCAACAAAAAAGAGCTATTTACTACTTGAGTCACACACTAATCTCTTATGAGAGAAACTACAACATCATTGAGAAAACCTGCTTGGTAGTCGTCTTTGCTTCCCAGAAGTTGAGACACTAAATTCTTGCCCACACTATGTGGCTCGTAGCTAAAATAGATCCACTAAAGTACTTGTTCAATAAGGCAACTCTCATAGGAAGATTGGCTAAATGGGTTATGATACTCAATGAGTTTGACATCCAATATGTTTAATGCAAAGCTATCAAGGGACAGGTGATTGTAGATCAGCTGGTTGATGCACCTATGTAGAGTCTCCTACCAATGAACATTGATTTCCCTGATGAATCAATTCTGACACTCACACATCAAACATGGGTCATATTCTTCGACGGGTCCTTGAAACAACAAGGATGTGGTGCTGGATTACTCTTCATAACACCATAGAGATATTTATTTCCCAAAGCATACAATATTTTTTTTCCTTATACAAATATTATTGTTGAATGTGAGGCTTTGATCAATGACATGAAAATTGCAACTGAATGGAGAGTGGATTAGTTTGACATCTTTGGAGACTCTAAACTTGTCATCAATCAAGTTAATGATGTGTACCAAACAAAGGATTAAAAGCTAATTCCTTACAAGCATATGGTTGATGACTTGAAGAAGTATTTTACACACATTACCTTCCAGCAAGTTCCATGAGCAGATAATAAAGTAGTTGATGCCATGACTACTTTGGCCTCCCTACTATAGATACCTGAAAATGATCTCTGACATGAGTTCTTGGTGGAAGTGTTACACTATCCATCCTATGACACTCCTAATTCTATGATGATTTGTTCTATTGTGGGACAAGAATCATCTGGCTTCCTATCTCCACAATCAAACCATTCTAGAAGGTCTAACTTGGAATGAGAAATGTTATCTAATCCATAATGCTTTGTGTTATGTCATTATTGCTAATGATCTATATAAGAGAGGTCTCGACAAAACACTCCTTAGATGTTTAGAACACAAAGAGTCCAAACACACACTAATTGACATTCATGAGGGCATTTATGGATCTCACTCAAATGGCCTGACACTAGCTCACAAACTCCTTAGAGCTAGTTACTATTGGCCTAAAATGGAGCAAGGAGCTATCAAGTATGTTAGATCTTAAAAACATTTTCAGCTTCATGGGAATCTAATCCATGCTATAGCTAGAGAGTTGATTCCCTCTACTACAACATGGTTATTTAAACAATGGGTCTTCAACTTGGTGGGTTAGATTCACCCAACCTCTTCTAATGGACATAAGTTCATCATCACACCTGTAGATTACTTCATGAAGTGGGTAGAGGTAGTACCTCTCACAGTTGCCAATGGAAAAATTGTAGCTCTTTTTTATCATAAATTACATTATCTCTAGATATGGTGTACCATCCTCAATCATTATTGAGAATGAGGACAATTCAAGAACAAAGACCTCAAGGAACTATGCAAGAAATTCAAAATCACACAACATTGGTCTTCCATTTATTACCCATAGGGTAATGGCCAGGGAGGCATCCAATAAGGTGATTCTCAAAATTCTTCACTGCATAGTCAACAAATCTAGGAAAGACTGGCATCTCTAGATTAATCCAACCTTGTGGCCATATAGAACAAGCATCAGAACTACAGTAGGTATGACCCCATTTTCTTTGGTGTATGGAGTGGATGTTGTGCTTCCCATAGAGGTCGAGATTCATATCTTGAGAATCTCTATGAAGGGCCTTATTATTGATGATGATTATAGGATAGCTCAACTTCAAGAGCTAGTGTTACTTGATGAATGTTGGCAAGTGGCATGCGATCATCTGCGAGCATACAAACAAAAACTATCAAGAAGCTACAATCAGAAAGTCAGGCCACATGACTTTTAGTTGGGTGATCTCGTCCTGAGAGAGAACCCTAAGAATCAATAGCAATGAGTCCAAAAAGGGAAGTTTGAACCAAAGTGGCTCAGTCCTTAAATCATTAATATAGTATATGGATTTGACACCTATCATCTTTCCCCAACTAAAGGAGAAGTACTCAACGAATCTATAACACTCTCCACCTGAAGCAATTTTACAGTTGATCTGATATTAGTAGCTCTTTGTATATATCTATATGTCTTCACAAAAATTGTATTAATATGAAAAAGGTACTGAAAAAAATTGTTATCCTGGTGAAAACTTAGTAATAGGCACCTTGGTAACACCAAAAAAATTGAAAAAATTACAAAATACAAAACAAATCAAAAAAAGAAAAATACCAAAAAAATTGAAAAAAAGGAAAAAAGTGCCATTTGTGAAACCTTGAAAATAGGCATCATGGTAGCAAAAATAAAATAAAGGAGAAGCTCTGCCAAGAAGGTGAAAACCTAACAAATAGGCACCTCTTATTCCCAATGCTCCATCTTGCAGTGATTCTTCTAGCTCTCTATATAGTTGCTTTACCACTTTTCCTACTTTCTGATCATGTATCCATGGATTGAGTCTTGCCATAGCTCAGGGGAATTCCCCTTTAGTGTCACTGTTTTGAGATTTTCCTCATAAAATTTCTTGTGTGACAGTCACCAGTTTTCCTAGCTATCTCTGCCTACTACTGCTAAGTGTCACTCTTTTCAAAATTCTCCTCATAGAATCTCTTTTGCAATAGTCACCAGTTGTTTCAACTATGTCTACCTACTATTTCTTTAGTCACATCTCTAGATTCCTTTATGGAAGATCTCTCTTGTGTCAGTCACCAGTCATCCTAGCTATGTTTATCTACTATCGATCAATTCTCTTAGGTTCTTCACCTCAAAGATTCCTCATTGACCTCAATCACTAGTCATTTTGACTACATCTACCTACTATTGTCACCCTACTAAAGAGTTTTCTTTCAAGCATGTTCTAGACACCAACACTTGACATCAATCCTATGACACAAAAATGAACTCACAACGGAATACTTGTTTGGATATGTTGAGCATTTTCTTTTTTTTCTTTGTTTTTGCTTTATCATGTCTCCTCAAGTGACTCCATGATGTCATTTTGATTACAGAAGTTATGACTGGGGGCATGATCTTTTCCCTACTTCCTATCTATGGTTTAGTTCCAATTAGTTGACAAATTCCTATAAGAGGGGTGTCCACCATAAGAGCCTCCATCTCGTATTGGATGGTTGAGTGTACCACAAATCCTTTTATAAGGATATGTCAATCACATTGGTACTTCTCCTTATTTATTTGAGTGAACTCTTCATGCTATAGTACATAATGATACTTGTCCTACTAAGTGAACGTACAGGTCACTATGAGTATATCTAGCACATTTTTGTCTCAAGTTACGAATGCAAGGGTTGTTGTAGACATAATACTTATGAAATACTTAGCATGAGATGGATCTCTTGTGTTTTTGGTGTGTTTTCCATGCAAGCAACATTCTGGTCATCCTAACATTTATGTTTTGATGCTTATGTTAACTTGCTACAATAAAAGGGACAAATGTCCTTGTAATTCTGGCTTCTTGTGCCTTGAATGGTTACATTTAATCTCAAAAAACTTGCAATGCATGTCCTATTCATATTCCCATGATTGCAATGTCAATGGAAATTGTATGACATATGGTATTTTTTTCCTATGCTCAGTGATAATAACTAGTCAAGGCTTGGTAATCAGACCTGCACTTAATATAATCTTGCATTGTATACTTCATTTGAATAAGCACATGATTCAATTGCAATTCTATTTCATCATTCATGATGAGGGATTGGGGGTCTCTTCAAACATATTCAGATTTTGCACAGCTACACAAGCATTTGGTTCATTGGTATGTGCTCCTCAATGAAATACCTATCACTATCAAGTAAAAGCATGTAATACTACATGAGATGTCAATTTATTTCCATATGCATTGCATCCATATACTTGTGTCATCTACTCTACATATTCATATCACATCACATCCCATCAAGGTAAATATGCATCCATAACATAACACATGCATGTCATAATCATCAATATCTCATATATATCAAGGTAAAGAAGACATAGATAATGACATGTACACAAGAATATTTGACTCAAAATCTTGTATATATGTATATCAAAAATGTGTTAGTACAAAAAATGGGCACTACTCAAGTGCTATCAATAAAAAATGATACAAAATGGTGTTGGCACACCAATGGATACATAGCCAAAATCAAAATCGGCAATCAAAATCGGCAATCAAAAGAAATCAATGGCTAACTGTGGCTTGTGGCATCACCCCCAGCAGCTAGAGGAGGGAGAGGAGGAAACATATTTTTTCTTGCTAGAGGATGTGCACCCCCAAAATCTCGGGCATACTGGGAAAATTGGGGAAGCTACTAAGCCTCATCAAGTAAAACTATAGAGTATGCTAAGAAATAATAAGCCACTAAGGCCAATTGCAATCTGACCTCATCCTACAACATCTATACCCTCTGCTTGGCTATTTGTGCCTACTCTCATAGTCTCAAGATCTCTTGATCTCACTCTACTAGTCATGCATCCCTCACCACTACTGCAATCTATAAATCTTTGATATGTTGGGAAGCTTGCCAGATCCGCTCTCTCTATTGTTGAAACATCTCCTAAGATTATGTGGCAGACTACTCCTGCATCTCCTCATCAAGCATCTTTGGTGCCTACTCAGTGCATGCTTGCTACTCCACCCTTGGCCTCTATCATCATCTTTGCCCTTTGCGACTTCCCCTTGCCCCTGGATCCAATCCCATTTTTTGTGCAGGAATCTCTACCTATCTCATGTGCTTCCCCACCTCCGTATTGGGCCCTATGGAGCCTATTGTGGTGGAGCCTATTGCTGTTGTGTTGGTGCCTACTATGGGCCTAGCACTACTCCCCCCAAGGGATTTGAAAACTATGGGATAGGGTGATCGATAAGATATGCCTTATATGCTACCATCACCCCTACATCTACTACCTTTGGATGGTAGTCCCATTGTGTCACAACTAGGTTGTACACATCAATTATTGACTACACTACATCTAGCCTCATTGGCCATCCCCATGTGTGATCCTTTGTGACTCATGTGTAGGTACAAAACTCTTGGGAGATGTTTTTCTACCTCCCATACTACCTCCATACTCAACTGATAGCAAACTACTTGATGATCTGTGTTATCCTACCCACCAGTGATCGTGAGATAAACATCCAAGTGAGCTCTCTAGGAGCATCATTCCACTCCTTGGTCACTCACTAGGGCCACCATACGACAGAGATCAAGTCATTAAAATGGGCCTTCCACTGCTCTATCTTACCCAAGTTTTCCTAGGTAATATGTACTCTATATCTACAAATGTATGGCTTTGCAGGATCCCAGGCATCCTCAAAAATCAATTGTGTGACTAGCAGGTGCTCCCATGCCTAGACCTATAAAATGTACACACTAGTGGCCATACTCTTCCACTCATGGTACACTATTTCATGCATCTTGTAGAACATATGGGCGAGCATGCACTGGCCCCATCTGAATCTATCTGGAGAATCCAACATCCTCTGCAGCATAATCCATCACCTGCACTCTAGTCCATGCTACCCTCTGTCGAGTACCAAGAAGTAGCTGATGAATATGGCCAAAACTGTAGCCAATCTATGTTTCTACCCACATGTGTGGATAAGCTCATCTTAGGTGATGGCCCCATCCAATCGCTAACTATCTCCCAAAAATGGTACACAACACCTCTGTACCTGCCTAGGGGATCATGTTATAGGTCACTCTCAGCCCATGGAATGGTATGTGCAAGATATTGTATATATCCTTAGGAGTCACAATCATCTCTCCCTATAGTAGTTGGAAGGTGTTCATTTTTGAATGGAAATGCTCCACCAAGGCAGTTAGTAGGCCATGATTTATTAGCAATGCTAGGATCCTGCATAGATAAGTGAGTCCCAATCTATCTATATGAACCATGTCCACTACATCTAGGCTCTGCAACAAAACCCCATATGGTAGATAGTGGGATCTAAATGAAACATCACCAAAGACCTCCTATGCACATGAACAAAAAATAGTGACAAGAAAATAGTTAGTACTCAATCAAAAAATTAGAATGACAAAGAAATGCATGCAAAAATCATGCTAAAAATGTAAGAACATGCAAATTGCCACTATAGTGCTATCATAGATTTTTGCACGAAGATGTATTTCTTTTCATGACAATGTGAATCTTCGCATGAAAAAACAATTCCTTGTGTGAAAAAATGCATGTTCATATGAGCGATCACAACCCTGCATGAAGAGAGACTCTCTTATGCAAAGAAACAAGTCCTTGCACAAAGAGAGACAGTCTCGCGCCAAAGACAATGACCACCAATGTGAAATTCTCACATTCTTCACACAAGAAGTAGGTATGTCCCATGTGAGAACCCACACTGACATGTGCGAAGATACGCTAGGTTGGCAAATCTCTGTGAGAGAAAGAATAGTCTTGGGCGAAGACCAATTTTGACTACCTAAAAATATGCTAAAAGTGCAATAAATGACATCAAAATGTGTGAAACTAAAATTATGAAGGATGGTTATCAATCACTCACCGGTGATCTATAATTTGCTAACCGGCTATGTTGATAGGAGTGCTCAAAACTATGATATCTCACATTCACTACCATCTTCCTCTCACAAATCCTATTCACAAAAGACAACAATTGCAAATGAATTGAAAATGACCCCCTTGGGCCATTATATAGGTGTTGACCTAATTTTTCAAAGTGCTCCAATTTGCACAAAAATCACCCCTTCGCTAATTTGACCATTTTGAATCCATTTTCAGGATCAAATTCAAAATCTGACACACTTAAGCAGCCCAAAAATGTATTTTAAAATTTTGGGACTGATGCAATCAAACACTTGTGCAATCCAAATTTTTCTGATACTTTATGATTTTTTGAATCTTTTCAACTCAAAATTCTTCAAATTTTCAAAATTTATTTTTGAAAAGGTTAGCTCAAGTCAAATTTGGTCAACTATTGGTCAAACTTGGTCTTTTGGATCTCCAAATCATGTTGAATTGACTCTGACTTTTCTTCTGATCATTCTGATCTCTTCTACATTCTGCTAAATTTTGGATTCCTTTTGTATCTCTCAACATATTACTTTACATCATATATTTTTTGTGTCATCTTTCAATTTCGCTCCCAAGGGGGCAGGATGATTACATCATTGAACTCCAATTCCAAATCAATCTGAATTCTTATTACTTAGGGCATCTCATTCCCATATTATGTCCTCATCATTTGGGGCATCTCTTCACTAGGGGCATCTTGTTTTCCTCTTTTTGGAATCTTTTTCATCTATTTCATCTTGTCATCGATTGATTACAGGTATCGAGACAATCTAAACCATGATTCTTGAGGATCAAGCCTCATTCTAGGGATGATTATATGACTCATAATTTGATCTTGCTCTCTTTTATCAACTCAGGTGTATAGGTGTTCTATCTAGATCCTTAAAGATTAAGGTCTGTTCTAGAGACAATCTTTTAAATGCTTATCAATCTTAGGTATCTAGGTGTTCTATCTAGATCCTTAAAGATTAAGGTCCATTCTAGAGACAATATTTTAAATTCTTATCAATCTCAAGTATCTAGGTGTTCTATTTGGATCCATAAAGATGAAGCTTCATTCTGGAGATAGTCTTTTAAATTCTTACCAACTCAGGTATCTAGGTGTTCTATCTAGATCCTTAAAGGTTAATCTCCATTCTGAGGGAAACTTTTTAAATGCTTATCAGTTTGGGTATCTAGGTGTTCTACTTGGATTCCTTAGGATCAAGATCTATTCTAGAGATGATTTTTAAAAGCTTATCAATTGGTCTTTGGATTATTAACTTCAGAACCAATCTCATCTTTGCATCATGCTCTCTAATTTTCTTTGAATTGAACATGTTGCTCGCACATTCATTCATAGAGGGGAAAAATGTAATACCCCAAAATTGGCTCATTTCCATAATCACCAATTCTATTCTATTCTGATCAATTCCTAAGTCCTATGTCACTAGGAAATTCTTGTTCTGACATCCGCTACTTGACTTAATTATCAGATGTAGAAAACCCTAACCTCCGTTCATTATACTTATTATTTAATTCCTATAGTATTTACTCATATTAGTCACATTAAACCTATTTGATTTAAATTTAATTTAATCTAAAGTATTTATACTTTATTAAATTAAATTATCACCTAAGGCTAATGTACTAAGGAATTAAATTTATTTAATTTAATAAATATGCCTATTCTAATTAATTGAATGAAATTATTTAATTAAATAGAAAATATATTTATGAAGTCATAGCTTATTTTATTAAATTAAATATATTTCCAAATTCTACTCTTCTGGTCTAAATGGAAACTTTGAGTGAACTATCTCTCGAATTGGAATCAATCTAGTTAACTTGATCTCACACCCATGACAAGTTTAGTTAATTGCTCATCATACTCAATTCAGAAACAATTCACTTCACTTGCACAAGGAAGTTAATTGAATCTTTGCTTCAATCCTGACCATCGATCTGAGTTGATCTCACCCATTGATGGATTCCAAGAATTCTATTTAAGGGATTCATAATTCCCCATTGAGGTTGAAATTGATTCCTATCAAATTGTTGCTGAATTATATACTCATCCAAGCTCATTGCATTATAGACTTTCATTTCTTAACTTAAGATCATATAGTTTTAATATTGCATACATTTAATCTAGTTTGTTTTACAAGTTCTTAGATTAATTGAATAATCATTTAGATTAATTACACATTCATATAGATTAATCTTCTTTAAAATCTTCATTTTAGCATGTTTTGATTACCTACACCTCAAATTTGAGAGCACAAATAGGTCAAATCCTTCTAGATTTCTAGATCTATTCCAAGCGAACAATCCCATGTTCATCTTGAAATGAATCTGCATATAAAGACCATGTTGAAGTGTCTATGTTAAACATAGGCCACATTCCATGCATACATTTCTTGTGCCCATCATGGGGCCAAGGAAATCAATTTCTCTGGCCTCATCTGCATTTTTTTCTATTATTTTAACATTATGTCTATACTATTCTATACCATTACTCAAATCTTCACACGAGACATTCCATTTTTGCATGAGGATTTGAAGATTCTCACGTGAAGTTTTAAACTATATCACTTGAAAAGTGCCCCATTGCACAAGTCTTTGCACAACACATCATTTTTTTGTGCAACACGGTGAAAGATTTCGTGCAATATTGTGCAAGATTTTGTGTGAAATTATACAACAAAAAGTTCTATTTCAGTATTTTTGAGCATTCTATTTGTCCAACTTTGCTAACATGTTTTTCTTGAAATCTATGTTGTTTTGTTTCTCTGATTTTCTATAGCTTAATTGTTGTCTATAGGATGATTTGTCAAAGATTCCCTATAAAACCCACTCAAACATGGACTAATTTTTTGCTTGTAGAACAATTTTTGAAGACATGTTTGTTGAAGAATACATTTAAAACCCACAAAACAATGTGTTTTCTTTCATGTTTTCTAAACTAGTCTAAATAGGGCTTGTGAACTTCTTAGGGTGCAAGACAGAAGAATAGGGGATTATGCTCTTCACCACTTGGAGGTCATGACCAATAGTGAATCAAAAACCTAAACACTTCTAAAAGATGACATTCTATGGGAGGCAAGTATCTTAGTGGTTCTCCAGTGCTTGTTCTTTTCTATGATAAGATGATAGTTTCCTTTTAAGGGAATCAAAGTCTTTAGGAAGGATAAGTCTAGATTGATTAAGCTAAGTGGGTAATTAATTTTTTTAGTGTGTTTGGGAAAAGAAATGAGGTAGAGGATTATGGTCTTTCCCCTCGAGGGAAATTAGAAACTCGGACCCTTAAATCTAGAACACTAGTCCTTGTCAATACTTTAGAGGACCTGTTGGAGTGATCTAACCTTTGGGAATGACCCAAGTGAGCACACTCCTTTCATTGGAGATTCTAACTCTTGATATCGTACATCAAGGAGAGGCTCTATCTATGCACTGGTCGATAAAGATCCTAAAATAAACAATGAAAATCATAAAAGTCCCGAAGAAATGATAAACACAAAAGCATGAAATATCCTAAAAAACCCCTAAAATCACAAAACCCACCAACAATTTGTAATAAAAATTGTAAATAGACGCTGTGGATAATCACCCCTTTTTCTTAAACACTCGCACTTTCGCAAACTAAAATTCAAAGAAAAAAACTTCCATGACAATCACACTATCTGAGCAATGTGAACTAGCAATCAATCTAACGTATCACTATGAACCTATCAATTGAATCAACAATTAGACCTATCACATTATCAACCTATCAAACACTATCTAGAAACCTAAAACACTTAAAAGAAAGTAATAATGGAAAAGAATAGTTGTTGGCTCATGCTTATTAGTGAGTGATTTTTTTTTTCTTTGTTCATATTCCTATGTCACTCAATGATATAAATTGATCTATGAGAGTGGTTGGGATAGTTCATGGTCATCTTTTATTTTCTATCTATTAAAATATACCTTTGAGAGTCTGGGGAATGTATATATGCCTTAGGAAGGACAATGCCTTTTTTTGTCTACATCATGCTTGTTTATGCAAAAGGATTTCATTTTTGCTCTAGCCCTTTATGCCATGATGCATTACATTCCATATTCCATATCAAAATAAATATCCATTGACATATAGTGCACTTTATCAAAGAAAAATTCCTCACCTCATTCTAACTAGTCCTCATCTCATCTCCCTAGTCTCATATCATTCATCTCTTCATCCATCACCATGATCATGTATTATGATGCACCAAATCATCTTCATCTTACATTCCTACATTCCTGCATTATCATTTAGTATCCATCAAGCATCTATGCCTTTCCACCAAGTTTGGTCTCAATCTGACCTAATTTTGACCAGGTTTGACCAAATATGACCATTTTAAACTAATTTTACCCATTTTTGAGCTCTTTTCATGGTTTTTGGAATGTGCACAAAGTTTAGGTCATTCTGAGTCCAATTAGGCTTATTTTGGCCCTCAAAGCCTTCTAGGGCATAGTTTACACTTTCAACATGCAATTAGGCTTCCCAAGTGCACTTAGGGAACACTTAGTGTTCTCATAGTGCACTTAACATTACCAAGTGTTCCCTAGGTGCACTTGGGTGCATTTTGAGTAGTTAGATGCTTCAAACAATCTTGGAGCCTTTATTGACCCCTGTCTTGCACTCCAAAGCCCATAAATTTTGTGTTTCAACTCAAATTTTTAATTTTTCAATTGTGTTGGAGTTGTATCTTTGTTGTGAAAAATTCAACCCATCATTTTCATCATTTTTTCACTTTCTTGAGTGAAAACCCATGAAACTCCTCTCAGGCCCTTAATTGACCTTGCTTTGTACTCTAGACCCCATAACTTTCATATTTGATCTCCAGTTTGTGATCCATTGGTTACTATAGTTTTGTCTTCTCATTATTAGAAAATTAAACTATTATATGCATATCTTAGTAAATTTATCGAGGTGGAACCCATGTATATCATCCTTATCAGGGCATTCTCATCAATTATTCTTTGACACAATGCTCTAAATCACATTGTCTCAAAGAGGGGCAAAATGTAGATACTAAAAAATGGTTTGCGTCTATAGTTTAATAATATTTTTATACTAAATTGTCCCATTTTCTCATTCCACTAATTCTAATATTTTGGCCAAATTGATTATATCCCAACAATGTCCTTCATCATTTGTATCCCCTTTTGCATTATTTGCAAATGATTTCATAATCACGTCTGCTCAACCCAAAACCATTTCAACATCATCAAAATCATATCAAATCAACTTAGAATCACCCCAAATCAGTTCTAATAAACCCAAAACATGTCAAAAGTCTCAAATCTATCATCATTTGTCTAATCCTAGGCATTGCCACATCTCTCAGTGCCTTGAAAATCTATCAATCTATCAAACCTATCAATCTAACCTTAGTATTGTCATGGCTCTTAGTGCTAGGTCAAACTATCAATCTTATCATCCAATTATTGGAATGGATGAGTAGTTCAGTTTAAGATCATGACATTATCAACCATTTTAATAACATTTACAATGTTCATTGATGTTATTATGATCAACCTTATCAACCAATTTTCATCTTGTAGCATTTAAAATGGATGTTAAATGTTATAGGTTCTTAATCCATGTCATGTGTCCTTGGCATGTTATCAATCTAAATTAGCCATTGAATTTGACCATGGATTTGGTATACCCATCATCATCCTATTCAATCTACATAATCATCACATTTCACCAAAGGATATTGGCACATTTATCAAATCAAATCAGCCAATCATCTGTACATTTTCTTTTATATGATTAAATAACCCATAACTTAATCCTTTATCATTCCACTAATAATTCTTCCTAATTAACATCCTCAATTTATTAATATTATTATTAATTGATTCCGTGTTCTCAAACCATGGAAATTCTCAATTTCCTAACTCATATTTTCCACCTCTAATTTCCAAATCCCTAATTTCCATTTATGTGGAATAATGAAATTTTTATTCAAATATACAACATAATCTTGACATCACCATGATAGATGAAATCTTATATCATATATTTTATCATTACACTTGGCTAAGATATGTAATAATCCATATATTCTTATTCCTTACGCAAATCTATATTTAGCCTTCATTGTCATTGATTCTTGGCTATACGTGGCTTTGGGGTGTCACATGAGACATCATAGATCCTCTTCCATTTATAGGCATGTTGACTTCGATGTGTCATACAATCTTACATTTGGCATGTTGTGTCATAAATGTCATGGATTTCCTACAAGAATCTCTTGCCAAGTTGTATATTCAAGATGACAAGTTCAATTCTCTCCTCTTGCATGGTGACTATAAAATGAGCCACATTTCTCCCATTTCTAGCCCTTATACCTTAGGCTTAAAATCACTCTTCTAGTTCTCTCATAGCATTGTAATATCATAGGATTTTTCTTTTCAATTGTGTAAATTATAGGAAATTGGAGCTACATCAAATGGAGAAGGAAGGACATGGGAGCTACAACTAAAGAGGGAGTTTTTACTTTATGTTTCTTTCTAATTTTAGTTGGCTTTCATGGTAGACTAGAGGGTATTAGCATATGTTTATTTATTTTTTTAATATTCTCATAGTATGTTGGATATTAGCCCATTTTCTGGTCCTATAATTGGTGAACCCAATGTAAAGATCATGCTTAACTAACTTGAGTTTCTTGTTTTTGTGCTCATAGGTGTAAGGAAGGATATCATTTGGAGGGGTGTTTTGGAAATACAACTAATCAATCAGATAAGGTAAGTTATATGGTTGTCATTTATGGCAACATATTTGTTTTGTAGATTAGTCATGATTACTCATGAAGGAGAATTGTCTAAGTATTAGATAGTGTTACAACAACATGACAGATTTGATGATAGTGGAATATTCCCTTTGAATATTCTCATGTGTAGTTAACTAGAGATGTGTGATGTCATCCTAATAATGCATACCAGTGTGCATGTCTGTACAATCAATTGAGTTCAAGTTATGAAGGAATTAGTAATGCAATAATGTTATAATGAAGAATAGAGCATGTTAGCAGAATGAGTTAAACGACTTGAATAATTGTCTTAACTATTAATTCTTGATGAGCAGACTTTAAGAATGATATGTGAGCCAACTAAGGAAGAAATTTCTAATGTGTTTGGTATATGTAAAGAACTTCAATTGTGAAGTTAGTATGCAATATGTATGATGAAAAATACCATAAAGTAATGATACATGATGTGAGATATGATGCAATTTGATATATGCATAATTATCCTTTGTGTTAAGAACTACCAATTAGAAGAATTGAAAAGTATAGCAAGTAATCTAGTTATACATAGTTACCAACATTTAAAAGATTTTTGAAGTACAACAAGTGAACCAATTTTGTATGTATATCTATTCTCTCGAAGAACTTGTCTATATAGTTGCATGTTAGGGAAGTGAACTCTTCTTGCACACATTTTTATATGATCTACCAACTTGTAAGAGGGTTGAAGCAACTCCTAATAGGGTTGAGGCTTCTAAAAAGGCCTACTCTCCTAACAGGGACTCAAGACACTATACATTCTTCATAGACTCCTAAGAGGGTCAATATCCTTAACCAGATTCTTCATATAGTGAATCATCTTGTGGGTTCCATCCCTGCTGAGATTTTCCATTGGCTAGGGTTTCCCTAGTTAACAAGATATGGTGTTATGAGTTTTCTTCTTGTATGGTTTTTAAATTTTTTTATCACTATTGGTTCTCTTTCTTATGCATGTGGAAAAGTAATTGATAAAATTTAGTTGTGGGAAAAAAGATTGAGAATATTGATTCACCTGCCCCTTAATATTATCTATTTCTAACAATTGGTATCAGAGCCTACCTACTCAGAATAGGCTTAACAACTTGAATAAGATCCCTGTGGATGAAAAAATATTGAAGAAGAATCTTGAAGAAGCACTTGAATAGATTGATCTCTTTATTGATGAAAGAGATGGACATAAAGACATATACAAAGATGCAAAAGCTTACATTGGTGAACTAAAGGACAAGATAGATGATCTGAAGCAAAAAGGACCTTGTGAGAAAACTAGTGATGATGATATTGAAGATCTAAAGAAAGAAAATGAGATACTAAAACATGAGTTAAAAATATTTCAACTCAAGTTAAGTCTTAAGAAAAATAGAGGAAAGAATGACTCTGACATAAAAGCTGAAAATGCAATTCTAAGATCCTCATTAAGCAAGATAACATCTAAATTGGAATCTATCAAGTTGGAACATGCAGAATCAAAAAAATAAAACACTATTGTGAAAGGTTAATTGGTACAAATTAAATAACTACTTGAGAAATTATATACCAATAGTGAAAAGATTGAAGAACAAATACCTGTATAGAGACCCAGTTATGACAAGACTGGACTTGGATTCTTGCTTGGACAATCCACCAAGAAATCTATTGAGAGAAAAGAACCTAATACCCCTAAAGTCAAAAAGGATCTAGGAATATGAAAAATAGATGATACATCTAAAGACAAAGAGAATGTTACTTGCTCTAAGAAAGCTAAAGAATCTAATCAAGATGAGGTCAATAAAAGAAAAGAATCTCATGCTTGGTGTGATGAACTTGAACACACTGAAGATGATTGTAAAGGTAAGTCTTTCAAACCTATTTAAAATTTTTATTGTCATAATTTTCATGGATATGGACATTATGTAGTAGACTATTAGAAACCTAAATTTGATACTAATAATGTAAATAGTAGAATGTCTAGGAACACTAACTATGCAAGCAATAG
Source organism: Cupressus sempervirens (assembly GCA_028749045.1). Lineage (NCBI taxonomy): Eukaryota > Viridiplantae > Streptophyta > Pinopsida > Cupressales > Cupressaceae > Cupressus > Cupressus sempervirens. The sequence continues at coordinate 559,951,896 of CM053789.1, read as the reverse complement.
AAGAAGATCTCATAGCAATGAAAGAGGAGAAAGAAGAAATATTTTTTGTTATAGATGCAACAATCTTGGACATATATAAATGAATTTAAAAGAACCTAACAACCAAAATAATGAACCAAAAAGGAATGTAGCTATATGCCAATTATGTAATAACTTTGGACACACAAGAATATTTTCCACAATGAATAGAAGAAACCTTAACAAGAATTAGAATCACAAAAGTGACAATAGAAGAAATGATGACACTATGAAGAAAGAAATAAAGGGGTTGATAGAAGAATATAAGGAAACATTTGTAAAAGCAAGAGAAGCTAGAAGTTCTCACATAGTTCAGGAAGAAGCTCATCCTAATGTAACTAACAAGACAATAAAGTCACTAATTGTTTGTGACTCCTCCTAACAAAATTAAGCATTCTCAGTAAAGAAGAGTGCCAATTATTGATAACTGATGTTAGAGAGAATATCGTGGGTTGAGTAGTTAACAATATGTACTAGACATTAAGAGAAGTCTATAGTGAAGTGTGCATTGCTTAATATGATCAAGATAAGGATATCTAAGAAAAATAACCTCTCTATTATACAAAGATAGTATACAGAACTAGTGGCAGATATGCATTTAATGTGAAGTACATATTGCAAAAGATTTAAAGGATACAAATTGATTCGCAAACATCATTTTTTTGTGTGAAACTTGAGTGTGAGATCAAAGCAAGATTTGAAGTGTTAAAGAGGTATGTAGACATGAAAATTTACCAGAAACCCTAATATGCAAAGTTAAGGTATTTTTGAATTTGTTGAGCATTTTTTTAAGAAATGGCATGACAAGAAGTTTTCAATGTTAGCAATAGACCTAGATACAATTTCAAGAAACACGCATTTGTCTCTTTGCTTGATGACCCTATTGGAGCATTTTCACATGTTTTCAAAAATGTTCTTCATGTTGAGGATATAAGAGGTTATATTCATTGTAAAATTGAAAGCATAGGTGATCTAGAAATTCATAATGAATAGGAGAAAATTTGAAAAAATGATTTGTCACTAAAACCAAAATATGGATACCTAGAATGACTCAACCTAGTTAAGCATATGTTCTACATGGACTATGACAATCATGAATGGACATGGATAATTCTGAGTAGAGTACATGATGATCTTATATGGTTGGGAGACTCTATCATATGTATTGATAATGACCTAATTCACAAGGTTACAGGTTTAGACAATGAAGGATGCAATCTAGTGAAGATAAAGAATGTGCACAAGATAGTTGAGACAGATCTCAACACATGTTTTGATGGCAGAAACATGAAGGTCAACAAAATTTAGGATGATGGAGTAAGACTGATTTGTAAAATTTTAGAATAAAAATTCAATCATGGATCTAGGATAGATTTAGTCCTTGCAGGATTTCTTCATGCAGCTTACTTAGTAGTAAAAGGAGAAGATGTTAATCTATGTGATGTTATTCAAACATAGTGGATGGATAATATATCAAGAATCAAGAAGTCTAGGAGTGTACTCTTTAGGTTTGAATCCCTACTAACTCAGATATTCTTCTACACAACTAAGAAGTTTCCTAGTATCATAAATTGGGATCAAAGTGAGTGCATAATGTAGACAATCACTTGTCAATACAGAGCCAAATGTGAAACAATCAAAGATAGTGATATTGATAGCATAATGAAATCTTTCCAAGCTGAATAAAAGCAAAGATATAGGATACCTCCTATGCTAGTGGAGAAATATAAGGATGAATTATGTTTTATGGTTGAAATAGATTTCACTTGTATAGAGGTTGTAGTTCCTAAAGTTAAGTTTATTGAACCTATGGGTTACAAGATGAATGAGGAATTGATTGAAGGATATGCATAGATAATCTTTCACTTAGAAGTTGATTCTAAATTTCATAGATGGGGGACACATATAGAAAAGATGAGCGAAGTTAAGATAAGTCAAATAATAAAGGACTCCAAGAAGAAGGTGGAAAAAGTAAATGATTGTATTTTGATAGAATCAAGAATGACAAGAAAGTAATTTGATGAGGTGAACGAGATAGCCATGGAAATAAAGGCTAGTCATAAATTTGAGCTATTGACCCCTACACCCATTATAGTGGCCAAAACTACTAAAGAGGTCATAGTTTCCCAAACAAGTGCACACAAAAATACTATGCCATATGCAGTAGTTGTGCAATAGCAACCTCCAAGGAATCTAGTGAAGACTGAGGAAGCACCAGAACCAAGGAAGTCTACAAGGCCTGAAAGGACCAAAACCCCTCCTAGGAAGAGATTCAAGAAGACTACAAATGGTCCAAGCAAGAAGAGAAGAACCTTGCAGATTAGTTCTTTTAAATCTAAAGAAGAAACTGGTGAAAAACTAGTAGGGCCAGTCAATTAGGAAACAAAGACCTTAGCCAGATGAAAGGCATGGAAACCCAAGGTAGAGAATCTCAACACAAAAATTATTAATGATAGTGATTTTGTGCAATTAAAAAAATACTATGATTTTTACAATAATATGGATAGAAGATAGTAAGAGAATGTTATAGTTAGAAATATGATTCTTAAAAATAAAAGGTTTTATAGTATAAGAGGATAGATACCTAAAGATTTTTATAATAGACTAAGAAATAGAAAAAGTAGAGTAATAGAAGAAGATAAGAAAATAAAAATTAATATGGTGAAAAAGCTATGCATTGTAAACAATGAGGAAGAAATAGTAGAAATTTTGAAAGGTATAGCACCACTATTGAGGAACAAAAAGAGATCCATTCTCCTCATGGGAGGAAATTATGAAGAAGTAAATGTGGAAACTAAAAAGGCTATACTCACATATATGTCTACTAATAAAAAGAAGAGTATACAACCAGAAAAGGTTAGCCCTATGTTAGAAAAGAGTACATAGCTAGAAAAGGCAACCCTTATAAAGTCTGAGGAGTGTGTAGACAAAGGAAGCAAGTCCTACTACAAGTAGTCCACCTCACATTTTTGAGAAACTAACTAGAACACCAATTTCTAGTGATTAACCACATATCACCATTGGTAGCAAATCTATGCAAGTGGATGACACCAATTTGATAGCTGATAGAACTTAGGACCCATTTAAAGATTTCAGTGCTAGCATTGTTAGCAATATTATAGATTATAGCAGCTCATCTTATGAGGAAGAAGATCAAGAGCCAAAAGAAGAAGATGCACCTTCTGCAAAGAAAGTCGAATCTAGCATGGAAGCAACTACTTCAACTCTACCCTTAGCAAATACAACAAGAACACCTTCTAAACCACCTTCACAAGCAACAGTGGTCTCAGTAGCAGCAGAACAATCAGATGAAGAAGATGAGATGCAAAATCTCATATCTTCTTTGAGTAAATTTCTTGAGAAGGAGAAATCAGTCAAGTCCATTGAAAAGACTTTGAATTTAGTTCTACACAGAATTGGAAAGACAGTAAACCCTCTTGACATACTTGCAAATGTTCAATGGCACATAGTAGTTTTGTGTAAAGCTTTTGATAATGAGTTCACATCACTTACTAATGTGGCTACAATTCAAGCATAAGAATAGCATGATGGTAAATACCTCAATACGATGTGTACAAATATAAGGAATGATATAGAAACTTTGAATGTATGCATTAACACATTAAGATAGAGTATAGATGAAGTAAAATAGGCTTATGCTAAGTGCAACTTGGCATATATCCATCTTCAAAGTTTTGATGATCAAATCAAGGATAAGGTGATTGAGCTTCAGACACTTACTAACAAATTTCTAAAATAGAATCAGAAATTAAATACCATTGAGCATACAATGTAGACACTTCATGATAGCATAAGGGAAAATCAAGTAGAGAAAGAGAAAATTTTGAAGAGATTCACTCTTTTGAGAGATCACTTATCCCCATAGGTAACATTGCAAGAAAATTAGTTAGAGGAATGCTTGGCAGCAAAGTCCTCATATGAAAAATTGATGACTATAGATTTGAATTTAGTAGAGTAAGCCACATATGCCTTATGTGTGCTAATAAATGTATCTAATGCACTGAAAGATAGTTGGAAGAAACACCTACAAGTTGAGGAATGATCTCAATGATTGTTTCTACAAGTTTTGTTGCAGCTACTAGTTTTTGAAATTTCTTTCTCTTTTCCTTGTATTGGCACCTTTGTAATTGATGTCAAAGGGGGAGAAATATGGAAAATTGTAATTATAAGGGGGACAAATAAGGAAAAGTGTAATTGACAGTTATATTTTGAAGTATAGTAGTAAGTTTTTCTTCAAGTGAACTTTATAATCAATGTTATAAGGGATGTAATCCTTTCAAAACATGAATACAATGTTTTTACTATGTTATGGTTATTTATTTTGATTGGTATGATAGCATATTTGGGACTTAGCCAATTTTTCCAAAATGTTTCAATCAATGCCAAAGGGGGAGATTGTTGGAAATATGACCAATCAATTAGATAAGGTAAGTTATATGGTTGTCATTTATGGCAACATATTTGTTTTGTAGATTAGTCATGATTATTTGGTAAGGAAAATTGTCTAAGTATTAGACAGTGTTACAACAACATGATAGATTTGATGATAGCAGAATATTCCCTTGGAATATTCTCTTACGTAGTTAACCAGAGATACATGACAGATATCCTAATGATGCATACTAGTATGCATGTTTGTATGATCAACCGAGTTCAAGTTATGAAGGTATTAATGATGTAGTGATGTTACAATGCAGAATAGAGCATATTAGCAGAATGAGTTAAACAATTTGAATAATTGTTTTAATTATTAATTCTTGATGAGCTGACTCTAAGGATTGTATGTGTGTTGACTAAGGAAGAAATTGTTAATGTATTTTGTATATGCAAAGAAATTCAATTGCCAAGTTAGTATGTGATATGTATGATGAAAAATACCATGCAAAGTAATGCTATGTGATGTGAGATATGATGCAATTTGATAAATGTGTAGTTATCCTTTGTGTGAAGAATTGATAATTAGAGGAATTGTGAAGTATAACAAGTCATCTAGTTATGTGCAATTACTAATATTCATAAGATTTGTGAAGTACAACAAGTGATCCAATTTTGCATGTATATCTATTCTCTTGAAGAAATTATTTGTATAGTTACATGTTAGGGTAGTGGGGTCTTCTTGCACACATTTGTATATGATCTACCAACTCCTAAGAGGGTTGAAGAAACTCCTAATAGGGTTGAGGCTTCTAACAAGGCCTTGTCTCCTAATAGGAAAATTAATTAATAAATTTATTTGTGGGCAAAAATATTGAGAACATTGATTCACCCCCCCCCCCCCCCCCCCCACCCCCTTAGTATTATCTATTTCTAATAGGTATAATGCTTGTTCACTCTCTTTCATCAGACCTAGTCTAATTAAGAGGCTTGGTAACATGGTTTGAAACTTTCATTTATGCATTCTAGTTGCTTGCTATCCTATGGTACACTCTTCTCTATTAGGGTGCACTTGGGGCATCTAGGAAGCAGTTTTAGGGGTCTAGGAGTCACCATAACCCCCATTTGTTGTTCAAAATTAACCAACTATGCCCTTTTGGGCCCCAAGTGTATGATGGGTGCACTTTACACTATTTGAGTGCACTTGGTTTGAAATTTTGATGTTTTGGGTAGTGCCTTGACCTCATTGCACCAGAATCTGCTTCCACTTTCTCCCACAGTCTACATCCAATATGTTTATTGAGTTTTGTGATTTTCTCATAGTATGTTGTATATTAGCCCATTTTCTAGTCCTATAGTGCCATGCCATGAAAATCTAAATCATAATTAGAGTATTTACTTTTGGCTTCATTTTATTTTTCTACAAACATAGATATAGTCCTACCTTCATGACTACAAACTATTCCTATTACCAAATAACTTGGATCAATTTTAGTAGTGAATACTTTATTGATATTAGGGATTACTCAAATTGGAAATTTCACAACTCTAGACTTAAGTTATTCAAAAGCCTTATTTTCTTTTTCTATCCAAAAGAATTTTACCTTCTTACCTTCCTTTATGGTGTCAAGGATGGGTGCGCATATGTGACTGAAACTTTTTATGGATTTTCTATAAAATTCTTCTAATCCATTAAAATTTTTCACAACATTTGGTATTTTACAAGGTGGGTATTTGAAGTTTGCTTCTACATTTGAAGGATCCATTTTGAGAGTACCCATTGAGATGACAAATGAAATAAGTATGATCCCTTTCTACATAAAAGAGCACTTTTCTAAATTAATCATTAGCTTATGTTCATGGAGCCTTCACAAGACTTGGTTGAAATGACCCAAGTGCTCTTCCTTTCTTCTATTATACACCAAAATATCACTGAGATAGAAAATAATAATTTTTTCATTAAATTCATGAGCCTGATAAAAGTAATTGGAAAATTACTGTTAGGAATAAGGTGTCTCAACCTTGTATAATTCCTATTCTTATTATTATTTGTTTTGTAAATGTATTTTTGCAAATAATATGTAAATGTGAGTGTACATGTCTAGTTGGCATGTTGATCACTTACATGTGTCGGCATCTTGAAGTGTGTGAAGGAGATCATGGCTGAAATGGTTATGATAGATTCCTATGACACGTAAGAGCTATTTAAGGAATGAGCTATGACAGGTGTAAGAGCATCTTATGACATGGGGCCTATATGGGCACCCAAGAATGAGTGGTTGGTGTGTGTAAGAGAATATACCAAAAATAAGTTGGTATGACAGATTCCCTTACACTTCTCTTGTGACTGCTATTTTTAGTGGATTCTATGACAAGCTGTCATTGCCTATTCAAGGGATGGATTCCCTTTTCTTGGTATTGCACGTACATGTGGCATTGTGCATGGTTCTTGGTGGTTGAGCCATGAAAAATGCCCAAATCCTTTGTGGGCATTTTGTTGGGTCTTAAGATGTTCATAAAAGTAGTATTTCATGTTGTAAATGCAAGAGAGAGGAAGAGGATAGTGTGTAGGTACTAAGGTGCTGCTAGAGTCTTCTATTGTTGCTATTAAACTTGCATTGCAAGTGTATTGTAACCTTATGTTGAAGATAATACATTGTGCAGGTTTTGAAGGGGTGGGATTGTTTTACCAAAAGGTTTTTCCCCCCCAGCAAATATTTGTGTTATGTGTTTCTTTCTCTGTCTATTTTCTATATGCATGGTTGGCTGCAATATTGTTGTTTATATGATATTGAACTTGCAAGTGTAAAAATTTTAAAAGGATTTGCACCATACTTTCCTTAAGAGATTAGTGTAGGAAGCTATTTTTGTACCTAAGTTTCCTTACAAGTAGTCTTAGAGCCTGATCAAATTTTGATCCTAGTTGTTGGGTAGGGTTTTTTGATCTAATCTCAAGTTGAGTGGGAGTCTTGTCTAGAGCATCTTGCATCTTATTTGTAGATTGAGATGGCAAGTTCATCATATAGAAGAATGGAGGTGGAGAAATTTAATGGCACTAATTTTGAGTTGTGGGAACTCAAGATGGAAGACATGTTGGAAGATCGTGACCTATGGGAAGTGACTTCAAATGCTATGAGACTAGAAATTGTAGCTCAAGTAGATTGGAATATCAAAGACTGTAAAGCTAAGGGTCTCATAAGACTCTGTTTAACCGATGTAGTCCTTCTAAATGTTCTAGATGAGAAAATCGCATATAGTTTGTGGGAAAGACTTGGGGTTGTGTATCAGGCCAAATCTTTGTTGAACAAGTTGTTCCTGAGGAAAAAATTGTGTTCTTTGTGAATGGAGGAAGGTGAATCCTTAACAGAGCATTTAAATGCATTTAATCTACTGGTTGCATAGTTGACATCAGCTGGTGTCAAGTTAGAGGAGGAAGATCATTGCTACACACTTTTGTGTTCTTTACAAGATTCGTGGGACCATCTTGTGATGGCTCTCAGAAGCATGTTAGTCACTTTCAAAATGGATGAAGTGGTGTCTTCACTGCTATCAGAGGAGATGTGGAGAAAGGATTCCATTTCAAAAAAAGAAGCCCTTGCTATTCATGTGAGATCCATAGAAAGAGGGAAGAAAAATGACAATAAGTCTAACAATAAGGGTAGATCCAAATCTTGTGGGAAGTCAAAGACTTCGAATAAGTCCAAGGAAAAATGTTGAAACTATGATAAACCTAGGCACTTTCATAAATATTGCAAAGAGTCGAAGAAGAAGAAGAAAGGTTCATATTTAGCTTCAGAAAGATCTCAAGAAGATGGTGATGCATTCATCATAGCTTTGGCAGCCCATTCATCTAATGATGTGTGGTTGGTTGACTCGAGTGCATCTTTTCACATGACCTCTCATCAAAATTGGTTCTCAAAATATGAAGAGTTTGATGGTGGAAAGGTGTACTTGGGTGATGATTCTCACCTAAAGATAGCTGGACGTGGAAGGGTCACTATCAAATTTATTGATGGACAAGTAAAGGGAATCAATGGAGTTATGCACATTCTAGGTTTGGCACAAAACCTAATATCTATAAGTATGTTGAATGATGTAGATGTACAAGTTGTTTTTTCAAAAGAAGGATGCAAGATGATGAGAGGATCGATAGTGCTTGCAAGGGGTACTAGGAGAGGTACCTTATTTCAGCTAGATGCATATATTCCTCTATGTAATAGTTCTTCATCCTCACCATCTGAATGAGCAGTGAAGAATTCTGTGGTTATTAGTTTTGATGGCAATGTAAAAATTTTGGAAGGTAAACTTCCTGTAGAAAAGACAATGTTGTGGCATATGAGATTTGGTCACATTGGTGAAAAGGGTCTCAGAACCCTAAAAAATAAAAATCTCGTCGAGGGGTTAAATGATTGCAATCTTGAGTTCAACTTCTGTGAACACTGTGTCTATGGTAAACAAAATCATGTTAAGTTTTACTCTAGTTCTCACCAATCTTTTGATGCTTTTGATCTTATTCATTCTAATGTATTTGGTCCTATAAAAGTTCCTTCAATCTCCAAGTCTATATGTTTTGTATCTTTTATAGATGATTATAGTAGAAGGACATGGATTTATTTCCTTAAAAGTAAGACACGAGTATTTAGTCGATTCAAGGAATTTAAAGCCCTTGTAGAGAAACATACTAGTAAGAAGATTAAGTGTGTGAGAACTGACAATGGTGGTGACTTTTGCTCAACAGAGTTTGAACAATTCTATAAAGAACAAGGTATCGAGAGGCATAAGACAACTCCTTATACCCCACAGTAAAATGGAGTTGTAGAGAGAATGAACAAGACACTGATGGATAAGGCTAGGAGTATGCTTAGTGTAGCTGGTTTAGAACAAAGGTTTTGGGCTAAAGCTATGTCCACTACTTGCTATCTAGTTAACTGATCTCCTACATTAGCCCTTGTTGGTAAGACACCCATGGAGGTGTGGTTTGGTAAGAAGCCTTCAATTAGACTTCTTCATTTTTTTGGTTGTTAAGATTATGCACATGTTCCAAAGGAGAAAAAATCTAAGTTGGAAAATAAAGTTGTTAAATGTATTTTCATCAGGTACAGTGCTGGTGTGAAAGGATACAAGCTTTAGGATCCTGTGACTAGTAAGGTGTTGTATAGTAGAAATGTTATTTTTAGAGAACTAACATATTGTGCTACAACCAGATGAAAAAGAAAAGGAAAAAGATGTTGTTCAGTTGCCTCCTACCCCTGAGAAGACTGAACAGAGAGACCATGTTGGGTATAATGATGAGGAGAGCTCTAGCAACTCTGATAGTTTAGAAGAAGAGGAAGAAAAACCTCAACCTCAGCCCTTGAGGAGATTCATGAGAGAAAGAAAGAAACCATAAAGGTTTGGTTATTCTATGTTAGATTCTAGTTGTGCCTTTGCTTTGATTACTAACACCGATGAGCCTAGATCTATGAAATAGGCTTTGGGCATGGAAGATGCAGGTTCCTATATTGAGGCCATGGATGATGAGATGGCTTCATTAGAGAAAAAAAAAACTTGGGACCTTGTACCTTTTCCTAAAGGGAGAAAATCTATTGGTTGTAAATGGGTGTTCAAGAAGAAATTATGTGTAGATGGCAATGTTGAAAGGTACAAAGCTAGATTGGTTGCAAAGGGGTATTCACAGGTAGAGGGAATAGATTATGGTGAAATATTCTCTCCTGTTGCAATGTTGACATCCATTAGATTTTTGTTATCTCTTGCTACATCATATGATTTAGAGATAGAATAGATGGATGTGAAGACAACTTTCCTTCATGGTGATTTGGAGGAAGAGATTTATATGTCACAACCTAAGCACTACATTGTTAAAGGTAAAGAATCCTTAGTTTGCATATTAAAGAAATCTCTATATGGTTTGAAGCAATCTCCTAGGATGTGGTACCTTAAGTTTGATGCCTTTGTATTGCCAATTAGATTTGTAAGATTGAAATCAAATCATTGTGTTTATTTCAGAGTTGAAAATGATCACCTTCTTATTGTTGCATTATATGTTGATGATATGTTGCTATTCGGGAAGGGTAAGGGTATGATTTTTTATTTTAAATCTCAGTTGTTAGCACAGTTTGAGATGAAAGATCTTGGGGGTAGCTAGGTACATCTTGGGTATGGAAATTAGTAGAGATAGGTTTAACAAAAAACTTTGGTTGAGTCAAAGTAAGTATGTGAAGTCTATGTTGGACAGGTTTAGCATGGTAGATTGTAGACCATTGTGTGTTCCTATTCTTGTGGGAACAAAGTTATCTGTAGATGATTGTCCAAAATCTCCTAGTGAGATGGAGGACATGAGTAGAGTACCTTATGCTAGTGCAGTTGGTAGTTTTATGTATGCTATGGTCTGTACTAGACCAAACATTGCCCAAGAAGTGGGAGTCCTAAGTTGGTTTATGGCTAATCCTAGATAGGTACATTGGGATGTAGTTAAATGAGTATTCAGATATTTGAGGGGTACATCAAATTACTCCATATGTTATCATGGTAACTCTTCTAGATCTCTACATTTAGTTTTTATTCATGATTTTGTGGATTCAAATTGGGTAGGTGATATTGATCGCAGGAGATCCACCAGTGCTTATGTGCTCACTATGTTTGGTGGTGCCATCAATTGGATGAGCAAGCAACAACCTGTGGTTGCTTTGTCCACTACAAAAGTTGAGTACATGGCTACTGCTCATGCTTGTAAGGAAGCCATTTGGCTTAAGAGATTGTGTTCTGATATTGGTGTTGATGTAGAACAGATTACTATTTGGTGTGACAGTCAGAATGCTACTTGCCTTGTGAAGAATCTAACTTTCCATGACAGAACGAAGCACATTGATGTGCAGTTTCACTTTGTGAGAGATATGGTGGAAGATGGAAAGGTAAATTTGGAAAAGGTAGATACTATGAAGAATGTTATAGATGCATTAACAAAACCAATGGGCACTGAGAAGTTCATATGGTGTTCACAGTCTATCGGCCTTTTGGCCTATATTGGTTAGTTCCTATTATGTTCCTGTTTCTCTTACAAGGTGTTTGACATGTGGGAGAATGTTAGGAATAACATGTCTCAACCTTGTATAATTCCTATTCTTATTATTATTTGTTTTGTAAATGTATTTTTGCAAATAATATGTAAATGTGAGTGTACATGTCTAGTTGGCATGTTGAACACTTACATGTGTTGGCATCTTGAAGTGTGTGCAGGAGATCATGGCTAAAATGGTTATGAAGGATTCCTATGATGTGTAAGAGCTATTTAAGAAATGAACTATGATAGGTGTAAGAGTATCTTATGACATGGGGCCTATTTGGGCACCCAAGAATGAGTGGTTGGTGTGTATAAGAGACTATGCCAAAAATAGGTTGGTATGATGGATTCTCTTACACTTCTATTGTGACCACTATTTTTGGTAGATTCTATGACAAGCTATCATTTCCTATTCAATGGATGGATGCCCTTTTATTGGTATTGCATGTACATGTGGCATTGTGCATGGTTCTTGGTGGTTGAGCCATGAAAAATGCCCAACTCCTTTGTGGGCATTTTGTTGGGTCTTAAGATGTTCATAAAAGTAGTATTGCATGTTGTAAATGCAAGAGAGAGGAAGATGATAGTGTGCAGGTACTGAGGTGCTACTAGAGTCTTCTATTGTTGCTATTAAACTTGAATTAGAAGTGTATTGTAACCTTGTGTTGAAGATAATACATTGTGCAGGTTTTCAAGGGGCGGGGTTGTTTTACCGAAAGGTTTTTCCCCACTAGAAAGTCTTTGTGCTATGTGTTTCTTTCTCTGTCTATTTTTTGTATGCATGGTTGGCTGCAATATTGTTGTTTATATGATATCAAATTTGCAAGTGAAAATTTTTTAAAAGGATTTGCACCATACTTTCCTTAAGAGATTAGTGTAGGAAGCTATTTCTGCACCTGAGTTTCCTTACAATTACTTACACCAAATAATATGAGAAGCCATTCATAAATTCTTTTAGTGGACTTGAATGTTGTTTTCCACTCATTGCCAAGCCTGATTCTTCTTTGATATTAACCTAATTTAAGGTCAATCTTTGAAAAATAGGAAGAATCCTCAAATGGTTGAAAATATATTCTATCATGTGTATAGGAATCTATACCTTAATTCTATTTTATTTAGTATCCCAGAGTTTTTAGAAATCCTCCACTTAGCATCCATTTTAGGGGCCAAAATGGAGGGTACAACACACAAACTTATGCTTTTCTATTTTAAGCATTTTTCTAGAAATTTTGCAAATTGTCTATAAATATCTGCATTCAAAGTTGGTGTCATTTTATATGAAGTTTTATTATGTAGGAATGATCATAGTATCAAGTAAATCTAATGACTTATGATCCTAATAGATAGGGGTATTGGAAAAATATTTTGCAACTACCCCATGATAAGTGTCTAATAGCTCTGACACTTAGAAATGCAAGGTTGTTTACCATCGTGACATAGTGACTACTGAGAATTTGAAGTGCAGTGTCATAAAGTGAAAACTAACACAAGAAAGGCACATTGTTTCAGAAAAGATTTGGTCATGTGATCTATCTTGTAGTCATCACTATTAGAAAAGACACACAAGGAGAAAGTTGCAACAGATGTTGTCCGGACTCAAACTTTCTAGTGAATTGTTATGTCACAACTGGAAAAGCTTCATGCTTTGTCAATAGCAATGTAGTAACTAATCAAAAAATGAAGAAATGGAGTGGCCTTTGATATTGATAGATAATGATGAATTTCCCACAAGGAATCATAACCATGTATATTGATTTCTTTGACAAAGGTACTCATTCATGCAATCGTGGTTGATAGTTAGCTTTTCTTGTTACCGAGTTTTAGTTTTTCACCAGAGGTCACTATGTCATGATCGAAAATGTAATTCCTTTTGCTGATAATGACATATAGACTCATTGAAATGTCATGATGTAGCAAAAAAAACCAAGATGGGTCCCAATGAATGCTTCATCAATAATGAGTCATGTACTCCAAGGACATGGTGGCATCCTACTAAGCATCTATGTATCGAAAGCTCTAAATTTACCAGAGGTCACTATGTTGCAACCAAAAAAGCTTCATTCTTCATTGGTAGTGATGTAGCAACCCACCTAAAAATAAGAAACATGAAAAAGAATAGAAGACATGATCTCACTATAAGGATCAAAATAGCATATATATCCCAGCATGTCAAGACAGCCTAGCATCATCAAGAATGCAAACCCACTTCCAAGTTAGAATACCAGGTGAAGGATTGTGATTGTTCAATCAAGATGAGATCAATGATAGTAATTACTTCACTATGGTGAGTTTCTCGAGGGTTATGTATAGTGACATAGTGAGTAAAGCAGATAAAGAGGGGGGCCACCATATTCATATTAAATGATGCATTGAATGTCTTCCACTCTATCAAAAGGGAATCATTGATCATTTCTTTGTCACTATTGAAAGTTGCTCACTTGTTATGCATAGTGACATAGCAAACAAGGGAAATTTAGGAGGGACCCACCATTACAAGAATGAAAATACAGTAAAATGGTTATCATTAGATTAAGATCAGATCAACAATTGTCACTTTCTCGCTATGGCAATATGCTCACTCTTTATGTATAGCGAGGTAGTAACTCAATGACACGTTTCCTCAAATGTTAGTGGGTCTAGTTTAAAGTGCCAACTAAGAAAGAAAGGCATATGTGGAGACTTTTCATTGGTTTGACTACCAACATGTAAAGGAGAAGATGTGTCATCCCTATTTCCACTCCTAGATCATAGGATTTTCTCAAGATCAATAACGCAAATTTAAAAATGAAGGTGATGAAACTCTCTTTTTCCATTATAGTTCATTTATTAGGATTGAAAGCTTCACGTGTGAGAAAAAATAGAGTATATTACAGAAGATCTCATGATTCCCATCTCACGTGAACACAGATTTCAAATTTTTTGAGCACAAGAGCTTACTAAGAATATTGTGTTGAGCCTAACAAGAATGTGAAGTAGATTCCCATTATTTGTGAGATATTGTAGAATTATATAGAAGAAAAAGTAGACAAGAAAATAAGTACTTATACACTATAACGTCTATAGCATTTCAATTTCTAAGAATTAAAGTCAAGATGCCTCCAAAGAAATTATTTTCTAGGCAAGTGAATTATATGGATAGGAATGTTCATGATGACTTATTAGAGTTACTCCCAGAATCCACCACTAAGACTGTGCAGGTTAAGAAATTAAATTCCTTAAACCCTAGGCTAAAAATTACATATGGCAAGTATGCTAAGAGGAACTATGTTAGGGATGCAACAATTTCATAGACTAGTCTTGTTTTGTTTAAGAAATGGTATTCATAGAGGAATTTATTTACCTCACATGCTAATGTCTGGAATTTTGATTTGGGAAAACTAGTAGTTCCAAGTGTCTTCATGGATTATGAGTCTCTTGAAGCCATTACAAAGAATTATGACCAAGCTATTAGAGTGGTAAGAAGAACTGACGGCGTACCTATGGTTTCAAACAGTCCTAAGGAGATTAGAGAGGTATTTCTCCTAGAGCCATTGACAGATTATCATGTGCCGATTAATCTGCAAGAATTGGAAAATGAATATAGGGAAAATAAGGGTGTGATTAGGGGAGGTGCACTAAGGGCACATATTGGCACAATTAGAACTTTTCCAATAATCACTGCAACCTTTAGGAACCCTTTGAAAAGGTTCTTTTCACTTCTTGGGCTATAGAAATATACAAGATGCTATGTCAAGTCTTTGGTAAGGATGAACATAATTTCATGCCCATTAGTCTTATGTATATGATGGTTCAGATTGGTTCCTTTGGTGTAGATGTTATTTTTGATTTTTCCTCTTATTTGGCTGAAGAAATTCATACTGGCCTCGTTGGAATTGCAAAAGGGAAAGTGGAGAAAACTTTTTGCCATTATTCTTTGTTGATGCATATGTTTTTGTTTAAAGGAGTGACATATTTTGGTAAGGAAATGGAGTTAAATAGAGAACAGGATGGAGAAGCACTACCATTCTAGTTATGGAGTGTAGATATGACCTAGGATGTAGAGAAGCCTAGCTTTGTTAAGTTTGATAGGTTTTTTGCTTCCAAGTTTAGATGCCTCATATTGAGTGACAATCCCAGAATCCCCAAGGCACTAATGAGTCTCATTAGGGCTATGGAAAATCCTAGTGGTCTAAAAGTTTCACATAATTGGGGAGATATATGTACACTCGAATTGTGTCACACTCTAAACCCTTCTATCCAAACGATTCCATGAGTTGGAATGTTCAAATGCCGGCTTAGAGCTCCCTATCCATAGAGTGCAAGAGAGTATATTTCAAGAATAAGAAGGCTCTCAGATGAGCCTTAGAGATACTCTTCTTGCTAGTAAACCATGCAATGGGAGGTTCCAAAGACAAGATGCAAGAATGCAAATGTTCCAAGGAGTTCCTCAAGAATGCAATGCAACTAAAGATTAAACTAGAATAAATATGAAAAGTGCAGCTATTCTAAGCATGGATGAGAGTGTTACAATACCATTCTTAAGCTATGTGAGATTAAGCTACATGTAAAAATGAAAGCTAAGCTAAGCTAGAATGCCATGGATGAGAGAATGTAGACAACAAAGAGAAGTTCTCCATAAAGCTCCAAAGAAACCTGTTAGAAAATCTACAACATAACAATATTCAAATGATGGATTGAGGGGGAAAGCTCTCTCCCTTTTAAAGTTGTATGGACAATAGAGATCAAGATGAAGATGGTGGATGATCAATGGTGGAATTTGAAAAGAGGAGTGATCCATGTGCACACACAAGTCAACCAATAGAATATAAGTTGACTTGTCATATATGACAAAAGTCACAAAGCCTTTTCTTTTAATTGCAAAATAGAAAAAGGACTTTATGTGTGCACTTTAAGTGGGTTAGAAGAATGGGGTGTTTTATTTAATTAAAAGGGGACATGTTCTTTTAATCAAATAATGAACTTAGGATAGCATAGTCAAACTATAGGTTATAATCAAATAAATTGATTATTAGCAATTTGGTCTAGGTAAATGATTAAATTAATTTAGCCAAAATGTTGAAAAGGGGGCTAATAGCCTAGATGACCATTTTTAGGTGATCACATTTGCCCCTCTTTGACTAATGCGTGATCGATCTGGGAACACATTATGTCAAAGAAAATAGAAAGCCAAGTAGGTGGTGATAGATAAAGATGTCTGATTTCGAGGAATGAAATGTAGAAATAGATAGCAAGTCCTAAATGTATAGCCTGATAGTGGTAGTACTGAACACTAGGAAAAGATGATGTAAGAATTCAAGAAGAATGCTAACACTTAGCAAAGTAGATAGATCGAGAACAAGTGAGAAGATCAAACAAATGTTCCTAAGAAATAGATAGTTGTAGCAATCAGTGATATACTATTTCTGCCCCCTCAGGATCAAAATTGAAATGAGGTAAGGGGATGCAAAAATTGGTTGGACATGAGAAAATTAGAATATAGCAATGTCCAAGATGACAGATAGATGATTAGAACCCAAGAATGTCTATAAAAAAATTGATAAAATGCCCTAGTTTGACTAGATTTGACCTTGAAGGATATAGCATACAAATTAGGTCGAAATGAGTAGACAGGTGATTTTAGACATGAAACAGTGAATTAAAGTAGATATGAAGTATGGAAATGATGAAGACATGAAAAAATGAAGATGCCCTAGTGATGATTCGGAGATTAAACCTCAAAAGGTCAGCTAACTGCTCAGAAGAAAGTAGACTTTTAAAAGACAATTTTGACCATCAAGATGAACTCAAATTTGGATTTCAATCCCAAAAATAATCTAGGACGTTCAAATTATTTAAGAGGTCAAAACTTTATATAATGTGATTATAAGATAGAAAAGAGATGAAGCGAAAGATTAAGAAGGTGAAAAGACATGAACAAGAAGAAAATATAGAAATATATGAAAGGAGTTAGCTAATGTGTCCACAAAAAGATGAAGAGAGAGCTCTCCCCATATGCAAGAATGCAAGACTAAGCTAGAAAATGAGCCTAAAATGCAAGCTAACATGTAAAGTGGTTTACCAGCAAGAAGTGCATATTAGACTCTTAATTTCATCGTTGAGCATTTATTAGGGACATCATGAGATCATATAACCATCACTAGTATAACTATGAGGATATGAATATGATCAATATCAGATAGGTATGTGAAAATCCAATCTAAGCATCAGAAACATGTAAGTCAAGATAACTACGTGATTAGATTCTGTAAGTTTAATTTAGCAAGATTACACCTATATTAAGGCATAAGCGCCAGGATAAACCCCAAGTGCAGTCTTGCAAAACAGTCAAGGATGACACATTTGTAAGTCAAAATGTTGAATAGGTCAAGCATAAATCCTTACAACACTATAGAAAAACAAAGTATACCCACAAGCAGAAATCAAGAAAATATGTCCCATGCCCCCAGTCTTCTAGTCAATGACATCCTCAAAAGACTATTAGGGAGGGAACACATGGCAAAGAAATCATCATAGACAACACACAAAGTAGATAAAGGTTAGCATAACTCAGTCATTTAAGTGTTAAAGTGCATGTGTGTAAGTCACTTGGCCATTTCTTCAAGACTTGATTGTGATAGTGAGAAATATTGTGACATTGGAGACCGTAGGTAAACTATCTGAAAAGTGTTGAAAAATACTTGATGTCAAGGTGGGGGAAGTGTTGAGAAACACTATTTTGTGAGTTATCAAAGAAACCCAAATGCACAAGAATACCTCAAAAAGGCTAAGTAGTTATGCCCCCGAGATGAGGACAAGAAACAATTACAAGCTAGGAAATGTGTAGCAAAGTAGGTGATTGAGACTGATAGACAGAGGTGCAAGGGTCTCAAGTAGCACCTATTTCCAAATTTTCACCACTTGATAGATTTTTTAAGGATTTTTTTTCAATTTTTTGTATTTTTGATTTTTGATTTTTTTTTCTGATACATCAAAACACCTATTGCTAGGTTTTCACTAAGATGATCATTTTTTCAAGACATTTTCTAATTTTTAGAATTTTTTTTAGGATCATATATGATTTTTTGGATTTTTTAGAAGGTTTTAGAGATCACTAGTTCTCAAGCAAGATCACATCATGTTTGCCCAATGTCTAGCAAGGTATAGGATATGATGGAGCAATGAGCCGGTGGATAAGCAAAGATGGATGAAAAAGGAGTATGAAGCAAGTGAAAGTGATCCTCAAGAACTGACTCATCAAGAGTACCCAAGCTAGGGAAAGAGGTGAAATAGTCATATGAAGCATATTTTGGATAAGAAATGGAAGTAATGAGAAAGATAGCATGTAGGATAAGCAATGAAGCCAACAAGTGAGATAGCATGAAGTGTGTAGTCCAAAAGAGTAGCCATGTCAAGAGACCTATGAGAACCATGTTTCATTTATTATGATCAAGACCAAGGGGTCAACTAGATAGTATATCAATTGGATAGAGAAATAAGAATAAAGCTCAAAATAGAGGCTATGAGTGAATGGGAGAGCACAGTAGAAAATCTGGTGGATAAGATAGCCAATATGCAAAGATAGCTTAACATTGTCAAGATCAAAGAGAGAATAAGGGATAGATGGATGATGGAAGAATTACACATGATGCCTGTTTGCCAGGTTTTCATCATGGTACTTATCCAAGGTGCCACAAGAAGTAGTTTTCACCATAGGATGCATTTATTTCTCTTTACTTTTGCTACCAAGGTGCCACAAGATGTGGTTTTCACTAAGGCACATTTTCATTTTTTTCATTTTTTCTATTTTTTCTTCTTTTCTTTTTTTGAATTTTTAGAAAGAGCTGAAGCTGTTTGAATGTAGATAATGCTCCTATAGAAAAGATAAGTCATGATAAGCCAAGACCATAGAAAGGTATGCTCAAAGATGTTGATAGGGTGATGAAAGAGAAATGGTAGTAGGAAGAGTATATGGAGGATAATAGTTCATGTATAGAAAGTTAGTTTAAGCTTTAGAGGATTTCATGAGGGTAGTTGAAATATTGTACAAGATCAACATTGACACACACCTTGAAGGGTATTGGAACAATGGAGGAATCATGGATGAAATAGCTTGAGATTTAGATGTATGAGGTGGTAGAAGAGATTTGGTAAAAAATGGAGTGGAAGGCTTTGGAATATTTTTAGGAAGATTTTTGGAAGAAGATGGAATGGAAGCCTTTGGAAGCTTGAATATCAACTTTGAAGTATTTTCAATATTCAAGTCTTTTAAAAGAGACTTGGGAATCCATATAGCTTTAGATTTTTCTTTCGATACTTCAAAACACATTTCTTCAATAATGGGTTTAGGAACTCATATTTTATTTTATTTATCTTTTCTAATAGTGGACCTTTGTAGTCTCTTTTGTGCATTCTCCTTCTTAGCATTCACATGTCGATTAGATGGGACATAGTGATCTTTCTTTTTCAATGGATTCTTATGTTTATTCTTACTTCCAAAGGACTTGGGATTTGTGGATGAATAAGGATGATATGACTGGTTTAGATGTATAGATGGGTGAAAAGTCATCAAGGATGAGTGTCTTTGTTGATCTTGAGGTATTATAGGAGAGCTAGGGAATGAGCTAGGAGTGAATGTAGGAGATGGAGGAACATAAGGCCCCAATATGGATGGAAGGTTTGAATGCTTTAGCTTAGATGGATAAGGACCAAGGATAGATTTAGAAGATGAAAAGGGATAGTGGGAAGGGATATCAACATCTTTAGAATGAGCAACATGTTCAAAGCCATCAATAGACTCATGAGTACCTTTGATAGGAATAACATTTTTAATAGTAGCACTTGAAGCTTGAGCACAATTTTGAAGTGGATATGGAGAAGTAGAACATGAGCAGATGCTTTGATCTTGACAAGTAGCCTTGGATAGCATATGAAGAGAACTTTTCTCATAATTTTCAGTAAGCTCAAGGGAGATAATGGAAGTTGTATCTTCATCATACTTGGAGGGTGGACAAGATATAGGATATGGAGGGGGAAAATATTGAAAGAGATGAAAGGGTGCCTGATCTTGATCTTTCTTGAAATTTATAGCTTTTTCTTTATGAGAGTCCTCTTGACATGGAGCCACTTCCAAGGACAAGGGAGAATGAAGAGTGAATGGAGTAGTGTATAGATTAGGCATAGTACTGCATGAAGGTTGAGGATGTTTAGGATTAGTAGCATGGAAAAGGTTTGCAACCAAGTGAAGGTTAGCTTGAGTTTCTTTTAGAGGTATCCCTTGAGGATACACATAGTCAATGTGGAAAGCATTAGGTTCCCTTTTTGATAGAGGCATGTTGGAAAGCTTTGAAGTGTTGGGAGATGCATGAGTGTTGGAAGAAGTGGAAGATGTAATGGAGCCACTACTAGACATAGGTTCATCAATGTAATCTTGCTCAAGAAAAGTATCCTTATTGCATGAATCATTAGGGGTATCAATAATTCCATTATAAATAAGATCTTGGATTTTATGTTTTAGCTCTATACAATTAGAAGTAGCATGGTCATTAGATCGATGATAGGCACAACAGGTATCCAAGAATGGGTTTCCATATGAGCTAGACTTAGGTAACATGATGATCTTATTGCTAAGAAGTTTTTGCAAAGTGTCATCATAAGAATCTTCCAAGGGAGAAAAATTTCTATTAGAAGTATGTCTAGGATCTTCTTGTTGTTTCTCAAGTGAATAGAATGCATTTATGTTCGCATCATTATCTTGGTCAAAGATAGGTCCATTATGAAATTTTAGCATAGGCTCAAAGGATGTATCAATTTCTTGTTCTCTAAAGAGGTCTTTAGATCTAGAAGAAGAAGACATTTGATGTCTTAAAGTAGAGCATGTAGACCTAGAAGAAGAGGATGACCTCAAAGAAGGTGAATCACATGCATGTAAAGACCTTAAGGAAGATTCATGTAATGATGCAATCTTATCCTCTAACCTTTTCTCAAGTTTAGACTTCATTTTTGTCATGCACTTAGAGAGATGAAGGTAAGAAAGATCATTTGTCTCTTCTAGTTCTTTGTATTGCACATATAGATCTTGGAACTCTTTAGCGGCATGGAGGATATCATGATCATCTAGATTTGGTTGAGGTTTGATAATACAAGCTTTAGATCCCATAGTTTTAGATGCAAAGCCAAGCATAAAAGAGCCTAGAAGATAACTTGATGTTGAAACTATAGGAGGTAGAGTGTTCC
The DNA here is from genome assembly GCA_028749045.1 of Cupressus sempervirens. NCBI lineage: Eukaryota > Viridiplantae > Streptophyta > Pinopsida > Cupressales > Cupressaceae > Cupressus > Cupressus sempervirens. The sequence continues at coordinate 559,930,211 of CM053789.1, read as the reverse complement.
CTTGCCAAGATAGTAGAGAGAGATTAAAGCGACTTGTCAAACAATATGTCCAAGAAACTTACGACATGAATGACTCAAGTCAATAGCTAAGAAAGATGCCCAAATAGCCAAATAAATGGAGCAAGTAGGGTGACAAGTGAACAACTCTCCAAACCAAGAGTGTAGTCAAGAAATCAAGGTAACCATTTCAGCAAAAGGATAACTAGCAAGTGGACATAGACCATGAAGACAAAAATACCAAGAGCACTAAGACCAAAGATCCACTTTAATCATGTTCAAGAACTAGAGTCATAGAAAATAAAAATCAAATGATGAGACTCCCCTTAGCAAGCAACAAAAGAGAATGATTGCATTTGATGTTTTGACTTGGTTGACAAAGTTTGATAATAGTTGAGAGCATAGCAAGTTTGATGTTCAAAAGCAATTTCTTTCCAAGAAAGATAGTGACACATGGAGTAGTCTTCAAACAATCAAGCAAGGGACAAAGCAACCTTGCATGATACAAGCATAGGTGAGGTCTTAAAAGAAAGTTGTATAACTATCATCAAGTATATGTTCCAAAGATTTTCACAGGTCTAGCACATTCGAGAACACATCAAGCAATATCTACCTAAAAGTCATGGTTCATTACTCAACAACTTGTCCCACGCTTGATGCTCCCTTGCCTCACACCAAGTGGTTTCCTACAAGAGATATTTGCTTTGTCATAGAAGTGCCATAAGCATAACTAAGGCAACATAGATGGTGAGTGTAAAATCTTGGGGTGATCCGGGTAGTCCACTAGGATTGATCCTTGGACCAAAAATTTGAGTAACTAAAAAAGGTAGTTACTAACTTAGGGGTTTAGATAGGGCTTTTGTTCATAGTGTTCCTCTTGCTCCCAATTACAGGACACCTCACCTTGTGATGAGTAACCAATCTTGTGACTACAAGAGTACCTGAAGCATTCTTTCCTAGTGATCTCCCGATGGTCGAAATCCCATAAGTGATCACACTAGGCGAAGACAAACACTATGTCTACCAAAGTTTTGTGTCCTTGATAGCCTTGAGTTTATAGTGGGTTGGAAGAGCCAGGTAATCTACTTGTCCCCACTTGGGTCATTCCTCTTAGGTTGTCCGAGAGCAGGCCCTCTAAAGAATTCTAACTACACAAAGAGTGGATCAACTTTCGAAAGTCAAGATTTTTGATTCACCACAAGGGTGAAGAGCATACTCTCCTATTTCAATCATTTTCTCCCAAACATGTCAAAAAGATTCAGTTGCCTCTTACTCTTGAAATCAAATGGTAAGTCAAGATTTCTGATTCACCACAAGGGTGAAGAGCATAGTCTCCTAGCACCAAAAGATCCCAATTGTAAGTTTTAATGTGCCTAAAAATAAACAATTAGTATATGCTGCACATGTAAAAGTAAAGAACAAGAAAAATTGGATTTTTATGCGTTGGGCAGCCCTACAAACAATCTTTAATAGCCTTTGTGCATTTGAAGCCTTGACATGCGTTCTTTTTATGCAATGTTTCATTTTTTTTCACAAGGATGGCAACCTGCAATCACAACTTGTTAGCACCACAAGTTAGTGTGAAATAACATAAAAAACTAAAATAAAAGTGGTTAGTTTCCTCAAATATCCAAGTTATCTTCCAATCAAGTGTATGCAAAGAAAGTGAAAACTAATCACAAATGCCCTCATTTTTACTCTTTGATTTTGACCTAGTCAATAAGATTGGATTTGTTTGCTATTATTTTGGATCCAAAAAGAAAAATTCAAATAATATACCCCTACTAAAAATCAGAACAGGCCAAATTTATCAAATCATGTTTTTTATCCTTAATAAGACCTCAAAAATCAAAACACAAAGAAATTACCCCTCTTAGAATTCAAAAAGATTTCTGAAAATGCAAGTTTCTCCAAAAAAAGTGTTGATTTATGATCAAAAATGGCTTTTTATTAAAAACAAAGAAAAAATCATAACTCACGCAAATCATATCAAAATGCTTTGAAAATTAGTCTGAAACATGTTAGACATATAATAAACTTGAAAAAAAAAATTTAGAACCAAACTCCAAGTGGTTTAAAAGATATGATCAAATTTTTAAACCAACTAGATTTTTGGCCTTCAAACCAATCTACTTATGGGTTGGCCTTAAAATCCAAGTGATAATTCTACAAAAGCACTTGATTAGATCCAATATGCTGATGTAAAAAACTAGAGATGAAAAATAAAAGGAAATGGAGCTAGAAACTTGATTCAAGCCCCATAGTGGGCACCAAAAATGTACACTCAAATTGTGTCACACTCTAAACCCTTCTATCCAAACGATTCCATGAGTTGGAATGTTCGGATGCTGGCTTAGAGCTCCCTATCCATGGAGTGCAAGAGAGTATATTTTAAGAATAAGAAGGCTCTCAGATGAGCCTTAGAGATACTCTTCTTGCTAGTAAACCATGCAATGGGAGGTTCCAAAGACAAGATGCAAGAATGCAAATGTCCCAAGGAGTTCCTCAAGAATGCAATGCAACTAAAGATTAAACTAGAATAAATATGAAAAGTGCAGCTATTCTAAGCATGGATGAGAGTGTTACAATACCATTCTTAAGCTACATGTAAAAATGAAAGCTAAGCTAAGCTAGAATGCCATGGATGAGAGAATGTAGACAAGAAAGAGAAGTTCTCCACAAAGCTCCAAAGAAACCTGTTAGAAAATCTGCAACATAACAATATTCAAATGATGGATTGAGGGGGAAAGCTCTCTCCCTTTTAAAGTTGTATGGATGATAGAGATCAAGATGAAGATGGTGGATGATCAATGGTGAAATTTGAAAAGAGGAGTGATCCATGTGCACACACAAGTCAACCAATAGAATATAAGTTGACTTGTCATATAAGACAAAAGTCACAAAGCCTTTTCTTTTAATTGCAAAATAGAAAAAAGACTTTATGTGTGCACTTTAAGTGGGTTAGAAGAATGGGGTGTTTTATTTAATTAAAAGGGGACATGTTCTTTTAATCAAATAATGAACTTAGGATAGCATAGTCAAACTATAGGTTATAATCAAATAAATTGATTATTAGCAATTTGGTCTAGGTAAATGATTAAATTAATTTAGCCAAAATGTTGAAAAGGGGGCTAATAGTCTAGATGACCATTTTTAGGTGATTACAATATCATCCCATAATCTATCTCTACTATTTTTAAAATTTTTTGTTTTAAAGGAAGCCCTCATGTGTTAGGAGGATTAGAAGAAATGTATCTATTGAAAAGGAAACTAGGGTAAATTTTTCCAACTTTTACTGTGGCTCATTAGTTTTTAATTACTAATGGGGGTTGGATCTTTTTACATAAAATTTTGGATCAGTACAAAATGGTTGTTTCCCATCCTTGCTTTTGCTTTTCTATTTCAAGAATTTTTCTAGAAATTTTGCAAATTGTCTATAAATATCTGCATTTGAAGTTGGTGTCATTTTATATGAAGCTTTATTGGGTAGGGATGATCATAGTATCAATTAGATCTGATGACTTATGACCCTACTAGATTGGGGTATTGGAAAAATCTTTTGCAACTACCCCATGATAAGTGTCTAATAGCTTTGACACTTAGAAATTCTCTTCACCTTTCCTAAAATATTTTTTCTTTTGGTTCTAGGATTAGGGCATATCCTACATTTGTGTCCTTTAAGGTCTAAAGAATTTCTTATACACCTACAAGTAGCATAGTAGGTTCCTTTTCTAAATCATTGGGTAGGGGTTTCATTATATATGAGACAATATTTCTAAACATAGTTTATGCAATCTTCTTCCGATTATGTGTGGCATCATGATCATATTGCCAAGCCCTACCAAGAAACAAGTGACATGCATTGATGTTTATAACACCACACAAAATTATTTCTTTTTATTCTCTGATTGAAAATTCTACCCATGCTTGTTCATTTACTAAGTTTTATTGACCCTTTTTATCTAAGACATGTGATATAAATAAGGATGATATAAACTCAACTTCAATACCATCTAATGACAATAATGTTTCCATTGAAACAAAGTGTATGAGAACTTTGCATACATTTCCATGAATTTTTTAGATACTCCTATAAACATATTTCCTTCTTAGTGGCTCTTATGTCATAAGGAATTCTTAGGTCCAAATGTATGAATTCAACTTTAAAAAACTTAAAAAGAATTATTCAAACTCATAAAAGCACATGGTGAATATAGAAAATTATTAGTAAATCAACTTATATGTCACATCACTATCTCTCTATTGAGTATGTGCCAAATAACATAAATAAGTAATACTAAATAACATGAATTATGAAAATAATATTCAATTTGGAAAAAACCATCAAGTAACATGCTACCATTTTTCACTTGTTTGAAGTGAGCTTGGTTAAGAGCTAACTTAGTTAAAGGTTGTAAAATACACTATTAGGTGTGACCATGTTAAAAGATTTAAGCATCCTATTGGGAGTGGCCTAGTTAGAGGTTTGTAGATAATTCCATTATAATGTCACCTCGATTAAAGGTTTTATAATATGACTATAATGTCAACCTTAATTAAACTATCTAACTACAATAATGGTTAGAAGGAAACAACTAGGTTTGATCTAATAAAATATAAGTCACTTTGCAAATTTAGATCTCCATTCAGCTCATCCCTGGTTCATTGATTGGACTTCATCATATACTCTATCAATGATCTAGTTGGAAACCCTTTAAGTAGTCACACTTCACCAACTTCTCACTTTTTCTATGCCACTCTATTCTTCATAGATTCTCTACAAATTTTCCAAACAACCATAAAAAAATAAAACATCTCTTGTGCCTCCTTAAATAGGTAGCTTTGATTTTTTTTCCACTTACACATCTCCGTAGATCTTTGGGCTTGTTCAAATTCATTGAATTTATCCATCAATTTTTCTTTCTTCTCCTTTCTTGCAACTTTTAGAAACTTTTCATTTAATCTGTTGGACTGATTTTTTGCATTATAAATTTGCCTAATCCAAGGTATAAAAAATCAAGGTTGAGTCCTTAGATGAGGCTAGGGTTTCTAGTTTTTGGTTTTATAATTTTCATTACCCTTTGAAAAACTTATGTTAAATTTTTCTTTTTGAATTTATCCTAGTGCGACATGTTTTAAAAGGTTTGAATATTCTTTTTCCACTTTTTTAAAAAGTCTTTTGAGTACCTTTTTGAAGAATCTTTCTCACTATTGGATCTTGGTTAGATCCATGGTTGTCACTATGTCATTATAACCAAATGCAAGGTTGTTTACCATCACGACATAACGATTGCTAGGAATTTGAAGTGCAGTGTTATAAAATGAAAATTGGAAATAGAAAGGCACATTGTTTCAGAAAATATGTGGTCATGTGATCTATCTCCTAGTCATCACTATTAGAAAGGACACGTGAGGAGAAAGTTGCAACAGATGTCATCAGGACTCAAACCTTTCAGCGAATTGCTATGTCATGACTAGAAAAGCTTCATGCTTTGTTGTTGTGTATGAGGATTAGTAATGCAAAGAACACTAAATATCAAATCAAAAGTATTCACAAAACTAAATAAATGTAACTTCAAGATAGACTAAGATGAGCTCTCAATTGAGAATATGAGCCATTAATGGGCTCTCTCAATGAGAAGCTCTCTTGTTGAGTAGCTTTGTCTAATCAAATAGGATGTATGCTCGATTCTCCAAAGGCTTCAATGGTGTTCTTGATGGATTTTGGCTTGGGTGAATGGATTTTATGTAAAATGGCTTCTCAAAAATGGCATTATGGGTTTACTTCATGATCAAAATGGCATTACTTTGTTACTATGGGTGATTGTGTTAAAATGGCTTGGGTGAGGATTTCTTAAATAGGCAAAGGGCTTGAGGGATCAAGGGGTAGGATGCAAAGATGAGAGAAAGCTTATGGAAGGTTTAGATTGAATGAGAGGAGAGCACATGGATTGTGCTTCCTTATAGCCAATTAAGGAGTGACACATGTCATAGGGTCATTGGTTAGAGCGAGAGGGGTTGAGGGGTCAACAAAGGAGGCTCAAAGCTTATAAAGACCCTCATAATGGCTTGTAAGAGAAATGAATGGGCTTGTAAGAGTCATTCATGGCTTTGTGGGCTTCATAAAGTTTTATGGTTGGGATATTTGTGAGAGAGTTGAGATATTTTGACTTGGGTTGGATTAAGAAAGTCTTAAGCTTGACTTAGGAATGTGCAAATGATCAAGGCTTGGATTAGGCTTGGGTTAAGATTAGATTAGGCTTGTTAGAAATGGGCAATTGGATGGCATATAATGAGGGTGGGTGAAGGAGGATATATTTGCTGGCTTTGGCTTGGGTTATCAAGTCTTAACCCATGTTTAGGGAATGTGACAAGGTTAGGGGGGATTAGGATTAGGGTCAAAGATAAGGATTGACATCTTCTAGAAGAGTCTAGGCTTTGGATGAGGATTAATACTTTCTAGAAGAGTCTAGAACTTCCTAGGATGAGGATAAATAAGGTTTTTAGGAAATAAATAAGGTTTTATTTATTTCAAGGGTTTGGGTTGAGGAGATATTTATTAAAGTATTTTTAATAAACACGAGGATTAATAATTAATCTTAATTAAATATTTTGAGTTGGGATTAGGGGTAGGAAATGATGGGATTAGCCTTTAATCAAAATTAAAGAAGGATTAGAAGATTTTGGAAGAGGTTAGTGGTCTTAAGAAAATTGGCCAAGTTTTGAGCAAAAAATAAATAAATAATTTATTTTGGGATTTTTGGTCAATTTATTAATTAAATAATTAATAAATAAAGAAATAATGTTTAAATAAGATTTAAACATTTTTGGGAGGGATTCCTTAATTAAATAAATAATTAATTAATTAATAATGATGTCATCAGGGACTTTTTTAGAAAATAAAAATACTTTATTTTCTAAAGGATTTAGGTGTCTACAGCTGGTAGCAATGTAGTGACCCACCTAAAAATAAGAAACATGGTGAAGTCTAGAACACATGATATCACTGTAAGGATTAAAATAGTATATATATGCCAGTGTGTCAAAACAGCCTAACATCATCAAGAATGTCGACCCACTTCCAAGTTAGACTACCACGCAAAGAATTGTGTTCGTTCAATCAAGATGAGATCAATGATAGTTGTTACCTTGCTATGGTGAGTTGCTCGAGGGTTATGTATAGTGACATAGTGTGTAAAGTAAAGAAAGAGGGGGCCCATGTGACTTATAAAAAAGGGGGAGGAAGATATGGGTGCTCTCACCTTTTTTTAATTATTTGGTTCACAGGAAGGCAAGAAACTAGTTGGGGAGAATTTGGTCGGAGGTATAGATCCTAGAGGAATTGGAGGGGGTAATGAGAAGAATCTAATAAAGAATGATGGGACAAAAATTATCTTTATGGCCAATATGGACAAGTCTAGGTGTGATTAGAGCACATATTGTAGGGTCTAACACCCTCTCTTGGATTCCCCTGCTGCAATTCACACACTGGGGTACATTTTTGGGAAGGATAAAAACCCTTTGGTTATTGTCGAGACCAATAAGGAAAATTTTTTTGAAGGGCTAAAGGTAGGGGTTTTAGAGCAAAGGACTTGGTCTTCTCTTTTTGGCAAAAAACTTAATGGTAAATCATCCTTTCTGCTAGTGATTGCTAAATCTTGTTGGGAGAAAGGTGAGTTTCAAATCTTTATCCTAGATCCCTTAGTTGATTTTTCTATATCTTCCATGGATTATATCCTAGTGGGAAAATTTTTAGGGGCTCGACCAGATTTAAATTCTTTGAGAAAAATGGTCAAACAAACTTGGGTTATTAAAGGGGATGTTGATATTGCTCCCATGTCAAATGGCTTTTTAAAATTTATTTTCAACTGTAAGGAGATTTTAATCTAGTTCTTTGTGGAGGCTTGTGGTCATTTTGGAAAATTTCTCTCACTATTAAAAAATGGGAGCTTAATATGGATTTATCAGACTCTTTTTTCTTAACCACCCTGATTTGGGCTAGATTCCCTGACCTCCCTTTAGAATTTTGGCATGAAGATATTTTTAAAGGTATTGATAGATCATTTGGTGAACTGGTGGCTTTGGATAATGTTACGACTGCTAGAACCAAACTTCATAGTGCCAGACTTTATGTTAAGGTGGCAGACCTGAATCATCTTCCAGAGAAGGTAGAACTAACTTCCAAGATTGGAAAGATAACACAAGAAATTATTTTTGAAGATCTTCCAAATTCCTACTATGCCTATAAAATATAGGTTCATTTGGTTAAAAATTGTCCTAGTAAAAGTAAGAATCATTCAAGAATAAAAAAGGAAGTGAAGGCTAAAGTTTAGAAGAAAGTGTGGAAACCTAAAGTTTCTCACCTGAAAGAGAAGGACGAGATCATGGTTTCAAAAGCTCAAGATGAAGCCACTAATAAATATTTTAAGAATAGTCAAAAGGAAAGGACTAGATCTATGGGGAATAAACTTATGGTACAACCTGAGAAAGAGAACTCTAGAAAAGGTGATAATGGATCCATGTTTCAATCTATGAGACAAGAACAAAATATAGATGACTTGGTAGATTTATTGAAATAAATTGTTATTTATCAAAGGTTGGAAGATTGATGGGGAGATTTAGATGAGAAGGAGATTCTTGAGGAAGGGGAAATCCTAGCTAACTCTGGAGATCTGTTAGAGGAGACAAATATTTCTGAGTGTAAAGAAATTGTTCCTTTTAGGAATGATTTTATCCTAGAAGTTTCAAAGGAGGAAGGAAAAGACTCAAAGCATAAACCAAATCAAAGGAAAAATGCTTTAAAAAAGAACAATATTGTTTCTAAAGGGGTAGAGACTAGAAGCAGTAAAGTGGATCAGCAAGTTAAGGTGAAACCCATTGATCATACCCCAAAAAAAATTGGAAGTGGAATGGATCAGCAAACAATGGTGAAACCAAATGTTGGTATCCCAAATAAGCTTGGAAGAAGATCCTTTAGGAAAATTAGAGAATTAGAGAGTATGTAGAATATTGCTGATGGAAGACAAGCAACTATTCTAGATTTTACCACTAAAAAATAGTAATGAAAATTATAACTTGGAATATTAGGGGGTTGAATAGCATCCATAAGCTTGATGTTGTCAGGAATTTTGTTAGACAACAAAAGCCAGATTTTCTTTTGTTGCAAGAAATAAAGATGGATAAAGAAAAAGCTAAATAGATTAAATCCTTGAAAAATTACTCAATAAATGTTAGTAGTTTAGAAGGTGCTTCAGGGGGAACTCTAATGTTATGGAAGAAAAACTATTATTCAAGAACCATTTTGAATGCTAGTAAATATCTAATGGTAGCCAAAATTACTTGCATTGATCATAAGGAAGATTGGTATATTGTCAATATATATTCTCCCAATAATAAGAACCTTAGGAAAAAGGTCTGGAAAACTCTCTCCAATATAAAAAGTAAGGATTATCTTGGTTGATGGATCATTATGGGTGATTTTAATGCTCCTCTCTATGAACATGAGAAAAAGGGAGGAAATGTGAGTCAACTGGAAGGTAGACTAGACTTTATGGATTTCATTAACAAGGAGGGTTTAATGGATATGGACCTTCAAGGAATCTAGTTTACTTGGAGTAACAAGAGATTAGGTAATGAATTTATTCAGGCTCATCTTAACCATGCTCTTATCTCTCCTAATTGGACAAAGGTTTTATTTGTAAGTTGGAAGCTTATCAGAAGATTGGGTTAGATCATTTTCCTCTAATCTTTACTACTGTAAAGACTAACTTCAAGAAAAACTTTCCTTTTAGATTTGAAAAGATGTGGTTGTAGCATCCTTAATTTGAAAGCAAACTGGCTGAATGGTGGAATATAGACATTGAAGGTACTGCTCTCTATAGAGTAGCTTCCAAGCTCAAAAATGTTTAAAAAGAAGTTAAAATATGGAACAAAAACTATTTTGGTAACATTTTTGAGAATAAATCTGCTATTAAGGAAGACATCATAAAAATTCAAGATAAAATTTAGAAGGACGGATACAATCCTAACCATATTTTAGAAGAAAATGATAAGTTGGCCCAATATCATGACATCATTACTAAAGAAGAAATCTACTAGAGACAAAGATCAAGATTGATATGGTTGAGTGAAGGTGACAAGAACACCAGATTGTTTCATCTCTCTACCCTCAAGCATGGAGCTAAAACTCACATTTCACACCTAAAAAGGAGGGATCTAAAGATTAATAAGGATAAAGATATTATGGAAGAAATCATTCCCTTTTTCTCTTCTTTAATGACTATTGACCCTTATATTAATCTAGACCATTAGGCTGATTTTCTTAGATGGATTCCACCTTTGGTTTCGAAGGAACAGAATAAATTGTTAAGCTCTATTCCCAATGATGAAGAGATTTTAAAAGTTGTTTTTTCTCTACGAGGAGACAAAGTACCTGGTCCAGATGGTTTTCCCATATTTTTCTTTCACAAATTATGGAAACTTGTTGGAAAAGATGTTTGTGATGCTATGAAGGAATTTTATGGAGCAAAACAAATGCTAAAGGAAATCAATTCCACATTCCTCTATCTAATTCCCAAGAAGATTGGAGTTGATTCTCTAGATTAATTTAGATCAATCAGCCTTTGTAATTATTTCTATAAGATTATTTCCAAAGTCCTTACTTCTAGATTACTTTAAGTGATTCCTTCAATTATTGCTAATCAGCAAAATGGCTTCATCCAAGGTAGATAGATTCTTAATTCTATTATCTCAGCCCATGAGAATATTCATTCTTTGTCATGTTCCAATAATCAAGGTTTTATTATGAAAGTGGACATTGCTAAGGCCTATGATAGAGTTGAATGGGCATTCCTATCTAAAATCTTATATCCTTTTAGTTTTGACCATAAGGTTGTTGGAGCTATTTATCAGTTGATTTCAACCTCTTCTATAGCTATCTTGGTCAATGGTTGTTATTATTCTTTTTTCAATCCTTCCCATGGTCTGAGACAAAGAGAACCTTTATCCCCCATTCTTTTTGTTATTATGGTTGATTGTCTAGGGAGATACATAGGGGATTTGGTTCATAAATGTGTTATTAAAGGTTCATAGCCTTCTTCCCAACCTCTTATTTTCTCTTATGGTTAGTTTTTTGATGATACAATCTTTATGGGTAAATCTAAAGTCAATGAAGCTAGAAACCTGAAGCATGATCTAAATTTGTATTCTTCAGCTTCGGATCAATTAATTAATTGGAATAAAAGTGTTGTGTTTTTTATTAACACCCCTATTCCTAGATAGAATAAAGTTGCTAATATCCTTGGGTGTTCTATTGGATCTTTCCCTTCAATCTATTTGGGTCTACTTTTAGGTTTGAAAGTCCCTGATTCCTTCTGGGAAGATCTCATAAATAAATTCAATAAGAAGTTGGCAGGTTGGAAAGGAAATCTTTTAAGTCAAGCAAGTAAATTAACTCTTCTCAAAGCTTGTCTACAAAGTATACCAACTTATGCTTTGAGCCTTTTTAGAATTACAGTGAAATTTGTAGATATTATTGAAAAAATTTAGAGGAATTTTTTATGGACTAGAATTGAGGAAAAAAAGAGATTGCTTTTGATTGCTTGGAACTAAGTATGTAAGCCTATTAGAGAAGGTGGACTGGGGATCATGATAATAAGAAGTATGAATAGAGCTCTGTTGGCTAAACAAGGTTGGAGAACTTATCATGATGACAATGAATGGAGTACCATATGGAAACATAAGTACCTTTTCAATGTTAATACTCTTGCTGATTTCCTTTCTTCTCCTGATGTCCTTCATCCATCTACCTTATGGGGTGTAGTTCAGGGGACAAAGAATACTTTTGGAAAGGATTGCTCCTAGAAAATTGGAAATGGGAAAAAGGTGAGATTTTGGGAAGATGTTTGGTTAATGGATCATCCTTTGCTGGAAGACTTTCAAGATACTGCTCAAGTTGACATATATAAGCAAAGGTATGGCATTTTAGTGAGTTATTACTGGCATAACAATTCTTGGGTGAATTTGACTGATATTGATGAAGGCTTCAATAACATACAATTAAGTTTGAATGCTTTTTCCCTATATCCTACTTATTAGGATGAGATGATATGGAATGCTGATCCTAGTGGTCAATTCAAAGTTTCTACTTTCTTTACTTCTAGGGAGAAGGTTAATCATCCTTTTTGGTCGCAAGCTTGGATTAAGGGTTTCATACCTAAAATAAACATTTTTTACTAGATTATGCTTGAAAATAAAATCCTCACCTAGGATAATCTACAAAAAAGAGGTATTAATGTGGTAAATAGATGTACCTTATGTAAAAATAGATTTGAAGATAGAGACCATTTGTTCTTGAACTGTTCTTACAATGAACAAGTTTGGGTTAAGATTCTCAACTATTGGAATATAATTTGGGTTCATCAAAATAATGTTGAACTTTGTTTTAGAAGGTGGAAGTGTCCTTCTAGAGATCCTAATGTTGAACTACTATGGAGAATAACTCTTCCCCATCTCTGGTGGGGTATCTGTAAAGAAAGAAATAATAGAATCTTTAGAAATAAAGGTTTGCCAGGATGGGTGCTTGGACAAAATATTGTTACAAAAATAAAGGAAAATTTAAAATCTTAGAGGAAAGCTATTCAAACTTTTCAAATTGATAATCCTTTGTGATTACAAGGTCCTAATTTAAAAATTGATAACCTATGATTAACTTCTAGATGGAATGCTCCCCCTAATGGATGGATTCAAGGGAACTTTGATGGTGTTGCAAAGGGAAATCCGGGAAGAGTAGGATGTGGAGGGATCTTAAGAGATCATGCTGGCAATATTATTGATGCCATTACAATTCCTATAGGTAATTATAATAGCCACATTGCTAAGGCTATTGCTGCTCTATACATTATGAAGTTAGCATCTGACTTAGGTTAACCTAAACTATGGTTGGAAGGTGACTCATTAAATATCATTAACATACTCAATAAAAAAATTTCAATTACTTGGTTGATTGAGGAAATGGTCATGGAGATTAAATCTCTAATTAATAAATTTGAAAAAGTTATAATATCCCACACTTATCATGAGGCTAATGGGGTAGCTAATTGGGTTGCTAATTATGTAGTCCAGATTGGTTATAAAATGACATGGATTGGTGAGCTATACAAGCATGTTGATCTTAAAGCCCTTATTAATTATGATGTTACTCATGCAAAGGTGGGAAAGATATGCCAAGATTAGAAATTTAATGATTTTTGGTAGTGGGCCTACGATTTTTAGTGTTCCTTCCTTGAGGAGGTACATTTATGTCATTACAAGGTGGGATTTGCACATATCATCTCTAAAACAAGTTTTATGTGATGTGATGAAAATTTGGTATATGTTTTACTTGTTTGCTTTTAGATTTTTCTTGCTTCTACTTTTTATCCATTCTCTATAATTCTCTAAAAATGGGAGGTGAGCCATAGAAACAAGAACCCAAAAATTGTGATGAATGGAAGGCTAGGAAGGATGTTTGGAAGATTTTATAGAAGGGGAAGGTGACTAGTTATTTGGAATTCCCTCACACTTTTAAACCGTATGTCACCGTGGCCTTTTTCAAAAACTAGATTGAGGACAAGGTCTCTTTACATGGTGTTACTATGAAATTGATGGAGGACTTCATAGCTAAGATCAAAGGTTTACCCATAGAAGGTATAAAGTTCACTAAACAAATGAGCATTTTAAATGTAACTTTCAAAATATTTCCTTAAATGGATGCTGAGGAGAAAAATCTAGAAAAAAGTGGAGATTTTTACAATGTGGAGCAGATAAAGGAAATTTGGTGAGATGTACTCTCCTATACCTGTGAGTATTTCATTCTGGATGGTAGAAATAAAAGAGTTCATAAATTTCATTTTGTCTTTCTCAATCATTTTAGACACAAGGATAGACTTTCTTTTCCTTTCTATTTGTGTTTTTCTTTGCTACAAAGTCTGCATGCTATAGAAAGAAGGAGTCGCATTGTATTTTACATGAAGGTTTAATTCTCCTTATTGAGGGTTACTGTAAAAGGAAGTCCATTTTTTCAACTTCTTCATTAGATAAAATAATGGTTCTATTACTGATTCTCATTCTAGAAAGAATAAGAATGAAGAGAATGTTAAGGGTAAGAAGAGGATTCTTGGACAAAAACCCTCACATTCTCAAAATGATAAGGAGCAACTAAACACTGAGTCTGAGAACTCTGAAAGGAAAGAGGATGATACTCTAGAAGAAGAGGATAACACGAATGTTGGAGATTTTAGTTCTAATCTAGAAGGTTACTCAGAGAGAAAAGGAAAAAGTGGTAAAGAGGATGAGGAAGAAAACAATGAAGAAAACACAGAATAGGGTAATACTGGTGATGAGGGTAATCAAAGTGATACTGATGCTAGTGAAGAAGAAATGGAAAATGCTAAAGAGGACCCTGTTACTATGAGGGAGGAGGATTAGATTGTTAAGATTACTTCACCCACCAAAGAGGTTGTGGAACAGGATAAAATGAGGACCCTACTACTATAAGGGAGGAGGAATAGATAGATAAGTTTATTGCTCCTACTAGAGAGGTTGTGGAAGAGGACAAGAATGATTCTTTGCAAAGGGAAACTATACTTTCCTTTTTGCACTCTACTAAGCAAAAATCCAATTCCATTCTCCAAGTTGATTCATGGATATATAATGAAATTATGGGTCTAAAAAAAAAGGATATTGTGCAACATAACCAAGATATTGACCATGCTAAAATTAGCCAACTAGAAGTGTAGGTGGGAAACATCCCAAACAAACTCAAGGATTATGAACAAAACATTCAAAAGCTTATTAAGGAAAGTGGTAATAAAATAGAATAGGTGACTTCTAGTATCTGCACTATTGCTGCCAGTCTTGGAAAACACACAAATGAAGAGATCATATCACTCGGGGGTCCAAGAAAGAGAACTAGGTAGAGTTGTAGGAAGTAGGCTTAGGAGGCTACTATTGTTAATTCCATTCAAGAAACTACAAAGATAGGAAAGGAGGTTTCCAAAATGATCACAAAGCTATAGCAGTAGCTCTAACTGGGTTTTGATCTCTGGTTTTCTATCCTAGCTTTTGGTCTTTTTTGCTGGTTGCAGTTAATGGTTTATGTTTTTGGTCCTACTTACTAGTTTTTGTCTGGTCTTCAAACTAGGTTCTAAGACCTTGTAAAACCTAGGTACTTTTATTGGATATTTTATCTGGTTTCAGGTCCCTCTAAAACCTAATTTTGATACTCTTTCTTAGTAGGTTTTAGGTCCTTGTAAAACCTGGTGGACTTTAATGCTTTATCTTTTTTTCTTTTGTTAAAGGGTTTTGGGATCCCTTAAAAACTTTTTTTTACCATAATCTAAAAAAATAAAGAGGGGGCTAACCAATATTCATATTACATGATGCATCGAATCTCTTTCGTTGGATCAAAAGGGAATCAACGATCATCACTTTGTCATTATTGAAAGTTGCTCACTTTTTCTGCATAGCAACATAGCAAAGAAGGAAAATGAAGGAGGGACCCACCATTATAGTAATGAAAATGTAGTAAAATTCCTACCATTAGATTAAGATTAGATCAAGGGTTGTCACTTCCTCGCTATGGAAATATGCTCACTCTTTATGTATAGTGAGGTAGCGACTCAACAACATGTGTCCCCAGAAGTTAGTGGTTCCAGTTTGAAGTGCCAACTAAGAAAGGAAGGTATATATGTGGAGAATTTTCATTGGTTTGACTACTAGAATGTCAAGGAGAAGATGAGTCATCCCTATTTTCACTCCTAGATCATGGGATTTTCTAAAGATCAATAGTGCAAATTTTAAAAAGAAGGTAATGACACTCTATTTTTCCATTACAATTCATTTCTTAGGATTGAAAGCTTTGAATTTGAGAAAAAATAGAGTATATTATAGAAGATCTCACCATTCCCATCTCATGCAAACAAAGATTTCAAGTCTTTTGAGCACAAGAGCTTACTACAAATATTGTGTTGAGCCTAACAAGAACATGAAGCAGTTTCCCATTGTTTGTGAGCTATTGTAGAATTATAGAGAAGAACAAGCAAAAAAATTTCAATTTTTGAGAATTAAAGTCAAGATGCCTCCAAAGAAAGTGTTTTTTGGGCAAGTTAATTATATGAATAGGAATGTTCATGATGACTTACTAGAGTTACTCCCAAAATCCACCACTGAGACTATGCAGGTTAAGAAATTAAGTTCCTTAAACCCTAGGCTAAAATTTGCAGATGGCCTTTATGATAAGGGGAACTGGGTTAGGGATGCATCAACTTTGTAGACTGGTCTTGTTTTGTTTAAGAAATGGTTTCAGAGAGGAATTTGTTTGCCTCGTAAGCTAATGTCTGGAATTTTGATTTGGGAAAACTAGTAATTCCAAGTGTCTTGATGGATTATGATTTTCTTGAAACCATTGCAAAGAATTAGGACCAAGCTATTAGAGTGGTAAGAAGAACTGATGGTGTGCCTCTAGTTTTAATTAGTCCTAGGGAGATTAGAGAGGTATTTTACCTAGAGCCATTGACAGATTATCATGTGCCAATTAATCTGCATGAATTAGAAAATGAATATAAGGAAATGAAGGATGTGATTAGGGGAGGTGAACTGAGGGCACATATTGGCACAATTAGAACTTTTCCAATAATCACTATAGCCTCTAGGGAACCCTTTAAAAAGGATCTTTTCACTTCCTAGGCTATAGAAATATATAGGATGCTATGTCAAGCTTTTGGTGAGGATGAACAAAATTTCATGCCCATCAGTCTTATGTATATGATGGTTTAGATTTCTTCCTTTGGTGTAGATGTTATTTCCAATTTTGTCTCTTATTTGGCTAAAGAAATTCATATTGGGCTAGTTGGAATTGTAAACGGGAAAGTGGAGAGAACTTTTGGTCATTATTCTTTGTTGATCCATATGTGTTTGTTTAAAGGAGTGACATATTTTGGTAAAGAAATGGATTTAAATAGAGAAGAAGATGGAGAAGCACTACTAGTCTAATTATGGAGTGTAGATATGACCTAAAATGCAAAGAAGGCTAGCTTTGCTAGGTTTGATAGGTATTTTGCTTCCAAGTTGAGATGCCTCCTATTGAGTGATAATCCTAGAATTCCCAAGGCACTAATGAGTCTCATTAGGCCTATAGAAAATCCCAATGGTCTAAAAGTTTCACATAATTGGGGAGATATCATCCCATACTCTGTCTCTACTATTTTTAGAATTTATGGTTTCAAAGGAGGCCCTCATATGTTTCCCTAACAAGTACCTTTAAAGGTAGGAATGGCTAAAGTTTTATGGCAGTTAGGAGGATTAGAAGAAATGTATCTATTGAAAAGGAAACTAGGACCAATTTTCCCCACTTCTACTATGGCCCATTAGTTTGTAATTACTAAGGGGGTTTAGCTCCTTTTACATAAAAATTTTTATTAGTACAAAATGGTTGTTTCATATCCTCATTTTTGTGTTACTAAGGGGTTTTATAGTCTGACCTTGAGACTTATAATTAAATTGGGAAAGGTAAAGCATGACTCATATTATCTAGAGAACATCATAAGGAATGAGTTCTTTTTGTAGGAACAGGAAACCAAAAAGGAAAGATTGAGAGTTTTTTCTAGGATTTTGGAATTCATTCATTTTTTTGATAAGAATTGTAGTCCTCTAGATAATGCTACTATAGAGGTTGATAAAATAAATAAACTCATGAATAATTTCCCTAAGATAATGGAAGTTGTGAATAAAAAAAAACAATTCTTTATTGATTCATACCCAGATTAGGCCAGAGAGGTCATGAGAAGGTTATCTTTCACTCCTAATGTAGGAGTTGGTCATCTAATTGTTCAAAAAAGGCCATGCTATACCATAATTTAGAATAGAAGTGCCACTATGGATAAGGGCAAGCAAATAATGGGATCCACTAGTGTAGTCCTAGAGGAGAGACCTAATGAACCTTGTCCCAAGAGGAAAAATATAATAAAGGACCAGAGTCCTCAACTTGAGGAGAATTCACCTACTATATCTCCTTTGCACATTGGAGAAGAACAACTCACTAGAGATCAGATTGAGTAAATAGTGTCACAAGGAAGTGTGTTCATTACCTAGGCAAAATTGGATGAGGGAAACCCTCAAGAGCCTCCTATACCAAGTTTGGATTTGACAGTTGTAGACTATAGAGGTAGGGAATTGGACCCTGTATTAGAACAAGCTAGTCATCAATTTTTGTCTAATGGCAGTTTTGTTAAATCTATGGCTTTTCACCAATTTGCATGGTAGGCCAATATGGGAAGATTTGAAGAAAGGTGCAATAAGTTGAGAATAGAGCATTCAAAAATGGATGAAACTACACTGAAAAATTAGGTAAAAGAGGAGATGATGAAGGAGTTTCAAAGTATAAGCCCTGAGTAGGGAAGGAAAATGGTCAAAGCATCAAATATTTTGTTGCTACCCAATTGGGAAATTGCTAATGCTCTAGTGTTTAATTCTATTTTAAATAAACTTGATATACATGACTAGAATAAGTAGGAATTCTCTGACACTACATTCAATGAAGACCAAGCTCCATTAGTAATTTGGTCATTAAGGAGAGGATCAAGAGCTACCACATCATAGCCAGATGAATCTGGATTGATGGGAAATATTGTTGTAAGAAGAGTATCTAATACTTCTCAGGTGTAGGCTGCACACTAGGGTGTAGATACATCTAATTTAGTTTTGGTCACTGCTGAGAAGGAAGAAAGGGCCATGTTTGAATTACAAAGTAAATATGAGACAATTTTGGAAGCATATAATAAAGAGGTCCAGAAGAGGATTGAGTTAGAAAATAAGGTAATAGGGAAGTTTATTAGGTCAAGAATAACATATCCCCACACTCTAGTGGAGCCTTTTAAATCCACTCTACTTATAGAATTACCAGATACACCATAAAGGTCATAGTACTACACTACTGAGGATTTTGAAGAAGAAAAGAGCAAGTTGTGGGCACTACATGTAGAGCTAAATGTACAATATAAAGTGAAATTAAGAAAGACTCTCATGTACTTGGTAGGAAAAATTGAGTGGCCATTATTTTTGACCAATTAGAAAGTGTGATAAACATTTGGGATGAATTGAAAGAAAATGATGAGGTTTTAAAGCCTATTGTGAATAAATGGGGAAAGAAAAATAGCAGGAAGGAAATGATATTTTTATGTTACTTTGTCATAAGGTCTTCGCATGGCCAAATTGAAAGGACCTATGATATTGTTAATGATCTTCCATATTTTGATAATAGCAAGGTTCATCTATAGAGAATAATAGTTGGCTAATTAAGTAAGTATAAGAGCCAAAAGTTTGATTTATTTCCTCATACCATAGATAGAAAGAATAAATTGAAAGATAGAGATGCATAGGCTAAAGAGCTAGATGATTTATTTTGTTTGAGGATGAATAAAATCATAAATGTGAAAGGGCATGCTTGGTGGGCTACTTCAATAGAAGATTTGGTGAAAGTTCAGTAATTCTTTGATTATTTGAAACAAGAGTTTGTTAGTATTGATAATAAGGCCGAATATGTACTTAAGAAGCAAAATGATATTTTCCAATTCAATTGGCTAGATGATGCACTGTTCGACACATGGATGGTAGATATTTCTTCTGGTGAGCAGCTTGAAGAGGTTGAAATAGATGATGATGAGGTATAGGATGATGAAGTGTAGATTATTGACACAACAACACTAGATCCAAAAGATGAGGAAGATAAAGATCCTCAATCAGTTCTAGCTATAGGTTTAGAGGCCCAAGATGTGGACATGGAAAAAGAACAATCAAGAGTAAAATTAGTTTTGTCTATTCAAGATGAAAATAGTCAAAACCCATGGGTAGAAGTTGATTTGCAAATATTAAAAAAAATCCATCATTGGCTAGCCTAGTAGCTACATACTCCAAAGATTCAGAATAGTGGTGGAAAATAAAAAGAGCCTATAGCTTGAAACAATGTAATAGTAATGTGGCCTACCAAAGAATATCTTGATGTGCTAAGCACTTTGTTACACTGTGTTTTGTCTTTTGTATACTGTATTTGTCTGTTGTTTGGAAAGACACTCGTCAATCACAACTGCCCTTTTCTTGTTGAACCTCATGCTTATATAAATGAGTTTTCAAAGCATTGTGATAGTTTGAGACTTGTATATTTTTCCATTTTCTCAAGAAAATATAGTCAATCTAGTTTTATGTAGTTTTTGTTCAAGTTTACTTCCAATTATGTACTTTCTGATAGCATAAAGAAATGATAGAATAATCAAGATATTTTGGGGTTTCTCAATGAGCTTCTATTGGTTATTGTATTAGTCATATAAAAGGATAATGAAAAAGGGTATATACACTAGATTTGTGTTACCAATTTCTATCTCCTTTTTATGAGTTTGTTAATTTTGAGGTCATTTGAATAAGGTCCAATTGATTGAATGTAGTCTGGATGGGTTGTATATTGGTTTATTGTCACTCTTAATTCAAGGGATTATGTAAATGCTTCAGTAAATCAGTAGAATTCATGAGTTTATGAAAAGGATATTCATAAGAATGGAGATGGGTGATTATAGTTGATTGGTTCATTTACAAGTTATTTGTAACAAGATATCTTGCCAATAGTTGACTCTTTGCCCCATGGATAAGGCATTGGTCACACAAATAAAAAATAATTGAGAATAGATTCTGCCTCTACATGAAAAATTGATTATAAATTCAAAATCATTTTCATTTGATTTAGTCAAGGTTACAATGCTAGTCAGCACTTGTTTATATTTTATTTTTGAGTCTTAGGCAACTGCTATTTCTAAGAATAAATGTAAACTCAAGGAGAACTGTGACCAAATCTACTTATTAGGGATGTGTATAAATTAGAAAATATCATTAAATGGATAAATTGCATATGTGACAAGGATAGAAGATGAGAATTAGAATGAAACTAAAATGATTTTCATACAACAATTTACATTAGAAGCATCCCTAGGTATACCCACCTTGCTTTTATAGAGCCTAAAGAGTAGAAAACCATCCTTGGTTTTTTTGAAGTTGGGTCCAAGTGGTTTGCACATGTAATTTTTAATAGGAATTGGCTAATCCTTAGGTTATGTGAGCATTATCACTTTGGTATTGAGCATTTTGTTGTTCAGTAGTTTCAAACACCAACAAAATGGTGATTCTGCTAGGAAATTAGACTTAGTGTTGTCAAAAATTTGTATACCATCTAGGATCTATGGCTCCCTTGGGTAGATTCTAAGGTAGAGGTTTCACATAGAATTTCTCATGGATTTGGGGGTTATACACATTTTTCCTAAGACTATTAGTAAAGCATTTTCCATTTATTCAGTAAGGGTTCCCATTTAGATAGGGTGGGTGGAAACTCAAGAGGTTTAACCAATGTCACTAATTGGAAATTTTTTGTCTCAAATTATGACAAATAGGAAAAATACATGAGAAAATGTGAAGAAGAACTCGAGAATTAAACTACAAACTGATCTCCCTCCTAGAGGAAAACAAAATTGGGCTACAAAAGGAGATCAGATGTAGAAAGGAAATTATTCCCAAGAGAAAATGGCAAGGAAAGATAATACCTACCATTCTACTATTGAAAAGGAACCCTTCTCTAGGGGTCCTAGATCTCACCTAGGTTTTTCTGATCTCTTGAGAAGGTAAGACCTAAACACTTAGAACTTGAAAGCTTCAATGATGAGAAGACATCTAGTTTTGAGTTTACTGTCCCTGACCCTAATGAGAATGAGATCTTGAAAGTATAGCTTGTTGAGCAAGAGACTATTGATAGGAAATTTCAAAAGGAAAGGGAAGAAAAGATCATGAAAGATTATAAGGAAAAGCAAGAATTACATAGGAGAATTGCTGCCCTAAAGAAAAAAAATGAGATAGTAGCTAGTGCTTGCAGCCTTAAATTGTGGGTCAAGTTGAGCAGCTTAAGATGTAAGAGCAAAAATTGTTGGAAACTCAAAGAGTGAATCTAGAGGGACCTGTAGTACAACAGATTAGGAACTATAGTGCTCTAGAAGTTGATAACAATAGAGTAAAAGATGTAGAATCTGCTATAGGTACTAAGGGTAAAGGAAAATAAAAGAAGATTGGTGTTAAGATTAATGAGCTAGTAAAGACTATCCAAATTCATGATTCCATGTCATTTTCTGACATTGAATTGAAAAGGAGAAGAAAAAGAGGGATGCTTTGGCTAAGAAATTAGAAATTGCAAAGAGTGAGGTAGTCATAGCTGAGATGAATAACAAGATTAAGCTTCTAGAGAATGTCAAGAAGCAATTTGCACTTATTCCTAAGGATAAGGATAGATCAAATGCTACAAATTAGAATGATGCTAAGTTGTCAGCCTTTTTCTTGTCTTCTTCATCATAGAAAGTGGATCTCAACAAATCTGTTATGAATGCTAGTACTAGTAATGTTTAATAAAAGAAATGCTATCAACACTTCTAAGATTGATCTGCAAAGGAGACTTATTTAGTTAGAAGGTTATAGGTAGATACTCTTTGAGGGTATTCCTGGTTAACCTAACCCTATCCCACAAGAAATGAAGAAAAGATTGCCTAAGTTTGCTGGAAATAATGCTATAACTTGTTAGGATAATGCTAAGTTTGTTAGGAAATAATGCTAAGTTTGCTAGAAATAATGCTATAACCTTAACCCTATACTAGTAATGTTTAATGAAAGAAATGCTATCAACACTTCTAAGATTGATCTGCAAAGGAGACCTATTCAGTTAGAAGGTTATAGGCAGATATGCTTTGAGGGTATTCTTAGTTTCCCTAACCCTATCCCACAAGAAATGAAGAAAAGTTTGCCTAAGTTTACTATCCTTGACCCTAATGAGAATAAGATCTTGAGAGTACAACTTGTTGAGCAAGAGGCTATTGATACAAAATTTCAAAAGGAAAGGGAAGAAAAGATCATGAAAGCTTATGAAGAAAAGCAAGAATTACTTAGGAGAATTGCTGCCCTAAAAAAGAAAAATGAGATAGTAGCTAGTGCTTGGCAGCCTAAAATTGTGAGTCAAGTTGAGCAGCTTAAGATGTAGGAGAAAAAGTTGCTGGAAACTTAGAGAGTGAATCTAGAGGAACTTGTAGTACAATAGATTAGGAACTATAGTGCTTTCAAAGTTGATAACAATAGAGTAAAAGATGTAGAACCTACCATAGGTGCTAAGGGTAAAGGAAAATAAAAGAAGATTGGTGTTAAGATTAATGAGCTAGTAAAGATTGTCCAAATTCATGATTCCATGTCATTTTCTAACATTGAATTGGAAAAGAGAAGAAAAAAAGGGATGCTTTGGCTAAGAAATTGGAAATTGTGAAGAGTGAGGCAGCCATAGCTGAGATGAATAACCAGATTAAGTTTCTAGAGAATGCCAAGAAGCCATCTGCATTTATTCCTAAGGATAAGGATAGATCAAATGCTACAAATCATAATGATGTTGAGTTATCAGCCTCTTTTTTGTCTTCTTCATCATAGAAAGTGGATCTCAACAAATCTATTATGAATGCTTATACTAGTAATGTTTAATGAAAGAAATGCTATCAACACTTCTAAGATTGATTTATAAAGGAGACCTATTTAGTTAGAAGGTTATAGAAGATATGCTTTGAGGTATTCTTGGTTTCCCTAACCCTATCCCATAAGAAATTAAGAAAAGATTTCCTAAGTTTGCTAGAAATAATGTTATCACTTGTTAGGATCATTTGAGGAATTTTCTAGACATGATGAGTGATTATGAGGTTGAGGCTGAATATCTTATCATGAAGCTATTTGTTTAGTCATTAACTAAGGAAGCTAGAGAATGGTTCAAGAGGCTTCTTGAGTCATCCATTATAGATTGGAAAGACATTTAATATTGTTTCAAAGAATAGCATGGTGATAAGAAAAATCAGAGCTACATTTTGAGTGAATTTAATAACATCAAGAGGTTACCTAATGAGTCTATCACTGAATTCAATACTAGATTTTAAAAGAGAATATATAAACTAATACAAGCCATGTGAATTTATGACAAGGTATGTCTAATTACATATTTGAATGCTTTTGATGGTAAAATGGCATACCAGCTTAGGGATAAAGAACCTTGGAATTTAAGAGATGCTTTCAGAATTGCTATAAATGTAGAAAATAATTTAAGGATCTCAGGGATATTAGAAATTAAAAGAGATGACCCTAGGTTTTTTGGTAATAAAGGAAATAAAAAGGAGGATCACAAAAGTATAGGTAGAAAAAAGCAAGAGCCTAGTGAGATAAGCCAAGTTCTAAATGCTATAAAGAGCTTAAATCTACCTCAAATAAAGAATGATAGGAATCCCACTCACAATAGGATCCCTTATCAATCAAATTTCAATAGATAGAATAGGTTGCAAAATTTCCCCTACAAAATTACTTGGAAAGATGGTCAGCATAATGTTCCTCCTCCTAAGAACAACAACAACAAGGTAACCCCTGATCCTTTATCAAAAACTCTATAAATTTTTTAGATGATCTTGAATTCATGCTAAGCCTACATGGTGCTTTGCATGCCAATTACCCCATGCTCCTGAGTTGAATGTAGTAGCCTTGTCCTTCCCAAGAAATCAAACTTCAATAGAAAAGAATGGCATGAACATGAACACAACAGTGATGATGCAGGATGTAATATGTTTGAATCATATTATTCTAACTATGAAGGTTATGATAGAGATGTAAATGAACAAAGGCAATTTTGGAATGGCATACAACAACAAGTATTTTATAATGAGAGTGATGTTGATGATAATGTGTGTAATATGGTAAATGCCAAGGAAGAAGTGACACTGAGGAAACCTTCTGGGGAAGAGATTGATCAAATTACTACTAATATGATAGCTTAGGTTCAAATTAGAAACATGACTCAGAGAGATGGAAGTAATAAGGTAGCTGGTATCTTGATAAAAGGAACTGATTCTAAAAAAGGGGAAATTGTGAAACCTAGAGAAGTCCTTATTGTGAAGGTTAAAGTTGCAAATAAAAGGTGGGAACCAAAGAAGGGGAGTAGTCCTAAAGATATGAAGTTCTCAAATAATGTCCCTAGAAAAATAGATGAGAAGGTATCAAAGATCATCACTAAACATGATAAGAGTCATCAAAATGCCTTGAAAATTTTTGATAAACATGATGAGAAAAGGAATATGACTAATGATAATCCTTCTAATTCTTCTATAGATATGCTTGCTATTTTATATCAGATTACTATTAAGGTTCCTTTGTCTGAACTGCTAAGGATCCTTGAACACCAAAATAAAGGCATAACATGGTTGGGAAATACTAATATAAGGGTAAGTCAAGATTGTAGTGAAAATCATCATCCCAAGGAAGGAAACAAAGAAAAGTTAAAAGACAAAGAAGATGAAATAGTTGTGTCTCAAATTCCTCAGATGTTTTGGATAGCTCTATCAATGAATGTGTAGGAAGTGTAGAGTCATTTTTCTTGAGTATCTTAGTCAACAGTAAAATAGTAAAAAATTGCATGATTGATTTTGGTGCTTCCAATACTATTGTTCCTTTTGAAATAATGAAGGAATTAGGCTTGAAAGTTGATACTATTTAGGGAAGATGTTGTGCCATTGATAAAAGAGAAGTGATAGTCATAGGTACTATTAATGCCTTACCCTATGGATTGATAGCCTATCCAGACAAATAACTTACTATGAGTGTGTTGGTTGTTGATATTCCACCTCAGTATGGTTTGTTGTTATCTAGAAAGTGGAGTGCTACCATGGGAGGATGTTTGCAATGTGGTCTATCATTTGTTACTTTCAACATTGATGGAAATTTGGTAAAATTAAATAGAGAACCAAAGAGAATATATATGATAGAAGAAGAGATTGAGGATGATATGAAAAAATTTGTGGATACAAATATCAATGCATTTAGAGTTAAGTTTTTGACTTTGAAGAAAGGAAAGCACAAATCTCAAATGGAAGTAGAAGCTAAGACAAAAATAGATAAAGGTGATTTATGGACCATGTCCTTTGATGGTGCTTGTTGCAAAGATGGAACAGGTGCAAGTATTTTGTTGATTTCTCCTACTAGGGAAATATATAAATTTTCTTTTACATTAAGTTTTCCTTGTACTAACAACATAGTAGAATATGAGGCTTTGTTGTTAGGACTTAGACTAGCTCATAAGCATGGGATAAAGTGCTTACATGTTGTAGGAGATTTTGAATTAGTTGTATTCCAAGTAAGAAATACTTATTTGTCAAAGAATAAAAGGTTAAAACAATACAAAAATGTTGTATGGGAAATTATTGAATGTTTTGATGCATTTGGGATAGTTTGGAAGGATAGAACTAACAATAAGATGGCAGATTTGCTAGCAAATATAGCAATAAAACTTGATGACATTACATTTTCTAGTACATCTAAGGTTGAGGTTCAAACTAGGCCTTTTTTTCTTGTGAATGTCCAGAATTGGCAAGTATTTGAAGATGACAAGGACATTCTAAGATTTTTGAATTGTGAAAATATGTTGTCTAGACAAGAGATTGATTGTGCAGTTTATGTAGAAAATATAATAGAAAAGATACTATTTTTGGGTAGGAAGTTGTACAATTGAAGACAAAAAAAATCCTAAAGGTTCTAGTTGTTTTAGAAACTATTTTTGACAACCAAGACAAGTCACAAATAAATACTAGTGTATATAATGCCAAAGATCTAGAGGAGGTAAATTTGGGAACTAAGGAAACACATAAAAAGGTATATATTGGTAAGAAATTGCCTCCTAAAATTAGGAAAGATTTGATAGACTTGCTAAAGAAATATAGAAATGTGTTTGCATGGTCATATGATGACCTAAAAGTTTATAGGGAAGATCTTTTTCAGCATGAGATCCATTTGAAACTAGATGCTAAACCTTTTAGGCATAAACAAAGGCCAATAAATCCAACTTTGGCTCCCAAAATGCAAGAGGAATTAATCAAGTTGAGAGATGCAAGTATGATAAAGCCTATTAGAGATTCCTCTTGGGTGTCTAATTTAGTCCCTGTTAGGAAGAAAAATGGAGACATAAGGTTATGTGTTGATTTTAGGAATCTTAAAATATCTTCATTTAAGGATAATTATGGATTACCAAATATGGAAGCCATGTTGCAAAGGGTCACTAGTTCTAAACTTATATCTATGATGGATGGATTTTCAGGATATAATCAAGTAGTTGTTAAAGAATTAGAATAGTTCAAGACTTCTTTTAATACTCCATGGGGTACTTATGTCTATGTCAAGATGCCTTTTGGGCTTACTAATGCTGGTGCTACTTTTCAAAGGGCTATGGATGTGGCTTTTGCTGATATTATTGATAAATTTCTAGTTGTGTATTAGAATGACCTCACTGATTATTCCAAGGATGAGAATTATCATTGCATACATCTAGAAAATATATTTATTAGAGCTCTTAAGTATGGTATCTCTTTAAACCCAAGGAAATGCAATTTTGGTGTTACTGAAGGAAAATGAATAGGAGATCTAGTTGGAAAGCATGGAGTGAGGATTGACCCTAAAAGGGTAGAGGCAATAGACAAAATTCAAAAACCCAAAAGTGTAAAAGGTATTCGGTCATTTTTTGGATAGATCAACTTTCTTAGAAGATTTTTGACTAATTTTGTAAGAATTAGTAGGTCTATATCAATGATGCTAAAGAAAGGGTTTGAGATAAAATGGGATGATGAGCCTAACACTGCATTCCACAAGATTAAGCAAGCTATTAAAGATGCCCCTATTCTTAGATCACCAAATTATGAAAAGCCAATGCATATATTTCTTTTGCTTCATTTCACACTATTGTTGTAGTATTGTTACATAAAAATGAGGAAGGTTATGAGTAACCCATTGCAATTTTTAGTAAATCCTTATAGGCAACATAAATCAAATATGATATAACTGAGAAACAGACATATGCACTAGTGAAAGGGGTGAAGGATTTTAGATTTTATTTAATGGTAGCTACTATTATTTCTTTTGTTCCTATTGTTTTTGTAAAAGATATTTTTTCACAACAAGAGGTATCTAGCAGGAGATGTAGGTGGATTAATAGAATACAAGAATTACTAGTTAGAGGTCAAGACCTACCCAAATCAAATGGTAAAAGCTAATTTAGAGGAAAACCAAATCAATCAACTTGATAATAGTTGTAGGGAAAATTTTTGTGATATGGATACCTCTAATTGGTATAGAGATGTGATCTATTATTTGCAAAACATTAAATCTCCATCAGAGTTAATAGACAACTAGAAAAGATCCCTTAAGTTATAGGCTATAAGGTATGTTATAGTGTAAGGCCAGTTGTGTTGGAGAGATATGGAAGGGGTTCTCTTGAAATGTATAGATGAAATTGAGTCTAAAAGTATTTTGAAAGATATGCATGAAGGTGTATGTGGTGGTCATTATTTGGCTAAAACCATTGCTCAAAAAATTCTTAGGGCTAGCTTTTGGTGGCCAACACTTTTTAGAGATGCTCATGAGTTTGTCAAGACATGTGATGCTTGTCAAAGGTTTAGTGGAAAGCTAAAATTTTCTAGGAATTTACCATTAAGACCTATTGAAGTGTAGGTACCATTTCAACAATGGGGAATTGATTTCATTGGTGAGATTTCAAATAAGTCTAGTGGTGGACATTCTTGGATCCTAGTGGCTATTGATTACTCCATTAAGTGGGTTGAAGAAATTCCTACTAAGAATGCAACAAGTAAAATAGTGATTAATTTCATTCTAAATAATATAGTCACCAGATTTGGATGCCCACAGAAGATTGTAACTGATAATGCTATGTGTTTCAGATCTGAGGAATATATTTTTTTTGGTAAGAAGTATGACATTATAGAATACACATCATCACCTTATCATCCCCAAGGGAATGGTTAGGCAGAATCAAGCAATAAAAGAATATTGAAAATCGTCAAGAGGATTTTAGGAGAGAACAAGAAGGCCTAGGACTCAAAATTGCCATTAGCTTTGTGGGTTGATAGGTTTACTATGGAAAAGGCCATTAGGTGTGCTTCATTTGATTTGGTCTATGGTATACAAGCTAGACTTCCAAAAAATAACCTAAAGGAGATGTATAAAGTTGTTCAACTATATGAAGATGACATCATTGATGAGATGCAACTTAGAATGGATGATATTTTGCAATTGGAAGAAACAAGGAAAGAGTCTTCTGTTCAGAATGCCAAGTTATAATCACAAATGAAGCACTTATATGACAAAAGAACCACTAAGAGGAAGTTTGAAATAGGTGACATGGTATTAATGTGGAATGCTAGAATGGAAGATAAAGGAAAGCATGGAAAATTTGACCCAATCTAGCTTGGCCCATATAACATTTGTGATACAAATGGTGAAGACTCATATTTTTTGAGGGATTTAACTAGAGATATTCTTCAAATTGCCAGTTCATGGACAATTCTTGAAGAGGTACTTTTCCTAGAAGTATATATTTTCCATGAACAATAGTTTTAGAGTTTTTTGTGTTTTTGGAAATTTTGTATATGTTGTAAATCCCTGTAAATATCTATGTATAGTCTATTTCCTTGTTTCTATTATTTTGTTTCTGTGCTCTCTGAATAAGTTGTCATAGTTGTATCAAGTATGTGGTCTACTTTGCCATAGATTCTAAATTCTTGCATAGACTCAGGTAGTCTATCATCCCTAGATAGAGCCACTATTGGACTGATTATTTTCATGATAAATTTTCCTAATCCAAGGTATAAAAAATTAAGTTTGAGTCCTTTGATGAGGCTAGGGGTTTTGGTTTTTGGTTTTATAATTCTCATTACCCTTTGAAAAACTTATGTTAAACCCTAGGTCTTGTTCTTTTTAAATTTATCCTAGCGCGACATCTTTTAAAAGGTTCAAATATTATTTTCTTGCTTTTTAAAAAAAGTTTTTTGAGTACCTTTTTGAAGAATCTTTCTCACCGTTGGATCTTGGCTAGACCCACTATTGTTGCTATGTCATTATAATGAAATGCAAGGCTGTTTACCATCGCAACATAGTGACTATCGAGAATTTTAAGTCATCATTGTTAGAAAAGACACACAAGGAGAAAGTTGCAATAGATGTCATTAGGACTCAAACTTTCTGGCAAATCACTATGTCGCGACTAGAAAAGATTCATGCTTTGCAAGAGGTGATATAGTGACTGAA
Source organism: Cupressus sempervirens (assembly GCA_028749045.1). NCBI lineage: Eukaryota > Viridiplantae > Streptophyta > Pinopsida > Cupressales > Cupressaceae > Cupressus > Cupressus sempervirens. The sequence goes on along the minus strand of CM053789.1, from coordinate 559,900,001 downwards.
TGGAAAGTGAAGAAATGAGGTGGCCATTGATATTGATATATGACAACAACATTCCCATGAGGAATTGTAAATGTGTATATTGATTTGTCTAACAAAGGTACTCATCAATGCAATTGTGACTGACAGTTAGCTTTTCCTGTCACTAGGTTTTAGTTTTTCATTGGAGATCACTATGGCACGATTGAAAATGTAATGCCTTCAGCCAATAATGACATAGTGACTCATCAAAATGTCATGATGTAGCAACAAAACCAAGGTGGGTCCCAATCAATGCTTTCTTAGTAATGAGTCATGTACTCTTAGGATATGGTGACATACTACTAAGCATCTATGAGCTAAAAACTTTGAATCTACTAGAGGTCACTATGTCACAACTAGAAAAGCTTCAAGCTTCATTGGTGGCGATGTAGCAACCTACCTAAAAATAAGAAACATGGAAAAGTTTAGAAGACATGATGTCACCATAAGGATTAAAATAGTATATATATACCAGTGTGTCAAGATAACCCAATGTCATCAAGAATGTAAACCCACTTCCAAGTCAGAATACCAGGTGAAGAATTGTGATCGTTTGATCAAGATGAGATCAATGATAGTCGTTACCTCACTATGGTGAGTTTCTTGAGGGTTATGTATAGTGACATAGTGAGTAAAGTAGATAAAGAGGGGGACCACCATATTCATATTAAATGATGCATCAAATGTCTTTCGCTCGATCAAAAGGGAATCAATGTTCATCACTTTGTCGCTAGTGAAAGTTGCTCACTTTTTATGTGTAGTGACATAGTGAACAAGGAAAATGTAGGAGGGACCCACCATTATAGTAATGAAAATATAGTAAAATGTTTGTCATGAAATTAAGACAAGATCAAGGGTTGTCACTTCCTTGCTATGGTAATATGCTCACTCTTTATGTTTAGCGAGGTAGCAACTCAATCATTTCTTTATTGCTATTGAAAGTTGCTCACTTTTATGTGTAGAGACATAGTGAACAAGGAAAATGTAGGAGGGACCCACCATTATAGTAATGAAAATATAGTAAAATGTTTGTCATCAAATTAAGACCAGATCAAGGGTTGTCACTTCCTCGCTGTGGTAATATTCTCACTCTTTATGTTTAGCGAGGTAGCGACTCAATGACACATGTCCTCAGAAGTTAGTGGGTCCAATTTGAAGTGCCAATTGAGAAAGAAAGGCATATGTAGAGACTTTTCATTGGTTTGACTACTAGCATTTCAAGGAGAACATGAGTCATCCCTATTTTCACTCTTGGATCATAGGATTTTCTGAAGATCAACGGTGCAAATTTAAAAAGGAAGGTGATGCCACTATTTTTCCATTATAGTTCATTTATTAAGATTGAAAGCTTTGCATGTGAGAAAAAATAGAGTATATTTTAGAAGATCTCACCACTCCCATCTCACACAAACAAAGATTTCAAGTTTTCTGAACATAAGAGCTTACTAAGAATATTGTGTTGAGCCTAACAAGAACATGAAGTAGTTTCCCATTGTTTGTGAGCTATTTTAGAATTACAAAGTAGAACAAGCAAACAAGCAAGTAAGTACTTATACAATATAACCTCTATAGCATTTCAGTTTTTGAGAATTAAAGTCAAGATGCCTCCAAAGAAAGTGTTTACTAGGTAGTTGAATTATATGGATAGGAACTTTCATGATGACTTGCTAGAGTTACTCCCAAAATCCACCACTAAGATTGTGTAGGTTAAGAAATTAACTTCCGTAAACCCTAGGCTAAAAATTGTAGACGTCATGTATGATAAGGGGAACTAGGTTAGGGATGCAATAACTTCGTAGACTAGTCTTGTTTTATTTAAGAAATGGCTTTTAGAGAGGAATTTGTTTGCCCCACATGCTAACGTCTGGAATTTTGATTTGGGAAAACTAGTAGTTCCAAGTGTCTTCATGGATTATGATTCACTTTAAGCCATTGAAAATAATTATGATCAAGCTATTAGAGTGATAAGAAGAACTAATGGTGTGCCTCTGGTTTCAATTAGTCCTGAGGATATTAGAGAGGTATTTTTCTTAAAGCCATTGAAAAATTATCATGTGCCAATTAATCTGCAAGAATTAGAAAATGAATACAAGGAAAAGAAGGATTTGATTAGGGGAGGTGCACTAAGGGTACATATTGGCACAATTGGAACTTTGCTAGTAATCACTACAGCCTCTAGGGAACCCTTTAAAAAGGATCTTTTCAGTTCCTGGGCTATAGAAATATACAGGACACTATGTTGAGTTTTTGGTGAGGATGAACAATATTTCATGCCCATCAGTCTTATGTATATGATGGTTCAGATTGCTTCCTTTGGTGTAGATGTTATTTTTGATTTTGCCTCTTATTTGGCTAAAGAAATTCATACTGGCTTGGTTGGAATTGTAAAAGGGAAAGTGGAGAAAACTTTCAGCCATTATTTTTTATTGATGCATATGTTTTTGTTTAAAGGAGTGACATATTTTGGTAAAGAAATGGAGTTAAATAGAGAAGAGGATGGAGAAGCACTACTAGTCTAGTTATGAAGTGTAGATATGACCTAGGATGCAGAGAAGACTAACTTTGTCAAGTTTGATAGGTATTTTGCTTCCAAGTTGAGATGCCTCCTTTTGAGTGACAATCTGAGAATCCCCAAGACACTTATGAGTCTCATTAGGCCTATGGACAATCCCAGTGGTCTGAAAGTTTCACATAAATGGGGAGATTTCATCCCATACTTTTTCTCTAGTATTTTTAGAATTTATGGTTTTAAAGGAAGCCCTCATGTGTTTCTCTACCAAGTACCTTTAAAGGTAGGAATAGCTGAGGTTTTGTGGCTGTTAGGAGGATTAGAAGAAATGTATCTATTGAAAAGGCAACTAGGGTCAACTTTAGTCACTTTTAGTATGGCCCATCAATTTGTAATTACTAAGGAGGGTTGGCTCTTTTTACATAAAATTTTGGATTAATACAAAATGGTTGTTTCCCATCCCCATTTTTGCTTTTCTATTTTAAGCATTTTTCTAGAGATTTTTCAAATTGTCTATAAATATCTACATTTGAAGTTAGTGTCATTTTACATGAAGCTTTATAGAGTAGGTATGATCATATTATCAAGTAAATATGATGAATTATGACCCTAATAGATGGGGGTATTGGGAAAATATTTTGCATCTACCCCTTGATAAGGGTTTAATAGCTCTGACACTTAGAAATTTTCTTCACCTTTCCTAAAATATTTTTTCTTTTGGTATTAGGATCGGGGTATATTCTACATCTATGTCCTTTAAGGTCTAAACCATTTCCTATATACCTACAATTAGCATAGTAGATTCCTTTCCTAATCTCATTGGGTAGGGGTTTCATTATATATGAGACAATATTTCTAGCAATAGTTTATGCAATCTTCTTCCCATTATGTGTGGCATCATGATCATATTTCCAAGCCCTACCATGAAACAAGTGACATGCATTGATCTTTATAACACCACAAAAAATGGTTTCTTTGTATTCTCCAATTGAAAATTCTACCCATGCTTGTTCATTTACTAAGTTTTATTGAACCCTTTTATCTAAGACATGTGATATAAATAAGGATAATACAAACTCAAATTCAATACCATCTAATGAAAATAACATTTTTGTTGAACCAAAGAGTATGAGAACTTTGTATACATTTCCATGAATTTTTTAGATAGTCCTATAAACATATTTCCTTCTTGGTGGTTATTATGTCATAAGGAATTTCAATAATTCTCTTCACATCACCAAACACATGCCTTCTTTAATATCAATATCTTTTCATATTGTATTGACATTTTGGATGTCCTATACAAATTGAGTTATCATCTCTCCTTGGTTATTGTGTCTATTCCTCTCTAAGAATCTAGTTGCATGGTGGTTAAATTAATTGATGTTGATGTTAGAATGATAGAATAACTGAGGGGGGTGGTGAATCAATTATCCTTAGGTCCAAATGTACGAATTCAACATTTAAAAACTTCAAAAAAACTTATTCAAACTCATAAAACCATGCAACGAATATAGAAAATTATTTGTAAGTCAGCTTATATGTCACATCACTATCTCTCTATTCAGCATGTGCTGAATAACATAAATAAGTAATAAAAAATAACATGAATTATTAAAATAATATTCAATTTAGAAAAAACCATCAAGTAACATGCTACCATTTTTCACTCTTTTGAAGTGAGCTTGGTTAAGAGAGAACCCAGTTAAAGGTTGTAAAATACACTATTAGGTGTGACCCTATTAAAAGATTTAATCATCCTATTGGGAGTGGCCTAGTTAGAGGTTTGTAGATAATTCCATTATAATGTCACCTTGATTAAAGGATTTATAATATGACTATTATGTCAACCTTAATTAAAGTATTTAATTACCACAATGGTTAGACAGAAACAACTAGGTTTGATCTAATAAAATATAACTCATTTTGCAAATTTACATCTCCATTCAGCTCATTCCTAGTTCATTGATTGTACTTCATCATGTACTCTATCAATGATCTACTTGGAAACCCTTTATGTAGTCACACTTCACCAACTTCTCACTTTTTCTATGCCACTCTATTCTTCACAAATTCTATACAAATTTGCTAAACAACTAGAAAATAAAACATCTCTTGTGCCTCCTTAAATAGGTAGCTTTGATTTTTTTCCACTTATACATCTCCATAGATCTTTGGGCTTAATCAAATTCATTGAATTTTTCCATCAATTTTTCTTTCTTCTCCTTTCTTGCAACTTTTAGAAACTTTTCCTTGAATCTGTTGGACTAATTTTTTGCATGATAAATTTGCCTAATCCAAGGTATAAAAAATCAAGGTTGAGTCCTTAGATAAGGTTAGAGTTTTTGGTTTTTGGTTTTATTATTTTTATTACCCTTTGAAAAACTTATGTTAAACCCTAGGTCTTGTTCTTTTTGAATTTATCCTCATACGACATCTTTTGAAAGGTTTGAATATTCTTTTCCCACTTTAAAAAAAAAAATTGCTAAGTACCTTTCTGAAGGATCTTTCTCACCATTGGATCTTGGTTAGATCCACAGTTGTTACTATGTTGTTATAACAAAATGAAAGGTTTTTTACCATCATGACATAGCAAGTGTCAGGAATTCAAAGTGCACTATTGTAAAATTAAATTGACAACAGAAAGCTACATTATATTGGAAAAGATTTGGTCACATGATCTATCTCCTAGTAATCACTGTCAGAAAGGACACATGAGGAGAAAATTGTAATAGATGTCATTAGGACTCAAACTTTCTGGCAAATCACTATATCAAAACTGAAAAAGCTTCATTCTTTGCCTGTAGTGATGTAGCAATTAACTGGAAAGTGAAGAAATGTGGTGGCCTTTGATATTGATAGATGACGGTGAAGTTCCCATGAGGAATCATAACCATGTATTTTGATTGCTTTGAAAAAGTTACTCATTAATGCAATCATGATAGATAGTTAAATTTTCTTAACATTGGGTTTTATTTTTTCACTAGAGGTTGCCATGTTGTGATCGGAAATGAAATGCCTTTCACCAATAACAACATAGTGACTTGTCAAAATGTCATGATGTAGCAACAAAACTAGTGTAGGCCCCAATGAATGCTTCATTAGTAATGAGTCATGTACTCCTAGGACATGGTGGCATCCTACTAAGCATTTGTGTTGCAAATACTCTAAATCAATTGTAGGTTTCTATGTTGTGACTAGAAAAGCTTCATGTTTCACTGGTAGTGATGTAGCAACCCACCTGAAAATAAGAAACATGATGAAGTATAGAGGGCATGATATCACCATAAGGATTAAAATAGTATATATAAGCTAGCGTGTCAAGAGAGCCCAGTGTCATCAAGAATGTGGACCCACTTCCAAGTCAGAATACCAAGTGAATAATTATGATCATTCAATCAAGATGAGATCAATGATAGTCATTACCTCACTATGGTGAGTTGCTCAAGGGTTATGTATAGCGACATAGTGAGGAAGGAAAATAAAGAGGGGGCCTACCATATTCATATTATGTGATGCATCAAATGTCTTTCGATTGATGAAAAGGGAATCAATGATCATCACTTTATTGCTATTGAAAGTTGCTCACTTTTTATGCATAGCAACGTAGCGAAGAAGGAAAATGCAGGAGGGACCCACCATTATAATAATTAAAATGTATTAAAATGCATGCCATCAGATTAAAATCAGATCAAGGTTTGTCACTTCCTCGCTATGGTAATATGCTCACTCTTTATGTATAGTGAGGTAGCGACTCAATGACACATGTCCTCAGAAGTTAGCGGCTCTAGTTTGAAGTGCCAACTGAGAATGAAAGGCATATATGTGCAAAATTTTCATTGGTTTGACTACCAGCATGTCAAGGATAGGATGAGTCATCCCTATTTTCACTCCTAGATGGTAGGATTTTCTAAAAATTTACAACGTAAATTTAAAAAGGAATGTGATGCCACTCTATTTTTCCATTACAGTTCATTTATTAGGACTGAAATCTTCACATGTGAGAAAAAATAGTATATTATAGAATATCTCACCATTCCCATCTCACATGAACAAAGATTTCAAGTTTTTTGAGTACAATAGCTTATTAAGAATATTCTGTTGAGCCTAAAAAGAACATGAAGCAGTTTCCCATTGCTTGTGAGCTATTGCAAAATTAGCGAGAAGAACAAGCAGACAAGTGAGTAAGTACTTATACACTATAGCCTCTATAGCATTTCACTTTTTGAGAATTAAAGCCAAGATGCCTCCAAAGAAAGTGGTTTCTGGGCAAGTGAATTAGATGGATAGGAATGTTCATGAGCACTTGCTACAGTTACTCCCAAAATCCACCATTGAGACTATGAAGGTTAATAAATTAACTTCCTTAAACCCTGGGCTAAACTTTATGGATGGCCTATATGATAAGGGGAACTAGGTTAGTGATGCAACAACTTCATAGACTAGTCTTGTTTTGTTTAAGAAATGGTTTTCAAAGAGGAATTTGTTTGCCACACATGCTAATGTCTAGAATTTTGATTTGGGAAAACTAGTAGTTCCAAGTGTCTTAATGGATTATGATTTTCTTGAAGCCATTGCAAAGAATTATGACCAAGATGTTAGAGTGGTAAGAAGAACTAATGGTGTGCCTCTAGTTTCAATAAGTCTTGAGGAGATTAGAGAGGTATTTTGCCAAAGCCATTGATAGATTATAATGTGCTAATTAATCTACAAGAATTAGAAAATGAATATAGGGAAAAGAAGGATGTGATTAGGGGAGGTGCACTGAGGGCACATATTGGGACAACTAGAACTTTTCTAGTAGTCACTGTAGCCTCTAGGGAACCCTTTAAAAAGGATCTTTTCACTTCTTGGGCTGTAGAAATGTATAGGATGCTATGTCAAGTTTTTGCTGAGGATGAACAAAATTTCATGCCCATCAGTCTTATGTATATGATGGTTTAGATTGCTTCCTTTGGTGTAGATGTTATTTTTTATTTTGCCTCTTATTTGGTTGAAGAAATTCATATTGGCCTAGTCGGAATTGCAAAAGGGAAAGTGGAGAAATTTTTTGGCCCTATTCTTTGTTGATGCATATGTTTTTGTTTAAAGGAGTGACATATTTTGGTAAAGAAATTTAGTTAAATAGAGAAGAGGATGAAGAAGCAACGCCAATCTCGTTATAGAGTGTAGATATGACCTGGGATGCAGAGAAGGCTAGCTTTGTTAGGTTTTATAGGTATTTCTCTTCCAAGTTGAGATGACTCATATTGAGTGACAATCCCAGAATTCCCAAGGCACTAATGAGTCTCATTAGGCCTATGGACAATCCCAATGGTCTAAAATTTTCACATAATTGGGGAGATATCATCCCATACTCTGTCTCTACTATTTTAAGAATTTATGGTTTTAAAGGAAGCCCTCATGTGTTCCCCTACCGAGTACGTTTAAAGGAAGGAATGGCTAAAGTTTTGTGGCAATTAGGAGGATTAGAAGAAATGTATCTATTAAAAAAGGAAACTAGGACCAATTTTCCCCAGTTCTACTATGGCCCATTAGTTTCTAATTACTAAGGGGGCTTGGCTCTTTTTACATAAAATTTTTGATCAGTACAAAATAGTTGTTTCCCATCCCCATTTTTGTGATACTAAGGAGTTTTATAATATGACCTTGAGACTTAGAGTTAAATTGGGAAAGGTAAAACGTGACTCATATTATCTAGAGGACATCATAAGGAATGAGTTCTCATAGCAAGAATAGGAAACCAAAAAGGAAAAATGGAGAGTTTATTCTAGGGTTTTGGAATTCATTCATTGTTTTGATAAGAATTATAGTCCTCTAGATAATGCTACTATAGAGGCTGATAAAATAAATAAGCTCACGAATACTTTCCCTGAGATAATGGAAGCCATGAAAGAAAAGAAACAATTTTTTATTGATTCATACCCAGAGAAGGCTAGAGAGGTCATGAGAAGGTTAGCTTTCACTCCTAATGTGGGAGCTGGTCATCTGATTTGCAAATATTACAACAATATTACAGATTGGCTAGCCTAGTAGCTACATACTCCAAAGATTCAAAATAGTGGTGACAAATAAAAAGAGCCTATAGCTTGTAACAATGTAACAGTAATGGGGCTTACCAAAGAATATCTTGATGTGTTAAGCATTCTATTACACTGTATTTTTTCTTTTGTAGACTATATTTGTCTTTTGTTTGGAAGGAAACTTGACAATCACAATTTCTCTTTTCTTGTTGCAACTCATGCTTATATAAATGAGTTTTCAAGGCATTGTTATAGTTTGAGACTTGTATACTTTTTTAGTTTCTCAAGAGAATATAGTCAATCTAGTTGTATGTAGTTTTTGTTCTAAGTTTACTTCCAATTATGTACTTTCTGATAGCATAAAGAAATGATAAAATCAACAAGATATTTTGTGGTTTCTCAATAAGTTTCTATTGGTTATTGTATTAGTCATATAAATGGATAATGCAAAAGGGTAATTACACTAGATTTGTGTTACCAATTTCTATCTCCTTTTTATGAGTTTGTTAATTTTGAGGTCATTTGAATAAGGTTCAATTGATTGAATGTAGTTTGGATGGGTTGTATATTGGTTTATTGTTGCTCTTAATTCAAGGGATTATGTAAATGCTTCAGTAAATTAGTAGAATTAATGAGTTTATGAAAAGGATGTTTCATAAGAATGGAAATGGGTGATTATAGTTGATTGGTTCATTGACAAGTTATTTGAAACAAGATCTCTTGCCAATGGCTAACTCTTTTCACTCATGGATAAAGACTGGTCACGCAAATCAGAAATAATGGAGAATAGATTCTGCCTCTACATGACAAATCATTTATAAATTTAGAATCATTTTCATTTCATTTAGTCAAGGTTACAATGCTTGTTAGCAATCATTTATATTTTATTTTTGAGCCTTAGGTAGCTGCTATTTCTAGGAATAATTGTAAGCTCAAGGAGAACCGTGACCAAATTTTCTTATGAGGGAAGTGTATAAATAAAAGAATATCAATAAAGGGATAAATTGCATATGTGACAGGGATAGAAGATGAGAATCAGAATGAAACTAAAATGATTTTCATAAAACTGTTTGAACTAGAATCATCCTTAGGTATACCTACCATTTTGCAGAGCCTAAAGAGTAGGAAACTATGCTTGGTTGATGTAGGAGCATCCAAAGGTATAAGGGCAATCTTGTGTCACCCAAAAAAATTTACTTAGACTTAGTTTTTGTTTCATGTGTTTTCATTTTTGGACACCCATTTGGGTCAAATAAAGGTTCCAACTCTCATAGTTCCACTATCAGTGTGCTAGAAAATCCTAAAAAAATAGGAGCATGTAATTGGGCCATCATTTTGGTAAATTAGAAGGTGTGAATTGGCCAGATGAATGTAATTATGATTTAGAGCATTCTAGAAAAAAGAATCAAGTCAAAAGGCCCCACGGTTTGAAAGTTATTGCAATTTTTTGGGTTTTGGAGACCTCCTAAGAATGCTTCAAAGTCAAGTTAGGGGCATTAAATGACCTCAAAAAGGGCCAAAAAATGGGGGACGAGCAAACCTGGTCCACAGGGCTATAGAGCGCTTCGAGAGCTTTTTGAAAATGTAAACAGTTCGTCAATCAAAGCTACGGTTCAAAAATTATGCCTCTCGGAAGTTCGGTTACCATTTCTGGATTCTTCTAGATTTGTGCCGACTTCTAACGTAGCTTCTGGAACCTTCTATTTGGTTGATGGATGCCTACTAGCACTTTCTAGAATGTACTCCTAGTCCTTAACCCTCTGGGGTCTATTTAAGGAGATTCCTGGCATTGTAAAAGGAGTTCAAAGTGGAGTTTGAGAGGAGGTACTGATAGGAGAAATTATCTCCACATTTATGCTATTGTAAGCCCTTAGAGCATGTTTTGAAGTTTATTTTCTCTGTACTGAATGTACTAGCTTATTTTTTAGTTAATACAATTTCCCTTTTCTATTGTGTCCATTCTATTCTTGGGTTGTGTACCCATCATTGGTTTTGTTGAAGTTGGGTCCAAGTGGTTTGCACATGTAATTGTTAATAGGAATTGGCTAATCTTATGTTATGTGAGCATTATCACTTTGGTATTGATCATTTTCTTGTTTATTAGTTTCAAACACCAACATAATCCTTTCCCTATATTTCTTAATTAACTCAATTCATGCATTAAATATGTCATCTCATCAATCCTTATTATTTACATGTTTTGCCCAGTTTGTAAATTCAACTATGTCAGCCTCAGAACTTGAGTCCTTGAAAATTTGTTATTTTACTGACACTTGGTCATCACTATGATCTCCATTTCATTCATCACTATCTAGCATAGTCTCTACTATTATGTCTCACTCTATTTACACTTTCTCTCTTAGCCTTCTCTAAGCTCAGTTGCTACTTAATTTTGCTTGGCCATAACTATTACTCAGCTAATACTTTTTTCTCAACTATATCTTAAATTCCTTAATCTTCTATTTTAACTTCTTCATTGACCTAGTAAACTATCACTTACTCAAGTTTAGTGTTATACTTAATATCTCTTCTACACTTCAACTCATATTTCTTCTTCACTTAATACAATGGTCAAACAAAACATTATCTTTTCAAAAACTAATTGATCAAGTTCCCATTGTAATTCTAACATACTTTCTCCTCTTTACTCAACAACTTAAGTACTTCACCTTATTATCTCTTCTTTTCAAATCATCTTCATCAATCAACTGATATGACACTCTACACTATTAGAAAATGTCTTACTAGTAAGGTTGGACATTAATGAAAACAAAATAATTGTTCCAATTTTAGTTTCCAACTATTTAAATAATTTAATAGTCCTCCATTCCTTCTTCCAAATCTCTCTCTTCCATTTGTTATCTTTCCTCTATAGTTATCCCTTGCATTTGATTCACCTTGCTAAAATTGGATTTTTTGTTGTTGGGGTCTTGGAGATCAATTTCTTTGAAATTTTCATCCCCTTCCTCTATTTTTTTTTTCCCTTGCATCAATTTATTTTCTCTTGTTTCATGTTCAATTTATCTTACACTCTATGTACCAATTGATAAGACTTATGCATTATAGAAGGAGAAAAATGAATAATTTCATCTTGTATGGTGTACTTGAGTCCATTCAAGTACCTGGATACCTTTTCCTTTTCCCCTTCATTTTTTCCTATTCTTATACTAGGCCTATGAAACTCTTCCATATAGGCACTTACATCCATGTCCTTTTGTTTAAGATTTTGTCTCTTTCTGTTGAATTGGATTTCATAGTCTTCAGGGATGTAGACTTCCTTTATTTTGTGAATCATTAGGTTCCATATAAATTTTGGGTTATCTTATTCCCTTTCCCTTTCATCTTGGACATAGTTCCACCAAGTTAAGGAACAACCCCTCATCTTAGGCTTAACTATCTTTACCCTCTAATTTCTAGGTATTTCCTCATACTCAAAGTGACCATTGAGAGCCTCTGTCCAATCCATAATAGGATCTAGATTCATTCTTCCATACAAAAATGGTGACATCTGCTTAGATATTTGAATCATTTCTTCCACTTTTATCATGAATAATGATGTTACTCCTTTGGGGGAGTCTATTAGCATGGTTGGAGACATAATTGAGTGCTTATGTCTTACATTCATGACTTCATTTGTCATTGATGTCAACATATATGTTTTCTAGTTATTATAGAAGTTAGTGAGGTTAGAGGTTGTTGAAATTAGTTTTGAAAAAATATATTCATGTTGTTGGATATGTCTTGGTGATGTATCTTTTTTCATGGAAAGTAATTTGAAGGATTGCATGAGTTACAAAAGATTATGTGGAGATAGGTCATAAGTAAGTATGCAAGAAACTATTTATTTGTAAATCTATTATATCTAATCAAATATATTGAATATTGTTTAAAAATATTTGAGTTTTTTAAAAAAATATTCATGTTTATATGTTTGAGGTAGTATATTCTAGTGATAAATCTATGATGGTCGCTAAAGTCTAACATGTCGTATATTCAATGCCAAGATGACTATGTATTGGAATTTATTTTGGAATGAGTAATTGTAGTGTAACTTGTAATGTAATATATTAATGGGGTCCTATATCCTTCATTGTAAATTAGAGAAGACTCAAGGATAGCTCAATTAGTTATTAGGAAATGAGATAAAGGAAAGATATTTACTATTAGAATAAGTATATGGGAAACATGGTACTAAGAGGGGGAGGATGAATCAGAATCTTAAACTTTTGACTTTAAATCCAATTTCATCCATTCACACCCAATTCATCTCATAGATCCATCATTAAAACTGAAATGTTGAAACATAAATGAAATACATCACATCCATAAATAGGTCAACACATAACACAATGATTTGGTTAACTAGAAACACTTCAAGATGCCAGTAAAAATAGGGTGGGGATGAAACCCATAAATATTCACTATTGCAATAATAAAGTTAACTTGTTAGGGCTACAATGCTTGATCATAAAATGTGGTCTACCTTGTGAGGGCTTTTCCTAATTAAAAGCTTAAGAGACTATTAGGTCTCACCTTGTTTAAGGATTTTACACTCAAAATTAAGTAAGGACTCTGTCAAGAGGTTTACATAGGTCTATTAGGACCATTTTTTTAAGAGATTTTCTCCATCTCAAATAACAATAACTGATTCAATACCTAACCCTCAATTTTCTCTGCAAGCTAATTTTGCATCTACTCTTTATTGTATAACTGATATGATTCTAGTAATCTAATAACATTTCTTAGTCCTTCACTCCTCTAATTTCTCTTTATCTTCCCTATTTTTAGACATCACCTTCACTTCACATGAGCATAAAGATACTCTTATGCATTTTCAAACTCTCTATGATTCTAGGGTTAGAATCCTCCTTAAATAGATGTTCTATGAAGTTTCTAGATCTTGATCAATAACTTACACTTCATCATCTTTTGTCATTTACATTCCATTTCCTGACTGGCTGAATTGCATGCCATGTGATCATTACCTTCTACCATGACAAGTAATCAACATCTTTGTAGAGTGGAAATATGACTCAAGTGCATAGAGATATGCCAACCACATAGAGTAGCACAATTGAGATACACATAAAGTTAAAGATAGAATGTACGTTTAATACCACAATACCAATAGGTAAGGAAATCATTTCTTTATTAATACCAAAAACATCATTAGTACATTGACAATATTCCAAATACTCATAGAAGGGTCAGTTGGTTGGGAAAACCAACCGATGCATTCCACCACCTCTTAACTACCAACCCCAACTAAGACTTAACAAGTACTAAATACAATAGTTACTTTATTTTGACTACATCTATCCCTCCCAGAGAAGAAGTCATCTTCTAGATGATTGTTGAACATGAAAATAATAGAAAGAACTTTGACTTCAAGAATAGGGATGGGAGGACATCCCTATGGTCAGAGCTCCCCATAGTCATTGCAGGTCTCATTTAGCTATCTTTTATTTTTCTTGAACACCTTGTAGTACCCTTAAATCATCCAACCTCTTGTCTTCTATTGTGGTGATCTTCCTTTCCAATTCAACTTTCTCTATCTTCCAAGCTTCCTCCATGGCAACTTTTTTTGCTTCCCATTGATGCCCCCACACCTTAGCCAAGCTTTTTTTCTATTAAAGTTTCAAGAAGATTCCCTGAAGGGAAACTTTCATAGCTATAAGGGCCTGTATGAGAGGCATAAATTATTCTTGTCCACTAGAAAATGATAGAACTACTTGTCCATTTAGTGACCATGTACTTCTCTGAATATCCACCCTTCTCTAATAGTCCCCAATCTATATGGAAGCCAATCTACATAAACATGGACAATGTTTCCATTGCTATCATGAAAGCTTCTAGATTTTGAGACCTAGCCTACTACATGATGCAAAATAAGCTATGTTTGGAGGTTCCCTATGCTCACTTTTTATGTCTACCTATTCCTCAACAAATCCTTGTAGAGAGGAAGACACCATACCTTCTTCCTCGAGTAACCTATCAGCCTCCTCCAGGACCGTATCTACCATAGCCATGACCATCATACTTTCCTGAGTGCTAATTTCCCCTACTATTTATCCACTACTCCTATTGGTTGTACCATGAGAGAAACTGGATGTACTACTTATGGGCTTAGAGGTGTTCGCAACCTCACTTTATGTGCACATTTTTTCTATCATCTCAAATCTATTACTTTAGTATGGAAGTGCTATTCTAGATAAGTTAGTGATGCCATCCTTGGAAGTGATGTTTTGGAAGCCCCCCATTTTGAAATTTGTTTTCTATTACTTGCTCCTTTATCGACTCTTTCTTGATTTGGTTTAGAAATATTTGTCGTAGTAGTTCTTTCAGGACCACCACCCATGTTATGGTAAATCTCTAGAGATTCTAATATTCTAGTTAGAAGTGGCCCCTCCATAGGTGGTAAGAAAGTAACTTCCTATAATGTCCCCCATAGGTGACTTAGGTAGATTTCTACCTTCTATAAGCCTAAGGAAGATGAATATGTATTGTTGCCCTCCTCTTCATCATCTTTTAATGTCTCAACCACAACTACTTGTTTTAGTTTCTTTTTCTTTGGATTACCACTATTGTGAGATCCTACACTCATGGTATCCTTATGGAGCTAGTATGTCATAGCAAGCTTGTAGGGTTCCACTGTATTGACCACTTATATGCATTTCCTTTATATAGTCCATCCACTATAAGCAACATCCAGAGAAATTTTTTTGAAGTGTGACTACCAACTATGGCATTACTTTTCACCAAATCTACAATACATCACCATTCATCATTTACAATTAAAATTTTCTTGAGACTCCTATTGTTCTTCAAAGTTCCTTCCCATTCCAAACTTGTAAGATCTTTTCAACACATTAGTTTCAACCACTTCTTTTTGTATTCTAATATCATAAGCACTTTTTTATAGTTCCTTCCCTCTATTGGGAATTTTGAAAACCCTACTTATTTCTTCTATTGAACAAGAAACTATCGCCTACTAATAGAAATGTTGCACTATAAATTGATGACATGATCTTTCATAGCTTGTGATTAAATTCTATAGTATACATTCAAACTCCTTTAATTAAAAAATTGGCATTAAAATTATTTTGTCTACCTATGCTATGCACAATGCCTTCTTTAGAGCATGATTCTTTTCTACTTTCTCCCACCATGTTCTACAATCACTTCCCATCACACTTTCAAATGTAATATTCTCTATTGTGATTTTCTATGTCATTTTCCCTTTTCTTTTTGTCATCCTCATTATCTCCTCCTTTTCTTTTAGTGTTGCATGTTTCTTCTATTTGGATTCAATAATGTTCCCTTTTCTCAGGTTTCCTATTCTTAATTTCACCATTGTGTGTTGATGCTTCAATTCTAAAACTTCCTTAACTATTTGTATATGCCATCTATACCAACCATTCTTGTGATGTGACTAGTTGTAAAGAAACTTCCATAAATGGAAATGTGGTAAAACTAGGCATGTCTATGGACTACTACTGTATGGCCTTGAGCTACATCTTATCTTGGAAATGGTAAGTATGACAATTTTTCTCTTTAGTACCTCTGTCATACAGATGGTTTCTGCAATGTCTTCTATTGTGCAAACACTTCCTCATGTTTGTATGATCTATCCCATATCATGTTTCTTCTATTTGGATTCAATAATGTTCCCTTTTCTCAGGTTTCCTATTCTTAATTTCACCATTGTGTGTTGATGCTTCAATTCTAAAACTTCCTTAACTATTTGTATATGCCATCTATACCAACCATTCTTGTGATGTGACTAGTTGTAAAGAAACTTCCATAAATGGAAATGTGGTAAAACTAGGCATGTCTATGGACTACCACTGTATGGCCTTGAGCTACATCTTATCTTGGAAATGGTAAGTATGACAATTTTTCTCTTTAGTACCTCTGTCATACAGATGGTTTCTGCAATGTCTTCTATTGTGCAAACACTTCCTCATGTTTGTATGATCTATCCCATATAGAATTCTATATGGATGCTTCTCCTTCTTGTATAGATATTTCTTGCTTTGTCTCTCATATGGATGCCTCATATACCAATGCCTACAGTATGGATACCTACTATATGGATGCATGTCATATGGATGCTTGCAATATGGATGTCTATCATACAAATTCTTACCATACAAATGCCTATTCTACAAATACCCCATTCACTTGTAGTCTATTCTTATATCATAATTCTCTATTCTTCCATAGAGTTATCACCTTCATACCCTTGTCTATCTGTGAATATCCTCCTACATCCACACTTTCCTTTTCTTTTTATAGATGTCTCTATGGTTGTTCCCTCCTCTTCTAGTGCAAGATGTATAGTTGTTCCTTCTTCTACTACTATGTTAAGTATGGTGATACTTTGTTGATCAATCTATTTAGATGGACTAGGTTTAACATTTTCTCCTTTGTCACTTTTTTCTTTTCTTACTTGTTCCTTTCCTCCTCCTATACTTATAAAATAGTTGGTTGCCTATTTATTCCTCTCTTTATATTCTTTTAACTTAGACTCATTTAATAGGTCTTTGATAGGTTTATTATGTGGAGTAGATAACTTTATTGCCCCATTCTCCTTTATTTTTTATATTCTAAATGGTCCTAACCATCAAACTTTAAATTTTCTTGGATGTATTTCATTTTTTTCATTATACCTTAGCACCAGTTGCCCTTGTTTAAAATTAATTTTCTTCAAAAAAAATTTGTGCCAAAATTTTTGCCTTTGCTAGGCCACCTCTGTACTCCATTGAGCAAGTGTCTTTCTTTCATCCAATTTGAGTAAAGTATATAGTCTTTCCATGAGCCTCTCATCATCACTCAATCTATTTTGAATTTCCATGTGTAGGCTTGGTACTATATGTTCTATTAACATTACTGCCTCTTATTTATACATAATATGAAAGGGAGTGTGTCAATTAGTGGCTTTATAAGTAGTCCTATACACTTGAACCACTGTCAGTATTTTTTCTTCCCAGTCCTCCCCTTCTACTCCATAATTTTTATATAGGATTTCCACTATTACTTTGTTCATGGTCTCTACTTGGCCATTTTCCCTCGGATAATAAGAATTCAAGAATGAACAATTTTTTTATACTCACTTGTCATCATCCTGATGGTGTGATTCACAAAATGTACTCCTCTATCACTTGTTAGCTAGAGTGGAATCCTCAATCTCATGACTATTTTCTCATACATAATTTTTTTTATATTGAGAGTCCTATTGTTTGGAAGGGCCTACACTTCAGACCATTTTTTTAGGTACTATATTGCCACCACTATGTATTTACAATGATGACTTTTGCTTACCTATAAGGGACCCACAAAGTACAGTCCCAACCATTCAAATAATTCTTATGGTTGAAATAGGAATAGTGGCATGAAGTCCCTTTTGAGTAGTTTTCCTAATCTCTGACAAGTGTCATAGCTCAATATCCATTCCCTTGCATCTACATACAATTCAGCCACTAGAGTCCTATCAAGAGTACCTTCCTTTCCATAGTATCTAGTCCCATGTGACCTCAAACTAGTCCTTCATGGGATTCTTTTAAAACTCCTCGAATGTATTCCTCCATCACGCATCTCCTTAGTATTCCATCTTGTCCCATTCTATCCAATAACCCTTAAATTAGCTTAAATGTGTTACTTTTTAAGGCAATTTTTCTCCTCACCACTATAGACCTTTCTCATGGGGGGTTGTTGCTAAGTATTGTCTAATTTTTTCATACCATTGAGGTAACACCAAGATCTAGAATAGGTATCCATTTGGAAATTCCTTGCACACCCCACTGCCAGAGGCTTCTCTTGAATTGATTCTTGATAATTGAATCATAAATTACATGAGTTTTCCCTTGCTAGACTATGATTTTAAATGTACAATCTTTTTGTAGAATTATCCATCTACTTAATCTCCCTTGGATCATTGACTTGTTTAATAAGTTCATTAATGCTTGGTGGTAAAGAAAAAATTTAAAGGGTCTAGCTAATAAGTAATGTCTAAATGTTTGCATTGCATACACTATACCTAATGCTTCCCTCTCTATGGTAATGTTGGTATGCTCTACTTTAGATAAGAGCCTACTAGAAAAATATATAGAATGGTTGAGTCCTTCCTTCCCTATTTGTGCCAAGGTGGAACCTATTGTATAATTGGATGTGTCCACATGGACCTAGAATTCTTTGTCCTAGTCAGGGTATATGACAATAGGGGCTCTGACTAATCATTTCTTTTGTTCTTGGAAAGCATCCTCCTATTCTTTCCTTCTACCCAAACCATTCTCCTTTCCTAGTTAATTTCTCCAATGGCATTGAGACTTTAGAAAATCCTTTTATCAAAAGTCTATAATATCCTACATGGCCGAGGAAAGATTTAACATGTTACATTCAATAGAGCTTCCATTTCCAAAATCACCTTGATCTTATCAGGATTTGTCTTCAATCCTTCTTTGCAAATAATATTCCCAAGAAGTTTGTCATGTGAAACCATAAACCTTTTTTTTTTTTTGGATTAAGAGCCAGTCTTTCTCTTTGACATTTATCCATGCATTTTCCAAGAACTTTGAGGTGTTTCCCCTGCCCACTGTAAATTGACTAGTCATCCAAGAAGACTTTGAAATTCCCCACTAACATGCCACCAAATATATGAAGTATGATCCTCTAGAACATGGTTGATGCATTTCATAGTCCAAAGGGCATCCTATTATAGGAATATACCCCATGTTCAACCACAAATGTAGTTTTTA
Source organism: Cupressus sempervirens (assembly GCA_028749045.1). Classification (NCBI taxonomy): domain Eukaryota; kingdom Viridiplantae; phylum Streptophyta; class Pinopsida; order Cupressales; family Cupressaceae; genus Cupressus; species Cupressus sempervirens. The sequence continues at coordinate 559,880,694 of CM053789.1, read as the reverse complement.
GATTATCTTCCTTCATAATTCTAATCTGATTATACCCTAAAAATCCATCCATGAAGAAATACTTCTCATGGATAGCTACTACCTCAAAAATTCTATCAGTAAATGGAATAGGGAATGGGTCTTTTATTGTCACCACATTCAAACATTTGAAATCTACACATATCAAAATTTGAGAACCATCCTTCTTGAGTGATATGACTATAGGACATACCCATTCACTTGTTTGTACTTTGAATATTATTCCTGCTTCTAACATATTTTTGATTTCTTCCCCAACCCTTTATGCATAGTTTTTATTCATTCTATAAGGTCTTTTTTACATTTCTTGTGCTCTAGGCACCAATGGAATCTGATGGACACATAGTTCTAGGTGTACTCCCTTCAAGTCCTTGTACATCCAAGCAAAGATATCCTTATACTCTATAAAGATTCCACCTTCAACATTGGGTCCCAATCATCCCCTATCTAGATTTCTTTAGGTTGATCCACCTCTCCCAGGTTTAAAGTTTGGAGTTTGGCCTTCTTGTATTCCACTTCTTTTTTGAAAATGTGTGTAGTTGTCTTGTTGAGGGTTTCTACACTTTCCTTATACTCTATGTACACTTCCAAGTATCATTAATCTGACTCAAAATCTTGTACTTCTAACATATTGCATTCTGCATGGAAAACTTCATAGTCTCCCATCTGCTAGTAAAATAATTCATTAAGGGAACTTGTGTCATCCTCTGAGCATTCCCACAATCTAACCACTCCTTCCTAATCTAGTTCCATCCCTTAATAATCTTCTCCTTTGGAGTTTGATGCCAAGTCCTGACTTATTGACTAGTTCTTAAGATCTACGATGTACTTTCTCCCTTTGAACTCAATAGATAGAGTGTTCTATTTCAAGTTATGGGTAGCTTTTTCTACAACCAACCATCCTCTTCCTAATAAAGAATTGTACCCTTTCTCCTCCAAAGTTCTTACCAAAAAATCCAAAAAAAAAATGTGTGTACCAACTATGGTATTTTGTTCCATCAGTGTTCTATACTCTTGATTCCATGTTGGTCAGCTCCCACTAGTTGAAATTTTAGAGGCCAAAGTGTAGGTTTCCCTATTTCCTTCCATGTTTCATCTAATAAGACATTTATTTTGGAACCTCCATCAATAATATTATTGTAAATCTTGCACCCTTGTATCTTCATCTCCACTATTGTTGGTGTTTGCCCCATTCTTATAGTGAGCAGTATATTGTCTTCTATCTGTTCTACTTCTTCCTTATCTTTCTTTAAGGTTGTCCCTTTCAGGTATTCCTGTATGTTAGGGATACTTGGAATTAGGGTAATGTTTCTAGTAAATCACCTATTTTCACTAAGATAGTATTTTCAAGTACTTGCCTCACAATATTCAGTACACCCCTACTTGAAGTAGGTTTTTCCAACCTTATCTTTCCCTCCTCTCCCATGCTATCTTGAATGTCCTTCTTTTCTTCCTAAAATATTTCCATCTCCATAGTAGCATCTAGATAGATTAATTTTCTAGCTTGTATCCTAGTGACCCCCAAAAAATTTCCTTTTGGATCTTCAATATCTAACATATTTACCCCCTTCTATCTTAGGCAATTCACATCCTCATGATTTCTTGAACCACACCATTTACAAAGCATCCCTTCATTTTGTCCCCCTTTGCTTTGGAAATCTTGTGCAAAATGTCCCCATTCATTGCATCTCCTACATTGGATCATTGATCTCCCCTTGGAATCATACAGGTTAGACATTCGGGTTTTTTTTTATTGCTTTTGTTGTTGCTATTATTATTAATTCCTCCCATGTTATTTCTATATCCGTCTAGTGTGGCTTATGTATTTTTATTGTTTGGAGGAGTGGAGGGTGGTGTAGATTACTTCACTTAGGTCAAGAATACTTGAGAGCCCTATGTTTTTGAGTTTTAGGGACAATCTTTAATTATGTTTCCTAGTACCTGACAAATACGACAAAATGCTTTCTTTAGGCATGCTCCTTTGTATGGCCTTAATGTTCATAGTCAGTGCACCAAAGTTCTCTCCCTTTTTTCTTTTCTTCTTTACTCCCTACCACTTCCTTCATCAATTTCCTTACATCTCTTCTCAGGGCATAAAATTTCACTCATGCTTCCATGCCTTCTTGCTTTGGATGGTTTACTCTTAGTTTCTATGTCCATGGCATGAGTACACACATCCCCAAAGGTTGATGGTGGTACTATCTTCATATTTTTCCTAAGGGATGGTGTTAATCCTTCAATGAACCATCATTTCTTTAGTCCATCTACTGACTTGTTTTCTAGTTTCTCTTTTAGTTCTTTTAGTCTTCTACTATAGGATTTGACAAATTCACTCTTCCCTTGTCTTGTGTTATAAATCTCTATTACTATTTAATCATCAGCCCTCAAGAGTTTGAATTATTCCTCAAAGGCTATGTAGATATTATTCCATGTATTTTTCTTTGCTGCCTTCATAATTGGTATACCATTCAATGACAATATTCCTTAGTATGGCAAGGAAAGCTTTTAACCACTCTATTGCATCTTTTTCTCTATTCACTTATCATTTTTATGCATTTTTTTTATAGTGGCAAGTAGGGTCCTTCGAGCCATCCCTTGTGAACTTTGGTAATTTTTGTTTGTCTAATTCCATTATGTGGGGCTTTTTTCCATCTTGTCAAAACACTTCTTTTGGATGGCGCACCTCATCCCGATGGAAAACCTCCTCCTGATGGAACATTTCCTCATAATGGAACACTTCCTCCTGATGGAAAACATTCTCCTAATTGGAAGTTCTCTCTTGATGAGGAACCTAATTCTTGATTACTAAAAGTATCCTCTTCTTATTGACTTTTCTCTTGTCAGAGATCTCTCCATGTAGATGTCTCTAGATTTTTGTATCTCAACTTCCTTACTAGTTTCTCTAAGATGACCAAATTTTCTATACCTTTGATTGTATTCTCACTCAAGCCTTCTTGGATTCTCATGGAATCCCCTTTTCCTCCCCTCAAGTTATAATATCTCTTCTCTTGCTGATGGAGATGTAGTATCCTCAAGGAGACTTCTTCATCAATTTCTTCTCCTTGTACCCACGGGGGATATATGTTTGGAATCAGGGGCATGAATAAGTTTTATTGTTTGTTTCCCTTTTTGGAATTCTCATAGTTCTCACATTTCCCAATCCTCCTTTTATCAAACTATTAGTATACTTTTTGTCTCCTCCATTCCCCTTGTATCTTAGCTCTTTCCTCTTCTACTCATAACAAATTGCATGCTAATAGACAAGGAATCTCTCCTAGGAGATCATACACTACTAGTGGCACCAAAAGTTTTTCATGTACTATACCTTTAGGGACCATTCTCTCATGGTATTCCCTTCATACATACTAATCAACCACAACTTCCTAGGATGTCCCAAAATCACATGCTAACTAATCTTCCCTAGTTATTTCCTCCTCATCCCCACCACTATTTTTTACTTCTATGAGTGGTACAAAGGGCCTTCTGATTACTCCATCTTGCCAACCTCTAGGTTCAGACTTAGGCAATGATAGCAAAAATGTAGAGTGGAAATATGACTTAAGTGCATAGAGATATGCCAATCACATAGAGTAATACAATTGAGATACATATAAAATAATAAATAGAATGTACCTTTAATACCAGAATACTAGTATGCAAGGAAATGGTTTCTTCATTAATACCACAAACATCATGAGTATATTAACAACATCCCAAGTCCTTACAAAAGGTTTAGTTGTTTGGGAAAACCAACTAATGCATTCCCTCACCTCCTAATTACCCAACCCAACTAAGCTTTAACAAGTACTAAACACAGTAATTACTTTATTTTGACTACAATCTTAGTTGTCTCTTCAAATATTAAATGTCATAGAATAGTTGGTCAAAACAATTTACATATGAGTTTGTACCATTACAAACTTATATATAAAAATAAAACCACTTAGCACTTTAATGCTTTTACATTTGGTCATGTAAACATCTTCATGTTATTACTTGTCTTCTATATAACTATTTATTTGGCTCTTGATAACTTGTCAACATGATCAGTCTCTATTATATTAGTTGGCTCCAACTATATTGTTCAACTCGTTCATCTCCTGGATCACTATTGAATATTCAACAATCAAAATCCTACTTGGTATAAGCTTTGTATTCTCAACCTTTACTACATATCTTGGTCATAGTGATGACCTTGTAATCATTCCTAGTAAATGAATAATTGTTTGGACACTAATTGGCAACATAGGCTTAGAGATCAATAATTTCCTTGGGTTGTAAATATAACAAGTATTTTGTAATTGTAATTGATGTATTGATATGAATTTGATGAGATCATAATAGGGAATGATTTTGAGGATTTTTTGAGGGCTTCAAAGGAGTTGTATTCGAAAATAAGTTGTTGTATCAGTTAGTTCACCATTGGATATGTTATCCTAGATAATTATTTAGTGAAGATGGTTCTAAAGCAATATGTGTAGTGGTTTCACTTGACTTCTTATCATCTCCTAACATGGTTAAAGTGGCTCCTAACAAGGTTGGAATCTTCTAGAAAGAATTAAAAGTCTCCTTGTAGGGATTGCATGTACTTATTATATGTAATTGGTCCTAATAGAGTCTTACCTATTCACAAAGAATATTTATATTAGTACATCATCTTGTGAGCATCATTCTAACCAAGGGTTTCCCTCTGATCAAAGGTTTCCCTAGTTAAGAAATATCATTTCATTGTGTGAGGTTGTTTCATATATTGATTATAAGTTTTAGATCTAATAAAGATAATTTAAGTTGTTGAAGAACACAATTGATTCAGCCCCTTCTCTTAGTTGTGTTAGTGGAATTTAGTCTCTCATAATTGGTTGGTATCATAGCATTAGGTCCCTAATCAAGAATTTGAATAACTTAAGGTAATCCATTTCATTCTTTAGGGAGGAAATATTGAAATTTTATGGAGAGAACAATGATAATTAGAAGAATAAAATGAAGACACATCTATTATGCATGAGGTTTGACTACTAGTTGGTGATAAGGGATATGAACCCTATAATTAAAGAGAAAGATATGGAAACATGCAATATTGAGAAGGAAATTTTTCTTGTTTAAAATGTATGCAATGGAAACAATGATTTATACACTACCTAAATAAAAAGAATTGAGGTAAAGAACTTAAAATATTTTTATGATATTTGGGTTAGATTAGAAGCTCTCTTTAAAGGTGATCGGTATGCAAAGAAATCAAAATTGCAAAAGTGGAAAGATATGTTTGTTAGTGCTAATATAAAGGAAGATGAATCTATAAGTTCATAATTTTAGAGGATAGTAGAGATTTTTGAAAGGACAAAGAGTCATGTAGGAAATTTTATAGAGGCTGAGATAGTTTGGAAGATCTTAAAATCATTACCACTTACTTATGAGAATAAGGTAAATATTTGTGGAATAAATTATTATTGTTGCACATAATTTTAACAAATAGATATTATTTTGTAATTTGTAGGAATTTGAGTATAGATTGAATAAAAGATAGAATCATCCTAGAGTAGAAACTACTTTTAAAACAAGTGCATAGTTTGAGAAGATTACCTTAACCAAGACTACAAGTAGACATGAAGATTATGATAGAGAATAAATAGCTAAGCTAGAGGAAGACATGAAGATAGATGAAGGAATTTCATTACTTATGAAAAGATAGCCTAGGGGTAATAAATATTTTTCTTATTGGACTTGTAAAGAATTTGGTCATTTTTCATATTAATGTCCTAAAAGAGAAATGGAGACAAAACCTAAGAAGTTTTACAAGTCAAAGATTATGAAATATTTCTTCTTTCTTGATGAAGATGATGAATTTTATTTCAAAGAAATAAATTTGTTATAAATTGATGACGAGGATGATGAAATTGGATTCGATGATATTAAAGAAGAAAGTCCCAAAAAAGAAGAATAAACCTTTGTCTCACATGTAGAAAAGAAAAGACCACACTGGATTATAGATAATGGATGTTTTCATCATATTTGTGGAGATATGAATAAGCTTGTTAAATTTAATAGTTATGATGGAGGAGTAGTTAGAGTTGGAAATGATGTACCATGTCTTATTAAGGGAAGGGATCTATTACTCTTGATGCAAAAAAAAACAATGAGGATATCTATTTTATTGATGAATTAAAATATAATCTTCTGAGTGTTGGAAAAATTGTTGATAAGGGATATCAATTGCAATTCACTAAGAATACTTGTATAATCAAAGACATGGATGGTAAATTGACAGGAATAGGTACAAGGAGTAAAAGAAATGTTTTTCAATCGAATCCTACTGAGATGACATGTTTGGTTACTAAAGTGAATGATTATTAGTTGAGGCATGATATAATTTGTCACATCAGCTTTGATAACATTGTGAAGATCAGTACTACAAATGCATCAAGAGATCTACCTAAGATTTTGAAACCCTCTAACATGGTTTACAAGGAAATTGTCATGGCTAAATAAAAAGACTCTTTTTAGAAGCAAGAAATTCACTACATTAGTGAAATTGGAGATTGTGCACACATATTTATGTGGTCCTACAAGAAAAAGAGAATTCTATAATGAAGAGTAATTTATTATTTGATTTGATGATTTTAAAAGAATCATGTGAGCAACATTTCTTAGAAAGAAATATGAAGCTTTTGAGAAATTTAAGTTATTCAAGATTAGAGTAGAGAATGAATCAGGATTGAAGATAAAAAGTTTAATATTAGACAAGGGAGCATAATTCATATAAAATGAGTTTAATAGCTTTTATGATGAAAATGGAACTAAAAGACAATTTTCTCCCCCTAAGACACCCCAATAGAATGGGATATTAGAAATGAGGAACAAATTAGTTAGCAAGGAAACTAGAGTTGTAATGCTTAAAGGTAATGTATCACATGTCTATTGGAGAGAAGAAGTAAACACTATAGCACACACAATGAAAAAAGTATAAAATAGACTAGGTACTGGTAAGACACCTTATGAACATTGGTTTGGACATACACTTACTTTGAAATACTTTAGAAAATTTGGAAGAAAAATTTATATCAAAAGAGATGGTTATATTGATAAGTTTAATCCTAGAAGCGATGAAGGCATTATCATTGAATATTCATTGAAGAGTAAGGCATATAGATGTTTTAATCAAAGATTGAGAACTATTGTTGAAAGCATTAATGTGAAAGTATATGAGAAATTTAGAATTTAGGAAAGGATACTTGATTATGATTTAAATGATCAGAGGCTTACAAATAAAAATAAAAAACATGTACCAAGAACTATTTTATAAAATTGATAATGATTAGTAGGCTAAAGAATCTAGAGAAGAACCAAGAGCAGAAGTTAGAATAGAACAAGCAACACTTTAGTAGAGAATACCAAGCTATATAGATATAAATCACCCTAATTTTTTTCTTGGAATTGCAACTAAAGGGGCTTTGATTAGACATTATATAATAAATTAACTTTATTTGATATAAAACATTTAACCTAAGACTATAGATGAAACATGTAAAGATGAATTTTTGATAAAGAGTATGAAAGGGAAACTTGAACATATTGAAAAGAATAAGACATGGGAATCGGTCCCTAGAACTAAAGAAAAAAAATTATTGGCACTAGGAACAATATGAATGAACAAGGAGAAGTGGTAAGAAATAAAGAAAGGCTAGAATGCAAAGGTTATTCAGAAAATTAAATAATTGATTTTGATGAAATATTTTCCCTTGTTGCAAGACTTGAAGTAGTAAGAATGTTTTTGGCATATGGTTCTAGATTTTTTTTAAAGATATATCAAATGGATATCAAGTTAGAATTTTTGAATGGAGAACTTGAGAAGAGGTTTACATTGAACAACATGATGAATTTCCATTAATTGAAGATAAAGATATGGTTTACAAATTGAGAAAACATTTGTATGGATTGAAGAAAGCACCTAGAGATTGGTATGTAAAATTGGACAAATACTTGCAAAATTTGGGATTTAAGAAAGATAATACAAACAATAACATGTACTTAAGAGTAAATTTAAATAGATTACTGATTATAGAAGTATTTGTTGATGACACTGTCTTCGGAGGAAATGATGAACAAAGAGAAAAAAATTCAGAGGAAATGAAGAATGAATTTTGAGATGGGTATCATTGGTGAGATGAAAAATTTCTTAAGATTGGAAATAATTTAGAATAAAGAAGGTATTTTCATAACATTAACTATCTTAATGATTTATTGAGAAGGTTTGCATTAGAAAATTGTAAGCTAGTTGGAACACTTATGGTTACATGATGAAAGTTGTCAAGTAAGGATGAATCCTCTAGTGCAATGCAAACAAGGTACAAACTATGATAGGAGGATTACAATATTTAACACTTACAAGACAAGATATAGCTAATGTAGTTAGAATTATGGTAAAATTCTAGGAAGATTCTAAAAAGATACACCTAGCAATAATAAAGAGGATTTTTAGATATTTTAAATTGATATCATACATTGGATTATGGTATGAAAAATCACATGATTTTATCTTATATGCATACAATGGTGCTGATTGGGTAAGAAATGTAGATGAAAGAAAGAGTAGAAGTGGAGAAGAATTCTTCTTGTGAGGAAGATCAGTTTCATGGATACATAAGAAACATGATTGTATATCATAATCTGTACAATAGAAGTAGAGTATGTAGCAACATCAAAAAACTATAAAAAAAATCATTTGGATGACGAAAATTTTGAAATATGTATTTATTGAGTTTGTAGAGCCTATTATCATTTATTATCATAAAAATAGTATAGTTAGGATGTCCAAGAATCTAGTTTTACATTCAAAGATTGAACATATTGCTATAAAGTAACACTTTCTAAGAGAGAAGGTAGTAGAGAAGAAAATAAGATTATCTATTATGTTAGAACAAAGGAATAGATAGAATACATATTTACTAAATCTCTAGATAAGGGTACTTTTGGGTATCTTAGAGGTATGATTTGGGTGATTCCCTAACCTTAAATAAGAGTAGTTGATGCAGGATTACATTAGTCTAGTATATTTAAATCATATTATTATATTTTAGCTGCATGTTTTTGTTAGCTGACTGAGAAGGGGGGTGAATCAATTATGTCCATTTACCCTAAAGACCTTTCAAACACTTTAGTACCATTTTAACTTCATAAACATCAATAAAAATTCTCGATGATCAAAATAAAATTTAAAATTCAATCTTATAAGAAATTTGCTTCAAACTAGTATCTTTCTATTTCTATTATTACCAAGTATTAGAAATATTACTTAGCTTATGCTTAGATATTACCGAGTTCCAATATTAAGTAAATACCATGAAAATCAACTTGCAACAAAAAAAATTCACACAATTGACACCATGATATAACTTGGAAACCCTATAAATGGAAAAACTTCCTAGGACTTGCAACCTAAATAATTTCACTCTTCTGAAGTGAGCTCTCCTAGGACCAAAGATTGTTAAAGATTTACATGTACATTTTTAAAGTGATCTAGTTAGAGGATTTTAACATAAAGATCATCTAGACCTTATCACTCCTTGATCTTGTCTAAAGAGTTCTCTTCTTTAAAGGACATACGAATATCACTAATAAATATTACCATATAGGATTTCATAGGCTTGTAGGCACATTTGATTAAGATATATTTTTACTAAAATGGTAAGAAAGTAACAATAAAATGATCTATAAAATTTATCACTACCTTGCTTGTTCTGATCTTTGATATGCTTTGTCCTCTTATTCTCTAGTCTCTATTTGGTCAATTCACTTCTTCACTCTATCACTTTTCTCTAAATATTTTTTTATTTTACTTATTCTCTACTCATATCACCTTTCTTCTTTCCTTTTCTTTACTTCACACAAATCTCCAACTCAACAATATTGATTAGCAACCAAAAAATTTCTCCAACATCCCCTTAAATAGTAACCTTTCTTCTTCTAGATTCTTCTAGGTTTTGTTACTTAACTACATTCATCAATCGTAGATTCAATAGATTTATTCACTTATAAAATATAAATTGACCTTTATGCTCATCCTTATCTTTCATAGATTTCCATCATCAAATCTTCATTATATTTTCCAATTTTAGATCTTGTAACAAAATTTGACTTTATCCTTTGATCTTCTCAAACATTTTTTATTTTCACCATACGCCAGCTTTAGATTCCATCTTTCTAAACTTTTTCTTATAGATCATACTTGGTGAACATTATATTTCACTCAAGTAATACATCACTTAGTTAATAGTGGATTTTAACATATCTTTTCCAAACACTTGATGAATGTTGCACTTCTTTCATCTTGCCAATTGGTGTAGCTTGTATAACTAGAAAATACATAGAATTAATCATTACATTATAGAATTACATAATTGTAAATCAAGAAAAACAATATTACATTATCATTGTCCAACTCATTCAAGATCCCATTGAATACCATACTTATCAACTATGTCATCACCATACTTTCTTCAAACCCTCTTCATCAATCAATGATATAGAACTCTACTAAATTAGAAAAATGTCTAGCCAACTAATAATTTGACATCAATAGAAACATAACAAATGATATGACTCTTCCACATACATTAATAGAATTCTTAGTTACATCATTAGTTGGGGAGAAAAATATCCCCATTTGACATTGATGGAAACACATAAATATATGATTTTACATTATAAAACATTAGATAAGATAATCAAATGCATGCATTAAAAATAATACATCTTTTAAGTTCTTTAACTTCATTCAAGTTATTTGCAACATGATTTAATAATAAGTCTATATCATTTTCAATACCAATCTTCAAAATTTCTCCCCCTTTGGATATGTATCTTCATTCTTATGTATCATCTTCTTGATTCTTTCCACCTTTACTTAATCTATCTTGCTCTCTTTATCATATTCTCTCCCCCTATGATCATAACACAAAAGGTAGATATAAGTTCCAATGTAAAACTTATTAAACCTTTAAGATATACCTTACACCTTGCATGTACTATTTACATTAGTTTCATTACAATTATTTTCACAACTTTAGAACTTATCTTAAAGTGTGAACTCTTGCATTGACTCCATAATTATATATCTATTCATCCATAAATTGATGCAACATGCATCTTTACTTAGTGAATTTTGGATAGGGGAAGTGTTGGCTCATAAATTACATATTTTTAATAACCCAATGATAGGAACAATTATATCTAGGGGTAGCTAATTCCCATGTTCAACATTCCCATTCAGACATCAAGGCCAACTATAAGGTTATACTCCTCCTTCTTCTTTAGGCTCTGTAAGATCTAGGTGGGTGAACCTCATATTCATTCATTTGGTACTCATTGCCAAAAAATATAGCTAACTCTAGATAAATAAAATTGAAACCCCAATTACTATGTGCTTATTAAAATAACAAAGACATGAAATAGATAATAACATAAATTATGAATCTAATAAACTAAGTGAAGGGAAATCCTTTCCGCTCTTGAACATAAAAGGTAAAAGACTTTGATTAATATGTTGATTTCAGAATAACCAAGATATGAACAACAAAACATATAGATCTTGTAGCTGATTAGTGCCTTATCTTTTGGGAAATTCCACAAATCACAAACATACATCCTTGGATATGAATGATACATCTCATATATCAAGACTCTAGATCTATCCTATCACTTTCTCCATCAAACATCTACATCAAGACTAAATCTCATTTACAACATATCCCTTTATGAAATCTACAACCCCATTATGGTAAATCAAGCATTTACATAACTCCTTGAATCTCAAGAAAAATATACCGAAACATACAACCTAGAATAGATTGCAATTGGATTTGTGATCTTTGTTCACACAAAATATCACAGTTGTCACAAAAGTTCACACCCTTGTCAAAAGCTTTTACCTAAGGACAACCTTGTGGAGCATAGAAATAACCTCCAAGTTGTGGAACTTGAACTATGAGGTTGAGTCTCCAGAGAAGGCTAGCTTCCTTTTCTATTAGGGTGCACTTGACTACACTTGAAGAAGAAAAGGGAGAAGGAATCCATAAAAGAAACTATCTAATCTAATCTAAGGGGGTGATGCACCAAAATAGAGTGTTTGACCTTATCTTTGCCCATAAATGCACAATTAACCTATTATAACCTCAAAGAACATAGATTCAAAATTTTCTTAACTCAACAACCACATGTAGATTAGACAACAAAAAAAATGGTATAGGAAGATAATTCACTTAATATCATTCAAATGCCAAAAGTAGATACAATCATGCAAATTGCAAAATATAGACAAAAACATTAACTAGAGGAAAAGAGAACTTGCACAATGTGTTAATGGCTAAAAGAGACTTAGGAGAGGATTACAAAGGCTCAGAGGCATGAGAAATTATAGTAGTAAGCATAGAAGCAATACTAGAGAATTAGAGAAAGATCAACCCTTAAAAAGATTACAAAATTTGCCTCTATAGCTCAAGAATAACTAAGATATTTCTAATTGAAGTTACTCCACAACCACTATCATTAAGTACTCAGAGAACAATTAGGGAAATCCAAACAACAAAATTTACTTGGTACACTTGCAGAGGCATGAAAATCATGGAAAGCTAGATTGGAGCAAACCCTAAAGTGATGGAAATGATGCCAATCAATTCTAAAACTCCTAAAAATGGATAATCAAATGGTGGGAAGAGTGTCCATTGGATCTTTTAAACCCCAACATGAACTTGGAGTGGTTGAGATTGATCAAAAAGATTGAATCGTGCAAGAAAGCCCAATTTTCCTTCATTTTTGGCTTACAAATCAACAAGGTTAGTAGTCAAACAAAGTCTTGCAACCAAGATGAGCCCTGTGGAAAAATAACATTATTTCTTTTTTTCCACCTTGCAAGGTCTTCATAATTTGATTGTCCCATTGGCCAACTAATTGTGCCATCTTCTAAACTTGATCGAGATGGCTTTATGAAACTACCAACTTAACCACCATTGATTACAATATTTATTTTCTTAACTGGGTCCACTGGGACATGTTGGGACTCAAAATTGAAGCCCTGATTTTGAGTACCATTGAGAAAATCAAACCCTTTGAGTTCTTTTAAATGCATATGAATCTCGTTATCCATTTAAGGCCTAAGAGGTGTTCAATGTTTCTAACACATTCCATTTAGTATGTCAACTTGTTCCATGGTGATAAACTAGCAATCTAAGACATTTTTTGAAGTGCATGTTTTGAAGTAGTTTTACACTAAAATAGGGGGTCCATGTTTTTAGATAATGTAGAGGAGTCCATGAGCACAAAAGATCAGCACATCCACAATCATTGTCCACTATGTGAATGAAGCCAAGGTACTAATAGTTGAGCAAAGAAGAAAACCTCTGCAACAAAAAAGAGAAGGATCCTTGGAGAAAATACTAATCATGTAATCAAGGAAAGATGAAGCTATAGGCAGAGAAGAATGTGGGTAAAAGGGGCTGAGCATAGAGCAGAGGCATATCTTTGAAAAATTCTTAATCCCACATTCATGTCGAGGTGGGTCATGTTGTTTTTTAAATACAAAAGCATACAAATTGTGACTATCTTTAAGACACAAGGTTGTTCTATGTTGCAGGCATGAAGGAGAGGCCCAACCTGGTTGTGCTGAGCTAGAGGACACTATGAGAAAAATTGATGACCAAGCGACACATGGATAATCTTATGGTGGTTGCTACATCACCAAGGGAAGTTACTCAATTGATATGCATGGTGACATAGTGACCAACCTAGGTGGTGGGTGACATGGCAATGATCAAAAAATGAGGTGGTAGAAGATGTGGACCTAAGAGAAAATCAAATGTTGCCATGTGGCACGACCCAAGAGGTTTGTTGTGAGATCAGGTGAGGAAAGTTTAGGGCCTCTAATGTTACAATCATGTTAGGATATCGGTGATCAATTTCCAAGTAGCTATTATGCTACAACAACCCTCTTTTTCATGTGGTCAAAAAGCTCAAACACAAGGCCCACAATATTATGGGACCATCAAATGATCAAATATGCAAAGCCTAGAGTGGTGCGATGCTACGATGCCATCATAAAATCATAGGATCAAAGGATCAAGATGCGAAGTGAGGGGGATCTACAATCTTGCAACCATTCATAGGGTTGCTAAGAAAAATTTGAAGTGCCCGGACCTTACGACTGATCATAGGGTTAGATGCCAAAATTGAAGCCCTACAATGTTATGAAAATGAGGCCAATTGGGAGATCGGAGTTAGTTTTTAAAGATGCACAATATTATGATTTCATCGTAAGATCAAGAAATTGTGAGATCACAAAGCATAAATTTAGGGCCCCAGTGCTATGGCAAACCAATTGTCATGTGATCATAAAGATAAATACAAAGGCATGGAGAAGGGCATAGTCAAACAAATGTTGACTTCCCACATGGCCATCTATCATATGGTTGGGGAGAGCCAACATAAAGTGCTCTGACCTTATGATTTCACCATGAGACCATGACCAAGGATGTATGGTGATGCAATCTTATGACCATGTTGTGAGATCAGAAGAAGAGTGGTGAAGGACTACGATCTTACAAAAATTTTAAGATCATAGAGATTAAAACAAGGTGGGATGATGCTATGATGGGAGGTGAAAATTAAAGTTTCACCATAATATTGTAGAATAAAAATTTGGGTCTTATGATCATATGAGAGGGGAAGATTATGATATTTCAATTGCATAATATGATGTGGGGCCCACCTAGGTTTGATCAGTGAATATGAGGTCAACACTTCACATTGGATGATTAGGGGAAAATCTAAATGGAAAAAATAAAGTTTTAAATCAATTTTTTCTAATTTGAGCACACTATAATTTTCAAAGTTGAAAAATTTATGAGTTTTAAAGTTTTATATAGTTCAACTATATAGATTTTTTAATTTTTTCAATTTTATGCTCTTTCACGGTTCGGGAGCAAAAAATTTCAAATTAGTCTCAGGGGCATATTTTTGTCCAAAATATATAGTATAATATACAGTCAGAACTAGGAAGAAATGACCCAACCATTTCTAATGTCAGATTTTTCATAGGTGCTCACTAGTTCAGTCTATAAGTGTATTTGTAATTTCTAGGGCATTCTCAGTAGAGCGGGTAAAATTCATCATGGAGCACCAAAATTAGTTGGGGAGAAAACTTTGAAGTTTGTTGAAATGTAAAACAAATTCTAAAAGGATTTTCATGCCTTTAGAGGTCATTTCAACTGATTTGTGCTATAGCTTTGTGTTCAACTTAGACATTGAAATTAGTTATGATTTCAATCAAATATCTAAGACATTTTACGCTTTTAGAAAGACAAAATGATGGGGATTTGATATGCAGTTAGAGAGAGGGTAGAGAGAGGTTTTTTCAGCTTCTTGGGAAAGAATTCTGAGGGAACACTTATCAACTTTTGATCAAATTTGGGAATTCTTTCCTCCTTTATCATCCTCTTTCTTTCTCATTAGGTTGGTTCCAATTTTTTGAGAAAAAGTACTCACTATTTTGATACTAGGTTTTGGTTCCAGTTTTGATGTATTCCCATCACTAAGACACCACATTCTCTTCACCAATTTCTCTTCTATGAACAATACTAGGAAAGATAATATAGCAAGTTCAAATCTATTAGGTGTTTCTATGTTTTGATTTCATGCATATGAATTTATTATTTCAAGGAAATCAATACAAAGAATAGTAGGTGTTGAGTTTCATTTTAGATCTCATCTCCTTTCTCAATGAGTTGTAATGTTTTATGATCTTCGAACAAAGAGCCTAGGTCATAGTTGCAGTCCCTTAAGGTTGTATGTTGTTTCATTTTTTCTTGTAATTCAAAGAATTATATAAATGCTTCAGGGAAATCAACAAGGTTGCAAGTTTATTGAGGAGGATATCAAGTAAGAATGAGATTTAGATTGAACACAGATGTCTATTTACAAGGTGAATGGATAGATTAGATATTTGAATATATGAATAGGTATCAGGTATCCATATGTATGTATTTGATTCATAGAATTACCCAATGGAAAATTCACTAATCAATTATAGGATCATTAGTTCTTACTGCTACATATTTGGGGTGTTATTGAATTCAACATTATTAACCAAATTTTTTTCACCATTTCATGTTGAAGAGCTAAAAATTCTAATCCTCACTTAGCTTGTGGGTTCATAGGTTATGATCTGTAGCTATTTCATTCCTATGTCATTGCATAAGTGTTAGAAGATAAAAGGGGTTTTCATCTGCAATAAATAGGTTTAGATTTATGCTTAAATTGCATTGGTACCATATATTAAAACGTCAAGGTTAACCCACCTAGGTCTTGTAGAGCCTAAAGTGAAGAAAGAGTTATGCCTTATAGTTAGCCCAAGATTGCAATCGAGTGTATCCATCATAGGAATTCGCTAGCTTTAGATGCATTGGTCTAGTTTCTTGGTTATTTTCAAAACTGTTAAATTAGGAGCCAATAGGACATGTGGCCATTTTTCACTTGCCCATAATACTTAATCTCTAAGAAATTCCATAATGTAGGCAAGCAATGCTCATTGATCACCAAATGATCAATGATCATGAAAGAAGCTATTTATTA
Source organism: Cupressus sempervirens (assembly GCA_028749045.1). Lineage (NCBI taxonomy): Eukaryota > Viridiplantae > Streptophyta > Pinopsida > Cupressales > Cupressaceae > Cupressus > Cupressus sempervirens. The sequence continues at coordinate 559,864,059 of CM053789.1, read as the reverse complement.
ATGCACTTGCTCTTAAAACTTTCAAGCTCATTGAACACTCTACATCCACCTCTATAGACAAATAAACCCTTGACCAATCAAGATAAAGAAACTAACACATATTTTCCATTTGACAACTACCTAGCAGCGACCTTTTCAGCTTTGGTGACCCACACAAAAGAATGGACCCACATGTCCATATGTCAAAAAGTTGGTTCCCCACATTGTTAGAAACTTTGACAAAATACAAAATGTGGAAAAGCGATAGCCAATCAAAAAAGATAATGAGCACCAACATGTTAGCACAGTCAAAGGATGGTATACCAACAAGAAGTAAGGCCCCACCCTAGATGAATGTAAAAAGGTTGCTTCCCCACACTTGTTAAACACTAGGCTATTCCAAAATGTGGGAAAGTGACTACTATAGATTTGTGGGAGATTTGATGGTTAGAGGAAGTTGTGGGGGCTAGAAAAATAACTTAGCAAACCATGGAAATGATATAAGGTTTTTTATTTATTTTATTTTGTATTTTAATTGATTTTTTTAATATTAAAGGTAGGAAGTTATAGTTTAACATTTGAATTCAAATGTGGAAATTTTAGCAAGAAGGAAAATTTGGCCAAAAATTATGGTAACTCAGGGGGGATACAATCCAAATATGCATAGACCAATAGCTTGTGCATCCATTGGAAAATAAAGACATAGAATTCATGAAGATCTACCTAGTAAAGACCCTAAAACCATAGAAAACATACCCAAGATCCTCAAAATTGCCTCTTTGCAATTGAAACTAGGGACCAAAATCCTCTACAACCTCTACAAAAATTCATGTGCTCATGCAATTCTTGAAAAATAGGAAACCACAAGAAGGAAAATAACCTAATTATATACATGAGATACTCATCTTTTATCAGAAGTAGGACTTAAGATATATTCCATTAATTGGAGTAGGCATAATTTCACCATTAGGCTTGCTTAATTGAAAGGCATTGGCCTATTTGCAATTGATAACCACATAGCAACCACTCCATAGTGCATCAAATTTTGAGTGCCTCCCTTGTTTTTCTCTATCTACATCCCACTTGAATACAAGGTCACCCTCTGTAAAGATTCTAACCTTGGCCCTCTTATCAAATCTCTTTTTCATCTATTGTTGATGTGCTTCTAGAGTCTATATGGCCTAGATTATTTTCTCTTCCAGCTCTATTAGCTCTATCATTCTTACTATTATAGCATCACCTTGCATTAGCTCCAATTGATAAGCCAGTTCCAGAGATAGTGATCCTAATAAAATTGTGAGCCCTGCTTCCCTACCATATACCAACATAAAGGGTGAATTTCCTATGGCTCTCTTAGGTGTTCTTCTATCTACCCATAGTGATGTCTTCAACTTTTAATTCTAACACCTCTACTTATCCTCTATATCCCTTTTCATAATCTTGATTAGGTTTTTGTTAGATGACTCAACCAATCCATTGCCTTAAGGATAGTAGTTTGAAGATGTGCTTAAATGGATATTGTGATCAAACGCTTATGTAAAAACCTGAGCTCCTACAAAATATTTTGCATGATTTGAAATAATGGTTGAAGGGACACCAAACTTGGTTATAATTCCATCAAGGAATTCAACAACTAAAGACTTTGTGGCATCCTTCAATGCAACTACTTATGCCCATTTGATGAAGTGATCTACAGCCGTTAGGATCTATTTGTGACCAAAGCTAGAAGGAAGATTGATGGGGCCTATGATATCTAATCCCCATTGAGAAAAGGGTTGGTCTACTTGAATGGGGTGAAGAGGAAGAGTTGCAAGTCTTTGTTTACTAGATAAGAAGGCACATTTTTCACACTTCCTCACATACTTATGAAAATCATGGAGTAGGGATGGCTACTAGTAACTAACTCTCATAATCTTCATTATAGTTGCCCTTTCTAAAAATTGGCCACCATTAGGAACATCATGAAGCTCTTTGATCATTCCTTTATCTTGGTCTATATCAATGCATCTCAATAGGGCTCCATTGAAATCCTCCATTTATTGACAAGAAGGTCATCATGTCATCCATCCAATTCCTTGGATTATCTTTTTTTGCTTCTTTTTGTTCTATTAATACCATAGTAGCTTCCTCATTAATCTCTTGGGATGAGATCATCTATTTGCACAATCCCTTCCCTCTTACTAACTTGGTAATCTAGATGTCAACATCATATTTCAGTACCTTAGTGATCTACCTGGCTCTCTTCTTACTAATATCTTTTCTTAAAAGAAAGTCTTTGACACTTGCATGGGGTACTAACAAATGGATCTTGTTGTGTGATAGAAGGTTCCTGAATTTCTTCAAAGCTCTTATGATTGTAAGGTATTTTTTTTCTACATAACTATATTTGTCTTCATATTCCTTAAGCTCTTGACTAAAGAAGGCAATAGGTTTCTCCTCATCCTTATCATTTGTTTGAGTCAAGATAGTAGAAATGCTTGATTCACCACCTATGGCATAAAGGATGAAATCCTTCTCAAATTTTGAATTAATGAGAGTAGGCACTGAGGCTATGGATGCTTTGATCTCTTCAATACTTACCTTCCCTTCCTTGGTTCATGTAAATAATGTATTCCTTTTAATCAAGTTTTAAGAGGTTTCACCATGGTGGCTAAATTAAGGATAAATCTCCTTACAATATTTATTCTAACAAGAAAAATTTGTAGGCCTTTGTTATGAGTAGGAAGGGAGAGAGAAAGTATTTCCTTTTTTCTTTCTAGATCAATGGTTAAACCCATTCTTTGATACAATGTGTCCTAATAAGTTTCCTTGATTGGTGGCAAAGATACACTTGATTGAATTAAGAGATACCCCAAACTCTCTACACCTTATGAATACATCTTTGAGATGACCAAAATGATCTATTATATCCTTTAAATACACTATGATATCATCAAGGTAAACCAATACAAACCTTTCGATCATGTTTTTGAAGGCCATCTCCATTGCCTTTTGAAATGTGGCACTTGGATTTGTTAGTCCAAAAGGCATTTTACTATAAGCATAGGTGCCCCATTTTGTGGTGAATGTAATCTTGTATCGATGAGACTGTTTGACCAGTACTTGATTTTAACCAAAGAATCAATCAAGAAACAAGAACCTCTCTAAACCGTTGACCTTGAAAAATATTTGTTCCATGGAAGAGAGGGGATGATGGTCTTTAAGGTAAGCTTGGTTAAGATCCCTAAAATCCACACATAATCAAATTTATCCACTCTTCTTCCTAATAGGGACAAGGTTTTCTACCCATGATGAGGGATTGATAGGGAAAATTATGTTAGCCTCAATCACCTTGGATAACTCTTTTCTCATTAAGGGTTCAATTTTAGGATTCACTGGCCTTTGTTTCTGTCTTATAGGTTTGGCATTATCAATTAAATTTATGGTATGCTGAAACAAACTTGGGTCAAAATGCTTTCAATCATCATATGTACAAGAAAATATATCATTAAATTCTTGACATAGATAAATGAATTTTTCTTGCTCAATTTTAGAACATACCTTTCCCATGTTTAACGTTTTCCCATTAGCAACCATGACTAGTGTCTAATCATCTTTTTCAATAGTTAGGTGCATGCTTTTATTTCTTGCTTGGTCATTAGTGTTGAAGACACTCTCTAAGGTAATGAGATCCTTAGGCAATTTTTTGGAACTAAGATTGATGATCTGATCCCCATACTAGTCATGCAACCTATTATCTAAGGTTTTGAAACCCTAAATATTACTCCCCCAACAATTAAAATTTTAAAAAAGAAAATAACTTTAAAGAAAAAAGAATTATATTTAATTATTTAAATAATTAAATATTAATATTTGCAAAATAATTAAAAATCACACTTTTAATATATTCTTTCAAATAATTAATTATTACTATTATAATGTGATATTGAAGGTCAAATGATAAATGAAGTCAGTGGGATAAGGTAAATATAAAAAAAGAGAGAATTTGAAATAATTAATTGTCTAAAAAGAATTAATTATTCTTGTGAAATGAAATTGCAAAAGTGATTAAAGTTGAGAAAATTTGTAAAATAATTAATTATTTTATAAGAATTAATTATCATAGTAAACTGTTGGAGAAGGGAATAGAAGTTTGGTAAGGAGTTGTGGTAGTTGTCCAACTTCTTGGAAAATTTATTTAATAGGGGCGAAACCATTGGTAAAGGGTTCTTCTTTTCCAAGGGGTTGGAGTTCTACAACTATAGCTACAAGGAGAAGAATATTTTCTATTTTGTAGAGGGGAATGTAGAGAGTTGATTTCTTTTGATCTCTACATTTGATGGTAATAGAAGGGATGAAATAATATTATTATTATTTTGTCATGTATTAGAAATGGAAAGGAATGTTTGTATATCAGATCTTAAGGTCTAAATATTTATTTTCTAATGGAGAAAGATCTTGTGGTCTTTTCTATCCTATTTCAAATACAGTTCTATGTTGTTGTCTTTTGCAAAAATCTTATGTTTGATTCTCTCTATTCTCTTCTAGTATTGTGAAAGACTTGATAAATAGTCCTATGGTTGTTTACTAGCTTTTTCTCTCATAATCAGCTTATTAATTTGATAATCACATTTATTCCATATTCATGGATGAATGTCAAAAAACCCTTCATGTCTTTAGGTTAAAGACATAATCAATTTATTGCATTCATTGTATATCTTTTATGATGGAGTTGTACCTCTCAATTCAGAGCAAGATTATCAATAAAATGATAATCTATGCATTTTTTAGTTCTTTTTGTTATTCTTTTTATTCATATTGAGTTATTATTTGCATTTATATTCGAAGGACAAAACTGATTACTAACACAACCTAGATTGGTTTTTGTCTAAGAATTCTACCTCATTTTGCAAGAAACTTACAATTTGTGCATCAGACTCAAAGAATTGCCAATTTGTGTTGGTTTTAGAAATTGAAGGTCTAACTACCACTCTAGTTTGTTTCTCTTTTCCTCCTCAAGATTCTTTGGGATATCATAAGATGCACTTATTACTACAAGTCTATTAGTGTGTCTATTCTATTTTCTAGGGATGTTTTTCAAATATTAAAAGCATTGAAACTTTCAAGAAAATCCCATACTCTATGTTTGTAAGGCTTGACCAAACCATTCTTAGTGATATTCTAATTTCTTACCTGATTGACCACCAACTCATAATCTCCATATACACTTAATGCTTGAATTCCTCTTTTTTGAGCAAGTAAAAGACCCTGAATCAAGGACTCATACTCAGCCACATTATTGGTACAATTGAATTGGAACCTAAAGGACAAGTACTACCTTACTTGTGAAGGGGAAATCAACATCACACTTGCCCATGATTTATTCTTATTCCTTGATCCATCAAAGTAGATACTCCATAGGTCACTCATAGCTTCTTTGGTCTTCACAAGGTTAGGGACAAGAGCATCCTTCTCTAACACATGGCATGTATCGAGACCTATCTCAAGGGTTTCTGATATGGGATCAAATTGATATGCATTAGTCCATTCATCTCAGAGAAAATTGAGTACCTCTACTAGAGAAGTGGTAGGCTCATTTACTATGTCATTCTCATCAATTTCTAGGGTAGTGCAATTCATGTTGATGAGATTAGGGGTGTAGGGTTCAATATGATGGATGGATAGAGGCTCTACTCTAATTAAAGCCTTGGTCCCATATCTTGTTCTAAAAAATATATATGACCAATTAGATGATATGTAACCACCTATTTGGGTAGTGAAGTCTCTTGAAAGATAAATTGGAAAAGTGTGGCTTGACTCAGCAACTAATATATCTTGAGTTATAGTACAACTAGGGCATGCATGTAGGGCCATTTAAATATTCATAAGGATCCCTATAGTTTTGATAGTACTACCATCCAATTGTAAGACATCCCTAACAATGGCCTCATATTTCATTTCTATAGCATCAGCAACATACTTAGGCATAACTAAACTAGTAATCCTTGAATCAATTATGCAATTGTGGACTAGTTTATCCCCTATAATTAGAGACATAAAATGGAGGAGGTCTAACCTTTTTACTTGTTTCTACCTCCTTTGATCGTTCTACTAGGCTTGTGGCACTTTCCATGCTAGGATCCTTGGGTTCAATACTTTCCAATTCTTTCCACAACAACCTATTTTTTATGGGTATAGTAGCAACAAAACCCCACATGGAAATATTTACATTTTTCTTCTTCATCTTCTCTACCACATTGAATGAGGTGTTAGGTGCTCTGGTAGAATCCTTGGGAGCTATATGTATGGTAGATTGAGATGGAATAACTTTGGAATTATTCACATTTCCTCTATCACTAGTATGCCTTTGTTGCTGAGGAGCATTGGGTTGACCATTCACCATTTTTACATAAGGTACTACATTTGATGTTGAATCTTGATTAAGAGGAGGAGAGGTAGCATCTTCAACAACTCTTCTTTTGCTATCAGTGTTGTGAGAAATGAAGTCCTAGTTTACATTACAATATTCCTCCACCTGATGATTCATGAAAGAGTTATCACCGCGTCTTTGCATATGTGAGGCATCTTTGGGTTGGTTCTATTGGCTCCTAATTTAATAGTTTTGAAAATGACCAAGAAACTAGACCAATGCATCTAAGGCTAGCAAATTCCTATGATAGATACATATGATTACAGTCTTGGGCCAACTATAAGGCTTAACTCCTTCTTTAGGCTCTACAAAACCTAGGTAGATAGACCTTAGATTCAATTGATATCATACCAGTGCAAAAAATATGCCTAAATCTATTTACTACACATGAAAACCCCTTATTCTCCTAAACCCTTATGCAGTAACAAAGAAGTGTAGTAGCTAAGTGCAAATCTATGAATCTCATATGTTAATTGAGGGTATTACATTTTGGTCCTTCAACATGAAAGGGTAAAACACTTTTGATTAATAATGTTGAATTCAACAAAACCTCAAATATGCACTAGTAAGACCTAATGATCCTGTAAATTGATCAGTGCCTTAACCATTGGGAAAATCTATGAATCAAAAACACACATATGGATATCTGATACCTATTTGTATCTTTAGATATCTGATCTATCTATTCAACTTGTAAATAGACATCAATGTTCAATTTAAACCTCATTCTTACATGATATTCCCATTAGTAACCTCACAACCCTGTTGATTTCCTTGAAGCATTTACGTAACCTTTTGAGTCACAGGCAACAATGAAATAACATACAACCTTAAGGGACTACAACTACAACCTAAGCTCTATGTCAAAGATTATAAAACATTGAAGATCACTGATGAAGGGGACAATATTCAAGATGAAACTCAACCATCTGGTGTTCTTTGTATTAATTTCCTTGAAATTATACATTCATGTGCATGAAATGAAAACACCTAACAAATTAGAACTATCTGTATTATCCTTCTTAATACTTTTCATACAAGAGAGAAAGTGTTGAAAGAAATGGTATCTCAGTATTGGGAATGCATCAAGACTGGAACCAAAAACCCTGGTATCATAGTAGTGTGCCAATTTTCTCCAAAAGACTGAAACCTCTACAATGAATGAAAGAAAGAAGGATATAGGAAAGAAAGAATTCTTGGATCTAATCTTAGAGTGGCATGTGTCCACTTGGAATTCAATCTTTGACAACTAAATAAGCTCTCTCTTCCTTCTTCCATTTTGATCTAATTTGGTTTCATCATTACTCTATAACTGATTTGAAAATATCTTCTGTTCAATGATGAAAACTCTTGAGTTATAAAAATATCTGATAACTTTGTGAAAATGCTAGTGAAATCTCAATTTTTACTGAATATGTGAGTAAAATCAACCCAAACTATATTTCCATGGTCTTTTACCTATATTCAGGACATTATCTTACCAAAAATCAATTTTGAACTTTGATACCTGAATTCGGTTGCAAGATAGGAATCTGGAAGAAAGCTTCCTATAGCTTGAACCAGTGGTGTTTTGTGCAAAAACTGACCTGAGAATTGGAAAGTTTGATTTCTCTTGATTTTGGCAATATATAATATTGCATATTTTGCATACCAGGAACCTCCAAAAAGTCAATTTGAAAAATGCTCCTTTGGTAGGGGACTCAGGTCTATCTGCAACTTTGATTTTGAATTTTCCAAACTTTAAAATGCTCTAAGGTTGGAACTATGGAAAATGACCCTTTTTGAATTTAAAACATAATCATTGAATGTGCATCCATATAACAAGAAAATAATTCAAAAATTATGACTTTAAAATTTTTCCTTCCCTCAAAGCTCAAGGTCAAACCTCCCTTTGACCAAATTCCACATGGCACTTGTTGATTGGTTGACCTCTTGAACATAGTGCCATGTCATCATTGGGTGGGCTTGGTGCTACATGTTAGACACCCACATATCTTCTTTGCTTAACCACTCTGAATTTTTGTTTTGTAGAATTTCCCAAACCGCTTGATTTGCCACATGGTAGCATCCTGTGCATCTATCTTGAACTACTCCTTTCACACCACCTCATCACCAGCTAGGACCCATTTCCATGTGTCACAATCCCACATTCCCACACTTTTAAACTAATGTGCATCTCCATCTTGCAGGTATGCACTGATCATTTATCTTGCCACATGTTGTGATCTAGGAACTTTACGCCACATCAGTGTGTGCATATGTTTATTCAAAAAATTTCTTTCATCTCTAACAATCAGGCTAACATCATCAATGGGGTCCCTGACATGGGTTGGGCTTCCAAAAGCCTTCTCTCTTGAAGTCACTTGCTTATGTGTGTGAGATTGTATTTGAAAACTTGAAAATTACCCCCCATAGCCAATGTGGGATAAATTGTTTGATATTGTGCATGATATCAATATGGAGCTCCCCTAGCATTTTCCTCTAGAATTTCCATTGCTACGCACTTTGTTCATTTGTGGAGAGATGGTGGGCACTATTTCTACTAATAGAGAAAGTGACAACTCTAATTTGTCTAGTTTATCATCACTAGTATGACCCTTCCTCAAAACAATAGATGAACTTCTTCCAAGATGAGTATGATTTTCATCTCCAATCTTCTCTCTAACTGATGATGCTGGTGGTGTAGAGTACTCAATAGAAGGAGAAAAAACCAAAGAAATAGAAACTAAATCTTCCTCACTCTACAAATGTCACTCCAAAGGTATCTCAACATTTAGCATCTTCATCAATTATAAAGGCATAGGGTTAGGACAAAACTCGTCAGGGATAAAGTTGCAAAGAATGCACTTTATTAGAGGTAAACTAAGCACTAGAAAAACCTCTTTTCTGTGTTGCCTACCTTGTTTCTCATGCGTTGTCCTCTAGCCAGCTCCCCCCTTTCAAAATGTGAGTGCTCCCTTGTCTTCATGGGTAGCTTTACTACGCATGTGAGTGGCTTCTTCTTATTTTAACATTTTCAAACCTTTGCCTTCACTATTTTCTCTCTGTTGTAGGTGTTCCTTCTTTTATGTGAGTCACTCTTCTCTTTCTTTTCCTATGAGTGGGTGCTCTATTTTTTGGCTTTGCGTAAACTGTTCTTTTTAATGCATGTCTTCAAATCAGATGTGGCCTTGAATGTGTGGGGCTGTAAATAGATCCTTTATGGAGCTCTCCTTGATTACTAGAGAACATATGGATTTGCAATCAATACAGTTGATATTGCAACCTTATCAGAACTTGAACTTGTATCAACACTTGGAGCTTCAATGCATATGCACCATTGAGAATACAAACAACTCGTACACATATTTGTACAACATGGAATCTTCCAAAAAAGTTTCCTACAGCTATGGTACAACCATCAACATAATAATCAACACTTTCTATGACCTTTTCTAACATGCCAGTTCTCTCAAAACCCATGGTATGAGACTCCAAGCTTATCTCCCTAGTCTTGTGATGAACCATTTGTCCCTTCAAGATCTTCTACATATTTATACTTAGCTTCAATAACTATGGTTATATGTTGATCTTGAAATGATTGAAAATGGGATCCTACTCCACTCAGGCTCTCCAAGACCATAGCTTAGAGTGACAATGCCTTTTGAATTTTCTGATCCTTGCCCCAAAAGCCCCCTCTTTATAGATCCTGAGATTTGTAGGATTATGCTACTCACATTGTTGCTTCCACAAGTCAAATAAATTTTTCATGCACACAAGCTAGATGGAGACTTCCAATATCATATTATGAAGCTTCACCAACATCCTTCCTATATCAGAATAATTTTTGCAGCAACCATCCTTTCTTGTGAATTCTCTCTAGACATTTACATATCATGCACTTTCTATAGTAACCTCAAGATTTATCGATGTACTTGTATGAATAACTTTATTAGATCCATCATTCTGAATGTATGGAAAGTAAAACTTTTTAAGCATACATTTTAATTGATCCTAAGATATCCCATTAATCTGAAGCAGCTAGTCAGACTCCAAAATGGGTTTGACTAAAAAAAAAGTTGTTTTCAAACAACTAAAAAGCCAAATTTATCCATTGAACCCCTCATACTGATTAGAAACAAATTTGACCACTGATCAATCCACTAAAACTCATTTTTACCTCTTCTTTCAAATTTTCAAATTGGTACCAGAAGGTCTATTAACCAGCCTTAAAAACTGACCCAAACATCTGATAGGGCTCTAAAAATTGGCACAGTAACTCTTTGTTCTGTATTGTTTTGCCCTGTCGAATCTCATCTCATGATGAATTTGAGGTCAAAAGATATTCACTATCAAAGATGACCTCTCAAAATTACCTACAAGTAAACAAGTCAGAAGGAAATAAACTAGGTTCAGATTTGGCCTTGAAAACTAGGCAAATGAACACATAGGAAAATGAAAAACATGGGCGTTCATTCTCTATCATGAGGACATTATGGATCTAAAATTTGGGCTCATGATGAATAACTAGGCACAAATGGTGGACAGTCAAAGTGAACTACTCAGAATTGCAAACTAGAAACATTAACAAGATAACAATTTTTGCAAATGGAATTGACCTGGAAATGTGTGCAAATGGATTCGTCAAAACTTGCAAATTGGCACACTTGGAGTATTTTTTGAGGAAAACATAGTGGTACAATCCATTCAATCTAGCCAATCATAGATCTTAGGTTATGATGTCATGAACAAGGGTTTTGACAAATCTGCAAATGCTAAACCAGTAAAAACATAGAAATTCCATTTGGAATCGTATTTGAAAAGTGATCAAACGGATTTTTCATGAGCTAAAACTTGAAACATAAAAAATATCTAACATCTAAAATGCAACGTAGAAGGAATTTCATCATTTGGGTCAACTGGTCAAAAGTTATAGCACGTCAAATAGGGCTTTCCAAAATTCTGAACTAATTACATCAGCATGATAATATTAAATGACCAACTTTGAGGGATTCAAAACCTAGTGAAACGAACTTGAGATGACTCAAAATCTAAAACATAGGTTCTTTTCTATAGACACTAAACACTCCCAAAGTGGAAAATCATGTAACATATGTGGGTGCAAGATATTCACTTGCAAACATAGCCTCTTGTCACTATTTGACACAAGGTGAAAATGTAGATTTGGAATTTATTCAAAACAAGACTTCACAAAAATGACTCAAAATCACAGTTTAACTTCATGAAATACTTAGACATGCTGAATAGAAGGTGCTAGAAGCATTAAAAACCTCTTAGGCCTCAAAGGTATAGCCAGGTACATATTCACTTAAAAGCATTTATAGGGCTTAATTTCTCAATGGTACTCAAAATTGAGAAGGCAATTTTGAGTCCCAACAGGTTCTCAATATATGACTATCCTACTATAGGCTCTTGGGTGGTCAAAGAAAAATAATATTTAGCCTTTTGAAACATACAATAGGCATAGGAGTAATTGTAGGAGGAGCAAAAACCTTGGTCTTGAGCCATATTGTTTTGAGGGACCATGGCCCTACTTTGATTTGCATTTGAGGTAGAAGCATGACTATTCTACCTACTCTGATCAAAAGAAGTATTTTTTCCATTTTTATGATTTAGAGGTCTACCATTATTAAAAATTTGATATTATAGTTGATGAGCCTTATTGCCTTTCCAAAGTCACCACTTTGTTGCTCACTTTCTCCATCATATAGAAGCTATCTTCCAACTTCTTCTCTTGACCTTGCAATATTTTATCTATATTCAACATCATAGACTGCATCATTTCCTTGATTTGATCCATTCCATTTGAAGATGTGGAAGCTTGAGGGATTAAAGAAAGGGGTTGTGATGTGGAAGTTGTGGGAATAGGTGATATTGTTGGTTGGTAATTTCAGATATTAGGGAAGAAAGGCATAGGAAGCCTTGGAGCTAACTTTCCTCCTTGTATCAATATGTTTTCTACCCTTATTAATATTATTAGGTAAGGTATCTCCTCCCATAGTTTGGGTTGTAATGGTAATATCATTGTTAAAATCTCTGAGGTAATGTAAGAAGGCATTACAAGGGGTAGGTTTCATTGAAGTAGGTATTCTATCCCATGTCTTTTAAAATCTATAGTTCAAATTAGTCATACATTCATGGGGGGCTCATTTTATAGTGGTTAGTTGTTCTAAAAGTGACAAATGGTCACGTTTGTCCCCAAAATGTTTACATAGTCCTGCTCCTAGCCCATCCCAATCTATTATAGAACCATGTGATAGACCCTTGTACCATTGTAGGTCTTTCCCTTTTAAAGATGAAGCTAGGAGTCTAACAACCACATCATCTTCTATAATACCATGGATATTGGAGACATTTATAACCTCTTGAATGTGTTCTAAGGGAGAGATAGAAGTTTCACTAGTAAAATCAGGTATACTTTTAACTGTAGCTACTGGTATGTCATTTCTTTAGGCCAAGAAAAGAGAACTTCCACCATTAAAGGTGGCAAAATCATGAGCTCTAGCCAATATAAGAAAGATATCTAGTGATGTGATTTGATGGCATTCTGGGTTGGGATCTAACAATAGGAGCAAAAATTGTTCTTGTAGGGGAATGCATTTCTTCTATACTCCTAACTGGTGATAAAGATACTCTAGACTTTCTTCTCCTAGGATTTGAAAATGAAAGCTTTTGATATTGGAAACTACCTCTATAAGATGTCCTTATTTTAGCTTTGGGCATAAATTACAATAACTTTGGTCTAGAATTAGATATGAAGGGTGTAGAGTTGCCAAGAGTTTTACAAAAAAGTGCCTCTTAAAGGCCTGGAATACTGAGAGCAATACTATCTTCTTAGTATCAACTTTAAATTCTTCTCATTTGACACTAGCAAGCTTTGAAATCTTTTGAATATTGTCCCACCATGCATGCTAAAAACTATTGTCACAAAAGTTTGCACCCTTGTCCAAAGATTTTACCTAAGAACAACCCTATGAAACATGCAAAACAACCTCCAAGCTATGGGACATGAATTTTGAGGTTGAGTCTCTAAAGAAGGCTAGCTTCCTTAGCTATCAAGGTGCACCTAACTACACTTGAAGAAGAAAAGGGAGAAGGAAAGCATAAAGGAAACTACCTAATCTAATCTAAGGGGGTGATGAACCAAAATAGAGTGTTTGACCTTATCTCTTCCCATAAATGCATAGTTAACCTATTATAACATCAAAGAATAAAAATTTAAACTTTTCTTAATTCAAAAACCACATGTAGATTAGACAAGAAAAGAATGCTATAGGAAGAGACTTCACTTAATAGCATTCAAATGCCAAAAGTGGATACAATCATGTAAATTGTAGAATATAGAAAAAAATGTTAACTAGAGGCAATAAGAACTTCGACAATGTGTTAATGGCTAAAAGAGACTCAACAAAGGATTACAATGGCTCAGAGGCATGAGAAATTATAGTAGTATGCATAGAAGCAATACAAGAATCAGAGAAAGATCAACCCTTATAATGATTAAGAAAACTAAATTTATAGCTCAAACATAACTAAGATATTTCTAACTAAATTTACTCCACAACCACTATCATTAAGTACTCAAAGAACAATCAGGGTGATCCAAATAGTAGATTTCATTTGGTACACTTGCAGAGGCATGAAAATGATGGAAACCGCGACTGGAGCAAACCCTAAAGTGATGGAAATGGTGCCAATAAAAGCTAAAAGTTCTCAAATAAATGATTAGATAGTGGGAAGAGTGTCAATTGCATTGTTTAAAACTAAACATTAACTTGGAGTGGTTGGGATCGATTAAAAAGGTCTGATCATGCAAGAAAACCCAAATTTCCTTCGTTTCTAGCTAACAAATCAACAAGGTTAGCAGTCAAACAAAGCCTTGCAATCAAGATGACCCCTATAAACCAATAGCATTGTTTATTTTTTACCACCTCCCAAGGTATTCATAAATTTGACTATTCCATTGGCCAACTAATCATGCCACCCTCTAAACTTGACTGTGACAACTTTATGAAACTGCCAACTTAACCACCATTGACTATAGTATTTATTTCCTTAACTTGTTCTGCTGGGACATTTGGCCAATTTTTTTTCTTCCAATAATTAATTTCCAAGCAAGTCCATAATGGAGGAAAGTGGTGATCATCAATCACCAAATGATCAATGATCATGAAAGACCCCAATTATTATTGTGCTTTCTCTTAAAACTTTTAGGCCCACTGAACACTTGACATCCACATCTATAGATACATAAACCCTTGACCAATTAGGAAGAATAAACTAACACATATTTTCCACATGGCATCCAAATTTTCAGCCCTGAAAACCCATAGAAAAGAACAAACACACATGTCCATATGCAAAAAAGTTGCTTCCCTGCATTGTCAGAAACTCTAACAAAATATAGAATGTGACAAAGTGACAGACAATAAAAAATGGCAAAGAGAACTAACATGTTAGCACAGTCAAAAGATGACCTAAAAATGAGAAGTAAGGCCCCACCCTACACATGTGGCAAAAGGTCACTTCCTTGCATTCATTAAACACTGGGCTATTCCAAAATGTGGGAAAGCGACTATTGTAGATCTGTGGGAGATCTAATAGTTAGTGGAAGTTGCAGGGCTGGAAAAATAACTTAGGAAAACATGGAAATAATATAAGGTTTATTTAATTAATTTATTTCATATTTTTATGAAATTATTTAATATTAAAGGTGGGAAGTGATTATTTAACATTCGAATTCAAATATAGCAATTTTGGTTGGAGGCAAATTCGACCAACAATTAAAATCAACATAAACATGAGGCAACAATCAGACTAAAGATAAAATAAGTGCTAAATTTTACTCATTTACTTGAAAAAACACATGAGGATGCATTAAATTAACTCAAGATACAACTAGAAAGAGGTTAAAGTTGGGTACTTAGAATTGCATAACTAGGAACTATGATAGAATAATAATTTTTGCAAATGAAATGGGCCTGGGAAAGTGTGCAAATGGATTGGTGAAGACTCAAAAACTAGAACACTTAAATTATTTTCATATTAGAACACAATGGTACAATCCATTTGATCTTATCTATCATGGATTTAGAGTTATGACATCCTAAATAGGGATATCGATCTTTCTGTAGCTTTTGACACTAGTAAAAAATTATAAATTGCATTTGGAATAGTGTTTGAAAACTAGTTAAATGGATTCTTCATAGGCTCAACTCTAAAATATAGCAATTATCTAACCCCTAGAATGCAATGTAAAATAAATTCTTCATTTTGATCAACTAGGTCAAAGTTATAACTAGTCAAACAGGGCTTCCCAGAATTCTAGGCAATATTCATCAACATCACAATAGTAAACATCTAACTTTGAGGGACCCAAATCCTAGAAAAAACATTTTTAACTGACTCAATATCTAAACCATAGGCTATTTTATATGCATAATAAGCACTCCAAAAGTGGTGAATTATGATACTTAACTAGGTGCAAGATATTCAATTGTAAACTAGGTTTCCTATTGTTGTTTGACACTTAGGCAAAAATGCAGATTTGAACAATGCTCAAAGTGACGCTTCACAAAATGATCCAAAATGGAAATCTATCATAATGGGGCACATGTACATACTAAATACAAGCTGTTACACATACAAACACCTCATAGGATTCAAAGTAATAGTGAAGTAAACATTAATGAAAAACACTTATAGGGGCTCAAGTTTACTCAAAATTTAGAATCGTACTCAAAATCAAGAGTTCATTTGTTATTCCCACTAGTGACTCTATCTAGGGATGCATGTACCTTGCAGGGATGGAAAGTGTACACTCGAAAGTGTCTCACTCTAAACCCTTCTATCCAAATGATTCCATGAGTTTGAAATGCTTGGATGTCGTCTTAGAGCTCCCTATCCATGGAGTGCAAGAGAGTGTATTTCAAGTTCAAGGGCTCTCAGATGAGCCTTAGAGATACTCTTCTTGCTAGTAAACCATGCAATGGGAGGTTCCAAAGACAAGATGCAAGAATGCAAATGTGCCAAGGAGTTCCTCAAGAATGCAATGCAAATGAAAATTAAGCTAGAATGAGATGCAAAGTGGAGCTATGCTAAAATATGTATGAGAGTGT
Organism: Cupressus sempervirens; assembly: GCA_028749045.1. Taxonomy (NCBI): domain Eukaryota; kingdom Viridiplantae; phylum Streptophyta; class Pinopsida; order Cupressales; family Cupressaceae; genus Cupressus; species Cupressus sempervirens. The sequence goes on along the minus strand of CM053789.1, from coordinate 559,847,553 downwards.
TACAATACCATTATTAAGCTATGTGAGATTAAGCTACATGTAAAAATGAAAGTTAAGCTAAGATGCTATGGTATGAGAGAATGTAGACAAGAAATAGAAGTTCTCCACAAAGCTCCAAAGAAACCTGTTAGAAAACCTACAGCATAACAATATTCAAATGAGGATGGATGCTTTGAGGGGAAAGCTCTCTCCCTTTTAAAGATGTACAAACGGTGGAGATCAAGATGAAGATGGTGGATGATCAATGGTTGAATTCGAAAATAGGAGTGGTCCATGTGCACACAGAAGTCAACCAATAGAATATAAGTTGACTTGTCACATAAGACAAAAAGTCTCACAAGCTTTTTATTTTAGTTGTAAAATAGAAAAAGGACTTTATCTGTGCACTTTAAGTGGGTTAGAAGAATGGGGTCTTTTATTTAATTAAAAGGGGACATGTTCTTTTAATCAAATAATGAACTTAGGATAGCATAGTCAAACTATAGGTTATAATCAAATAAATTGATTATTAGCAATTTAGTCTAGGTAAATGATTAAATTAATTTAGCCAAAATGCTGAGAAGGGGGCTAATAGTCTAGATGACTATTTTTAGGTGATTACATTTGCCCCTCTTTGACTAATGCGTGATTGATCTGGGAACACATTACATCAAATAAAATCGAAGCCAAGTAGGCGATGATAGATATAGATATCTGATTCCAAAGAATGAAATGCAGAAATAGATAGCAAGCCCTAAATGCACGGCTTGATAGTAGTAGTACTGAATATTAGGAAGATGATGTTAGGATCCGAAAAGGATTCTAACATCTAGCAAAGTGAATAGATCAAGAGCAAGTGATAAGGTCAAATAAATGCTCCTAAGAAATAGATAGCTGTAACAATCAGCAATAGAGTATTTCTGCCCCCTCAAGATCAAAATTGAAATGAGGTAAGGGGATGCAAAAACTGGCTAGACATGAGAAAATTAGAATAGAGCAATGTCCAAGATGACAGATAGATGATTAGAACCCAAGAATGACTATAAGAAATTGATAAAATGCCCCAGTTTGACTAGAGTTGACCTTGAAGGATATAGCATAAAAATTAGGTCAAAATGAGCAGAAAGGTGATTTTAGACATGAAATAGTGAATTTAAGTAGATATGAAGTATGGAAATGATGAAGACATGAAGAAATGAAGATGCCCCAGTGATGATTCAGAGATTAGACCTCAAAAGGTCAGCTAACTGCTCAGAAGAAAGTAGAATTTTAAAAGACAATTTTGACCATCAAGATGAACTCGAATTTGGATTTCGATCCCGAAAATGAATCTAGGATGTCAAAATTATTTAAGAGGTCAAAACTTTATATAATGTGATGACAAGATAGAAAAGAGATGAAGCGAAAGATTAAGAAGGTGAAAAGACATGAACAAGAAGAAAGTAAAGAAATATATGAAAGGAGTTAGCTGATATGTCCACAAAAAGATGAAGAGAGAGCTCTCCCCATATTCAAGAATGCAAGACTAAACTAGAAAATGAACCTAAAATGCAAGCTAATATGCAAAGTGGTTTACCAGCAAGAAGCACATAACATTTAGACTCTTAATTTCATCATTGAGCATTTATTAGGGACATCATGAGATCATACAACCATCACTAGTATAACTATGAGGATATGAATATGATCGATATTAGATAGGTATGTGGAAATACAATCTACGCATCAGAGACATGTAAGTCAAGATAACTACACAATTAGATTCCCTAAGTTTAATTTAGCAAGATTACACCTGTATCAAGGCATAAGCGCCAAGATAAACCCTGAGTGCAGTCTTGCAAAACAGTCAAGGATGATACATTTGTAAGTCAACGTGTTGAATAGGACCAGCATAAATTCTTACAACACTATAGACAAAAAAAGTATACCCACAAAAAGAAATCAAGAAGACATGCCCCATGCCCCCAGTCTTCTAGTCAATGACATCCTCGAAAGACTATTAGGGAGGGAACACATGGCAAAGAAATCATCATAGACAACACACAAAGTAGATAAATGTTAGCATAGCTTAGTCGTTTAAGAGTTAAAGTGCGTGTGTGTAAGTCACTTGGCCATTTCTTCTAGACTTGATTCTGATAGTGAGAAATATCGCGACATCGGAGACTGTAGGTAAACTATCTATAAAGTTTTGAAAAACACTTGATGTCAAGGTGGGGGAAGTGTTGAGAAACACTATGTTGTGAGTTGTCAAAGAAACCCTAATGCACAAGAATACCTCAATAGGCTAAGTAGCTATGCCCCCAAGATGAGGACAAGAAACAATTCCAAGCTAGGAAATGTGTAGCGAAGTGGATGATTGAGATTGATAGACATAGGTGCAAGGGTTTCAAGTAGCGCCTATTTCTAGGTTTTCACCACTTTGACAGTTTTTTTTTTTTTTTTTGGTGATACATCAAAGTGAGGTTTTCACTAAGATGATCATTTTTTCAGGACATTTTCTAATTTTTAGGATTTTTTTAGGCTCATAGATATATAGAAGATAGCTAAGCAGCAAGCCTCTAAGTATAGAACTTCTTCAAGTGTAGGATGTTGATAGTTCTGCAAGTTCTTCACCCTCTGAAGTAGACAACTGGTAAGCACCAGACCCAAATGTTGTTGTGATAACGTAAGGACCTAACCAATTAGGTTCAAATTTCCCTTTCTGTTCTCGATTTTGCTAATTTTTGGGATTCTCTGTAAGCACGAGTTCACCAACTTGGAACTCACGGGGGTGAACCTTTTTGTTATATTGTGTAGACATGTGCTTCTGATAAGCTCTCATGTGATCAAAAGTAGCCTTGCATCGTTCATCTAGAGTCTCTAATTCCTATACTTGCATAGCTCTATGATCTTCATTGGTTATTAACCCATGTAAGGAGACACACAAAGAAGGTATCTCAACTTCTAATGGGAGAACAACCTTAGAGCCATAGACTTGAGAAAAGGGTGTAGCCCCTGTAGGAGTACGAATAGAGGTTCTATAGAACCAAAGTGCCAGATTTATTTGCAAGTGCCAATCTTTCCTAGACTTGTGAACTGTGCAGTGTAGGATTTTTAGCAGTGTTTTATTAGAGGCCTCAGCTTGGCCATTCCTTTGGGGATAGTAAATGGAGGACTAGTGTTGTTTAATTCAAAACTTTTTGCATAGCTGTTTTAAGTCCTTATTCTTGAGTTGCCCTCCATTATCCGTAACAATAGAGGATGGGATACCATATCGAAAAATGATGTGATTCAGTATAAACAGGGCAACATGTTTGCCTGTAGCAGCAGATAATGGTACAACTTCAACCCATTTAGTGAAATACTCTATTGCTGTGATGATGAATTTATGACCGCTGGATGAGCTTGGATGAATCTTTCCTACCAAGTCAAAGACCCATTGTTGAAATGGCCAGTATGTCACAGAAGGGATTAATTCTCGCCCAGGAGCATGTATCAAGTTACCATGGAGCTGACATTTTTGATAGGACTTTGCATAGCGCACAGCATCAGCTTGCATGGTGGGCCAATAATAACCCGTCCTAAGCAGTTTTTGAGCAAGTGTAAGGCCATTAGAATGCACCCCACAAATTCCATCGTGGACTTCGGCAAGTGCCTTCTCGGACTCTTCTAGCTCTAAACACCTAAGCAACGTTTCGTCTAAACCCCTCCTATACAAGTCACCAAAGACCAAAGTGTAGTGTGAGGCATTACGAAAGAGTTGGAATTTTTGGTTGTGCGTGAGGGTTTCAGAAATAACCTGATCACATAGGTAGGAGAAAATAGCCGCATAGCAGGAGGAATCGTGACCCACAATAGTGTAGATCACTTGGTTATCTGAAGAATCATAGGCTAGATGATGCAATTCTTCCACCAGGAACTCAAATCGCAATTCATGTTCTTGTAATTAGAGGATAGATGCTAAGGTGGCCATAACATCAGCAGCCTTGTTTCTTGCTCTAGGAATTTGTTGGAATGTTAAAAAGGTAAAATAATTCCTTAGAGTATCTATCAAATTTTTATAAGGGATCAATTTATCATCCTTTGTTTGATATTCATTATTCACTTGGTTCACAACCAGTTGAGAATCCCCATAGATGTGTAGCTCAGTTATTCACCATTGAAGGGCCATTTTGATCCCATTTGTTAATGCTTCATACTCTGCAATATTGTTTGTACATGGGAACAATAATTTGTAGGACTTTGGGATCGTATAACCATGAGGGGAAACAAACAACACCCCTGCTCCTCCTCCATTCTGTGTATGGGATCCATCAAAAAACATTTTCCATGTTCTGTCAGTAATGTTCATGATTGAGGCATCTGGAAACTCAATTTGCATAGGTGCTACATCTTCAAGTGGGAAGTCAGCCAACTGGTCAGCTATGGCCTATCCTTTGATTGCCTTACATTCAACATACTGAATGTCAAATTTGGAAAGAATCATCATCCATTTAGCAAGGTGACCAGTAAGTGAAGTTCTACTTAATAAATATTTCAAAGGGTCTATCTTGGCAATCAAGTGAACTGTATGGGCCAACATATAATGCCAAAGTTTTTGGGAGGCAAAAACTACAGCAAGGCATGCCTTCTCTATACTTGTATAATTTAGTTCATAAGCCACCAAAGTTTGACTGATATAGTATATGGCTCTTTCTTTACCCGTCTCATCACTTTGGGCTAAGAGTGCTCCTAGAGAAGAATCTGTAGCTGAAATGTACATAATCAAAGGTTTTCCCAGAATGGGTGGCATCAAAACTGGCAGTTTTGCCAAGTAGCCTTTGATTTGGTCTAAGCTTTGTTGACAGTCACCATTCCAAATATGGGTAGATCCTTTATGCAGATTTTTATTGAAAGGTTGAGCCTTATTAGCTAATTGAGAGATAAATCTTCTTATGGATTGTAGCCATCCTTGCAGACTGATAGTCTTTGGTGGAGGCATATCCATGATAGCTTGGACCTTTTTAGGGTCAACCTCAATGCCTTTTTCTGAAATGATATAACCTAGCAATTTTCCAGAAGTGACACCAAAGGCACATTTTTTTGGATTCAACCTAAGTTGGAATTGTTCCATACGGTCCAATATCGAACTAAGGTCTTTGAGATGTGTGTCTCATTTCTTTGATTTCGCCAATGTGTCATCAACATAGTCTTCCATGTTTTTATGCATCATATCATGAAAGATGGTTGTCATTTCTCTTTGATATGTAGCGCTAGCATTTTTGAGCCCAAAAGGCATGACATTCCAGCAAAAGGTACCCCATGCACATGTAAAGGCTATCTTTTCTTGGTCTGTTGGAGCTATCTTTATTTGGTTGTACCTAGAAAATCCATCCATGAGCGAGTACATCTCATAACCCGCAGTCATGTCCACTATCATATCGATGTTTGGTAGTGGAAAGTCATCCTTGGGGCACGCTTTATTGAGATCTCTAAAATTAGTACAGACTCATATGGATTTGTCATGCTTGGAGATAGGTACAATGTTGGAAATCCACTCAGCATAATCAATGGCCCTAATGAAGTTTGCATTCAATAGTTTTTCTAACTCTGTCTTGACCAGTAGAGCCACATGTGGATGCATTTTTCTTAACTTCTGTTTGATAGGCTTGACATTTGGTGAGATTGATAAGTGATGCATGATGAGATCTGTATCAAGCCCTGGCATGTCAGAGTATGTCCATGTGAAGTTGACCTTCTTGTCTTGAAATAACTGAACAAACTGTGTCTTTTCTTTGTCTGACAAAGATTGAGCTACATGGATAATCTGAGGACATTCTTCTATTCCCAAGTTGATAGGCTATGTAGGTTTGACTAGAACCGAAGATCTATCTTGGAAATAGCTTGGCAGACTACCAAGTACCTCATTCGTAGGTGCCTCAGACAGGTTTTAACCATTAGATACGTCTTTATTTTTACTTTTTTGAGGGTCAGACACCGCCACAATGTAGTTTTTGCCGTCTGATCACTTATTTTTTCTTTTAATTTTTTGACTGAGGTACTTGATATCTAATTTCGTCATGTTAACCGCATTTTCACTGGTGGAAGAAATGACAGGTTCAATTGCATTTAGATAACAAGCGATCTCATAGTCATTTTGGAAAGACCGTATTTCAGGTTTTTGATTTTGGATAGACCAATCTATGAGATCTGGGTAAATTAGCGAGAGTGAGGGAGAAGTTTCAATGTGATTGATATGGAAGGAGTCATCTCTGGTGACCTATGAAGTTGAGCCTATAGAAAATGTCACAAAAGAGTCCAGCTCAGGAATAGTCCTAGAGGAACTAGCATGATCAATTGAGACATGTTGTGAGACAAACTCATATGACCCCATACTAGACCGTTTGACTACATCGAGTTGGGTTTCATAGGCATGAATGACATCCACCTCTAGCTTGCAAGATGCATCAGAGAGGCTTTCCCACTCATACTCATGAGAATCTGTACTTTGACCCCTATTTATGAGATGAGCAATATTCTGCCTAATTCATCCTATATTTATGTCCTCAGAAGTAGACCCTTCTTGTTCCTGTTGTTGGGAGGTAGAAGCTTCTTCATTATTAGTAGTAACTATGTCTTCTCCCCAAAGGAGGGAAGTGAGAGGAACAAAGTCTTCGTCTTGTGCAGTAGTAGCAATTACGGGAGAGTCATCATCCTCTGATTCACTAGACATGAGTAATCTTTGACTACAGTTTGGTGTATTATTGTCTAGCCCAAAGCCTAGACTAGTGGTGTCTCGAGCATCATGACCTTGAGTGTGACTTAAAGGTTCAACTAGAGCATTCTTACACCCAATTAAGGACCCATGGCCCTGGTAGCCCATTTTTGTCAGAAATTTATAGCCTTTTCCATATTTTTTGGGAGAAATAGGGGTAGTCATTGTAACCTCCTCATCTTCCTCTTCTCTGTAGATCCAGTCCCTAATGGCTTGTTCTTCCTTCTCTGCTTCCAGTGGTATGGAAGATTGCACAAAAGTGCCAAAAAGTGTCATAGCAAAAGCAGAAGACTTCTTTGCAATAGTTGGTTTCCCATAAGATCGAGGGGAAATTGGTAAGGTAGCAATAGAATCCAAAGTATACTTGCCCATACCAAGGCTCATTATTTTAAGTTTTTGTTCACATTCTATGAAAGATGGTGCTAGCTCATGAGAAGAGCGATTGTGCAGGACTAGCGTTTTGGCAGCCGATAATGTGTTGATAGACATGGAGTTGTCATCGTGGATAACTACTTCAGTACCATTAAAAGGGAACTTAATGCACTGATGGTATGTAGAGGGTACTGCTTGCATATCGTGAATCCATGGTCATCCCTACAACAAGTTGTATGCAAGTGGTATGTCTAAGACTTGGAAAACAACATTCTTCTCAACTGGACCAACTCTGATTGGTAGTACAATTAGACCTTTAGAAGGCCTTTCAACCTCATCATAGGCCTTTATAGTGATCTTGCGCTTAGGATCGATGGCAAATTCAGACATGCCCAATTGTTGAATTACATTGAATGAAATGATATTTAACCTTGCACCATTGTCTATCATGACTCAACAGACGTGGGTATGAAAGACTTGAACTTCGATATGAAGAGCAAGGTTATGGGGATGACTGAGAGCTCGGTCATCTTCTTTAGAAAAGGTGAGATAGTGAGGTGAGGAGATGTGGTTCACCATAGCTTGGAATTGTTCTGCATCAATATCTGTGGGAACATTGGCAGCACGTAAAGCTTTCTCAAGGATATCCTTGTGCAAAGGAGATAACTCTAGCAATTCAAAAATGGAGATTTGTGCTTGCGTGCATTGCAGTTGGCTAACAAGATCATAGTTGGAGATTTTGGAAGTAATTGGTTGTTTAGACGATGAAGCATTTTTAGGATCATTAGCAACTTTTAGGAAAACCTTAGATTGCCCCCTAGTGACAGCGTTGAGTGGTTCACCTTGAGAAGATGAAGACTCAGCCACCCGGAGTACCACCTTGGGTCTAGTATCAGTATGATTTTAAGGAGTGGATCATGTCCTTAAGACCACTTTTGGTCGTTCATCTTCAGCATCATAATTTGGCCAGTTGTCATTGTTGGAGCTTGCCATACATATGCATTCAATGGGCTCAAGCATGCTTATAACATTATTAGTGTCAGCATAAGAATAACTAATTTTGGTGTCATGATTCTTTTTGGCAGCTACCCTTGAGGTCTCACCCTTTTCATATTCAGGTAATGGTTTTTGGAAAGCCTTATGATCAGTATTCTTAACAAGGCCATCTGTAACAACTTTGCCAGCTTCGATGAGGTCTTGAATTACATCTTTGAGTTTGAAGCAATTCTCTGTGTTATGTCCCTTACTTTGGTGATAGATGCAAGTATGATCTTCTCTCCACCATGGAGGTCTAATGGGTGGATTGTAAGGATGTGAGTTTTTTGGCAAGGTGACCAATTTGTTTGCAATTAAGGTTTTTAAAACCACTTCATAAGGTTCGACCATAGGTGTGTAAACACGTCGCTTCTTTGCAAATTTAGAGCCTTTGTCAAAGGGTTGTGGTTTCGAACCTTCTTGTTGCTTTGCTGCATAGATGGCATTGGAAAGGTTAAATGCAGGTTCCTTAGTCTTAGGAGTGTCCACTACTCCGTCATTGACAACATACTTGTTTTTGTTCCAAGGTTTGCCTTTGTCTTTATTGTTCTCATTGTTAATTCTATCCTTGTTTATGGCAATATCACCTTTTTTGATAGAAACATCCTCAATGCGATATGCACTTTCTACCATGGCATTGAAGGATATGAATAACTATTTTCTTAGATTAGAGTATAATTTGGGTACAAGCGTGTTGACAAAGATGTCAATTTTTTCAGCCTCAGGCACTTGCCGAGGATACCGAGAGTATAAAGATCTCCATCATTGAAGGTATATTGCAAAAGACTCTCTTGGTCTTTGTTTGATGTTGCATAAGTCTAGCATTGTCACAAGATGTTGAATGTTGTACGAATATTGCTGGATGAAATGTTGCACAAGTTCATCAAATGTTTTAAGAGGAGAACTCAATTTTGTGAACCACTCCATAGCTTTTCCTCTTAGACTTCTAGGAAACAAACGCATAAGAAAGGTGTCTTCATGCATAAAGTCCATGCTAATAGCATAGAAATGTCTCACATGGTCGTGAGGGTCACCATTTCCATCTTATTTTTCATACTTAGGAACCTCTATATCCTTAGGAAATGGTAGCATGTATAGACCCCTATCAAATAGAAGAGTGCAAATTGATTCAACAAATGATGTCTTAGGTGGCTCTTTTGAAGTTTGCAGCTATGTAAATTGTTTTCTTAGTTCTTGTATTTCTTCCCTTAAGATTTCAGCCTCAGTGGGCTCTCATTTTGGGATAATATGTTCAACATTAAAACCTTGAGGGAGTTTCCATCCCCTAGCTGCCATGTATCGGAAGTATTGGTCTCCATTTTCCTCTAAAGCTCTGAGCATTAGTTTTTGGGCAAAACCATCTTGTTGAAATTTGATCACATCTTCGCTAGTTACTTCTTCATCACTATCATGATGAGATGCTTTAGGTGAAGGACATGCACCAGTGGCAGTTCCAGCAGTCCTTGGAGGCGTGTGATTACCGTCATTATTTTCAAAGGGATTTTGAGGACAAGTTCCTTTATATCCTTCGTAGCATGTCTGATTGTCAGTTTCAACTTGTTGATTTTCTCTCTCTGTAGCGTATATAGCCTCCAAAGTCTTTTGGGTTTGACATGCTTGTTCTTCTAAGCGATGTTTAATTTCATCAGGATGCACCATAGTGACTATACCACTCGTACCCTCGGGTGTCTCAAAGGGTGTACCAAATGGATTTTCAAAACTATAAAGTGGGTTGTGCCGAACGTTAGCTATTTTTGTTTGAGAAAATTTGAGATTCTTATCACAAGGTTGTTTGTGAAGATGTTTGGGTGGTGTTTCCAATTGTTTGAAAATGAAAGGCATGTGGCTACCATTACACCCTTGATATCTAGTTGTGACCGGCATGTAAAGAGTTGACTTTGTTTAGTAGGACAAGAAAAGTGAGCCAAATTTGAAGCTTTTACGATTAGGACTAGTCACTTGTCAAAATGTGATTAGATGGCTTATCAAACAGTGCTCAAGATCTTACAGCACGGGTGACTCGAGCGGAGCAGACGAGCGAGAAGCTCAATAGTGGATAGCTAAAAAAATAATAGCTGAATTTTGACAAGTGATTTATCAAGACGTTTCAAGACTTACATTCGACAGACTAAACCCATCTTTTCAACTTAGGATGAATTCTTCACACACTGATACGTGGCCAGGATCAAGGGTGACTAGCGTGACGCTCCTTAGACCAAACAAATCTGATGGAAAACTCTGTTTTTGACCCAAAATGACTCTGGGTGATACTTTCTCAAATGGAGGATGACATAAGTTCAGCAAATAATGTCGTGCGATAGAATTTCAAGAACAGTGCGATACTTTTTGTTCAGGCGACAGATATTTATACCAAGTGTGATGAAATATAAGACATAGTGCGACATAATTTACTATTGACGTGCGACATAATTTTTGAAAAAAATGTCACGTGATATTTCTCGTGAAAGCGTGTGACAAAGTGCCAGTTTTGTGTAAAAAAAGTTAATTTTTTGGCTTGGAGTTCGTTTCAATTTGTCAATCAGACAGTCGTTTCAATCAGAAAATGTTTCGTCTCAGCTTGTATCAGTAAACAACAAGGTTTGCAAATAGTAAGTGTTGTAACATGTCTTCAAAAAAATTGATCAAGGGTAAAAACAACCTTGTCAATACGCACTTGGGATATCAGAACAGCCTTCCTAACATCTCTTTATCAGAATGTTTATGTTGCAAGAATGTTAACACTAGTCAAAACATCAAAAACAATAGCCAAGCAATCTACCTTAGAGTCACGGTTCATTACTCAACAACTTAGCCCATGCTTGATGCTCCTTCACCTCACACCAAGTGGTTGCCCACAAGAGATATTGGCTTTGTCATGGAAGTTCCATAAGCACAATCAAGGGAACACATATGGTGAGTGTAAATCTTGGGGTGATCCGGGTAGTCCACTAGGATCGATCCTTGCACCAAGAAGTTGAGCGGCTAAAAAAAATAGTAGTTACTAACTTAGATTTTTTAGATCGGGCTTTCGTTCATAGTGTTCCTCTTTCTCCCAATTACGGGACACCTCACCTTGCGATGAGTAACCTATCTCGCGATCACAAGAGTACCTTAAGCATTCTTGCCTAGTGATCTCCCTATGGTCGAAATCCCATAAGCAATCACACTAGGTGAAGACAAACACTACGTCTACCAAAGTTTTTTGTCCTTGGTAGCCTTGAGTTTATAGTGGGTTGGAAGAGCCAGCTAATCGGCTTGTCCCCACTTGGGTCATTCCTCTCAGATTGTCCGAGAGCAGGCCCTCTAAAGGATTCTAACTACACAAAGTGGATCAAATTTTGAAAGTCAAGATTTCTAGTTCACCATAAGGGTGAAGAGAATACTCTCCTATTCTAATAATTTTTTCCCAAACACACCAAGAAGATTCAGTTACCCCTTGCTTTTGAAATCAAATGGCAAGTCAAGATTTTTGATTCACCACAAGGGTGAAGAGCATACTCTCCTATTACCAAAAGACTCCAATCACAAGTTTTATGTGCCTATGAAAAATGAACAATTAGTCAATGCCACACATGAAAAAAAAAAGCAAGAAATTTTGGGTTTGTATGCTTTGGGCAGCCCTGCAAACAATGTTAGTAGCCCTTGCGCATTTGAAGCTTTGACATGCGTTCTTTTTATGCAATGTTTCAATTTTTTTTTCATAAAGATGGCAACCTATAATCACAACTTGTTAGAACCAAAAGTTAGTATGAAATAACATAAAAATCTGCAATAAAAAGTGGTGAGTTGCCTCAAAAATCCAATTTATCTTCCAACCAAGTGCATGCAAAGAAAGTGCAAGTTAATCACAAATGCTCTCATTTTTACTCTTTGATTTTGACCTAGTCAACAAGATTGGACTTGTTTACTATGATTTTTTATCCAAAAATAAAAATGAAAAGAAAAGACCCCTATTAAAAATCAAAGAGCTTTTCAAAAATGCAAGAAATTTTAAAAAATCTCTTCATTTGTGCTCTAGAGATAAATTTTGTCAAAACAGGCCAAATTTATCAAATCGAGTTTTTGATCTTTAATACGACTTCAAAATTCAAAATACAAAAAAAGAACCCCCATTAGAATTGAAAATCCTTTCTGAAAATGTAAGTTATTTAAAAAACACTTTTGATTTTCGATCAGAAATGAATTTTTATGAAAAAAAAGAAAAACTCATAACTCCCAAAAATTACATCAAAATTCTCTACAAATCGGGCTGAGACATTTTGAGTGTATACCCAACTCGAAAAATAAATTTCAAAACCAAAATCCAAGCGGGTTAAAAGATATGATCAAATCTTTAAACCAACTAAGTTTTTGGCCTTCAAACCAATTTACTTATGGGTTGGCCTTAAAACCAAAGTGATAATTTTACAAAAGCATTTGATTAGATCCAATATGGTGCTGTAAAAAATTAGAGATGAAAAATAAAAGGAAATGGAGCTAGAAACTTGATTCAAGCCCCGCGGTGGGCGCCAAAAATGTACACTCGAAAGTGTCCCACTCTAAACCCTTCTATCCAAACGATTCTATGAGTTCGGAATGCTTGGATGCCAGCTTAGAGCTCCCTATCCATGGAGTGAAAGAGAGTGTATTTCAATTTCAAGGGCTCTCAAATGAGCCTTAGAGATACTCTTATTGCTAGTAAACCATGCAATGGGAGGTTCCAAAGACAAGATGCAAGAATGCAAATGTCCCAAGGAGTTTCTCAAGAATGCAATGCAAATGAAAATTAAGCTAGAATGAGATGAAAAGTGGAGCTATGCTAAAACATGTATCAGAGTGTTACAATACCATTATTAAGCTATGTGAGATTAAGCTACATGTAAAAATGAAAGCTAAGCTAAGATGCTATGGTATGAGAGAATGTAGACAAGAAATAGAAGTTCTCCACAAAGCTCCAAAGAAACCTGTTAGAAAACCTGCAGCATAACAATATTCAAATGAGGATGGATGCTTTGAGTGGAAAGCTCTCTCCCTTTTAAAGATGTACGAACGGTGGATATCAAGATGAAGATGGTGGATGATCAACGGTTGAATTCGAAAATAGGAGTGATCCATGTGCACACACAAGTCAACCAATAGAATATAAGTTGACTTGTCACATAAGACAAAAAGTCTCACAAGCTTTTTATTTTAATTGTAAAATAGAAAAAGGACTTTATGTGTGCACTTTAAGTGGGTTAGAAGAATGGGGTCTTTTATTTAATTAAAAGGGGACATGTTCTTTTAATCAAATAATGAACTTAGGATAGCATAGTCAAACTATAGGTTATAATCAAATAAATTGATTATTAGCAATTTGGTCTAGGTAAATGATTAAATTAATTTAGCCAAAATGCTGAGAAGGGGGATAATAGTCTAGATGACCATTTTTTAGGTGATTACAGAAGGGATTCATAATTTATTGGTTAAGCAGACCACACATAAACTTTCTCTTGAACAACTTTATTGAAAGCAAGAAAAACTACTCCTAAACTATACAAATGATGGCCTTGGGCCATCAAAACTTTAGAAAAACTTCTTACCTCTATTAGATGCCTAAATTTCATTTCTTCCTTCATGAGGCAAGTTGGAAAAATAATTTTCATTATTTCTACCAACAATATCAACATTCTCCATTAGATAACTTGGCAAAACAAAATTACTCTCTTCACTATCATAGATCATATACCAATTAGAATTAACTTCTACACCATGCTCACTATGAAAAAGTGAATCAACATGCTCATAGATCCTAGAATCAAAATACAAATCTTCAACCACATATGACTAATGCATTCTATCAATGGGGAACACATGGGTTTTATACTCTAATTCATTCAAAAGGTTACATGTGTTGAGAGCTTTCTACTCACCTTGTGTAACCGGGTCTGAAGAATATATAAAATCTAATTTATCTTCTCTTGTAGTCCTTTTACTCATCTAATCATATTTGTGATCAGTTGAAACTTCTTTACATTCAAATAATAGATTAGTTACCATGTTTGAAAAACTATCATGAAAGTTCCCACATATAATATGCTGATCATAATCATAGTCTTCATCTAAAAACTTGTTAGAGTAAGCTTTGAAATCATCAAACTTATCATCACAAGATCTATTAGTATACAAAGAAAAAATAGACTTAGAATCACAACTTCCAACCCTTTCCTCTTCTTCATATGGATAATCAAAACCAACTTCAGTATCATCAACATGAAAAGAATCTAAAACAATACCAAATTTCTCCCTAATAGTATTCTCCACATAAGAGAAGTCATCCCATGTATTGACATTTTAACTATTGTCACATCCACATCCAAAATTTGACAAAGAATGTTCTAATTCAATATCAATTTTAGCATCAAAATTTGGGGAGATGACTTAATCTTGAGAATAAACATAACAAGGGAAGGCATGAGAATCCCAAGAAATGTTTGCATACCTTTCAAGATCATGAGCCAATAATTCTAAGATTTCATCAACATTAAAAAAGACTTCATCAAAAGTCTATTCTCCTTGGTTTTGATCATAATCTGGCTGATCTAAAATACTTATAATGGAAGTAACATTAGTAGAACAATATGAAACATTATAATCCTTATCACAACTTTGGTGTCTGTGTTCCAAGCCTTTCTTGCACTATGACTAAGAGACCTAGCTTGTCTCTTCTAGGAACCTAGTCTCCTCTAGGTCATAATTGGCTTAGGTTATTAACTAATTCTAATTCCAAGTCTTCTCAAAGAGTTCTCAACCCTTGTGCTTAACCATGAAAGACTAACACCTTTAGATAGTGCAATCCTTCACCTCACTTAGAAAGCTCTAAGACCTACTTTCCCACAAACTCCATTCTTCATTACAAGGATATCCAACATCATGAGAACATCTCATTCTCTTCCACTTGAATCCATTTCAAAAGATCTTCAAGTCTTTTTCCTATTAATTTCAAGGTTTGGTCTCTATCAAGCCTAATTAGGCCTAGTTCTAATTAGCCCTTAAAAATGACTAATTCCACTTTCCTGCTAAAAATTTCCAAACAAATTGGAAAAAAATCCTAGATTCAAGTACCCGTTTGGATTTTCCAAAGGGTTCTATAGGTTTTAGACTCCTCATCTATCTGTACAGGGGGTTCCTACTATCTAGGTCTAATAGGGCTAAAATGACCCATTTCTTAGGAACTCATTGGTTTCTTTTTCAAAACCCACTCAAATGGATTGATAATCCTTGGTTCCTTATAACATAGCAATATATGTTCATATGACACCTAGACCTGTACTTCTTCTATACTATACTTCTTTATCGTACAAGTAATCTTCACTTTCTCCTATCCTAAGCCTTTGACTAGGCTTTGTCTACTCGCCTAGGGCTTAGCAGTAAAAATAACTCCCCATTATTCCATGACTCCTAATCCTAGATATATATACACTAATGACTCCCATAACATTTCCATCTGACCTTAGGTGTTTCCCATGGCTATATTTCATGGGGGAGCCATAATTGTATAGACTAATAAGCACAAAACTAGTAAGGTCTTTAAAACAAAAACAATATATTCAAAAATCAATACTTACTCTAATAAACTTGCCTATCAAATGAGAAAATCTCTAAACAAATAAAAGGACACAAATCAACCACTTGATTGAGTCCTTCAATCCATTTAAAGACATTGTCACCACAAAACTCAAGAAATTGTTGTAACACTATTGTAGAGCTATAGTCCACACTCAAAATTATTACAATAATCCCTTTCTCCTTGAGATGAAAGTCTTAAGTAGTATTTGATGCCATCTCCATCATTCTAGGGCCTATTGGTCAATCTCCCACTCACTATCTATAAAGGATTCCAAGATAACCAAGTTGCATGCAGCATTTACAATACTTGCAAATGTTGTCATGACAACTTCTTTACAAAAATTGGCATCTTCCTTAATTGGCACCATCCTATTTCTTAAGGATTACTAACCTCCAAAATTTCAAGGATCCAAGTCCATTTATGACCCTATGACATCTTTACAACATCATAATGTGTTTAGAAAATATTTAAGACCCTAACCTTACTTTAAGCTTCTAACACTAAGAAAATTAATCAGAAACTAACACTGGCTATTTGTGTGACCTTAGTCCTAATGACTAACTCACTTAGAACACATAGAAAATGACCTTCTAGGGTCTTAAAAAAACCCTAAAATAAACTTTTTTGACTTGGCTAGAGTAAGAAACAAGCCAAAACTAGACATGGAGAGGTTAGCCTAGGTGTGCTCCTATGCCGAACTTGTTTCCTCTTCACTGCAAAATACCTCTTCACTAGGTGCATTATCGTAATAATTTTCATCATAAGAAGAGTTATCACTAATGCTACTAGATTTTTCATCACTCTCACATACACTATCACATGATTCATTTTTATCCATGTATTCATCTTCCTCATGCTGACTACAATCATCTGATTCACTAGATCTAAAATTCATCTATTCACACTTAGAAGATAAATTCTCATTACCTATGGATTCATCACATTCATTCTAACTTTCATCACATTCACTATCATCACTAGAAGATTTAACATGAATTTTGGTGTTACACAAATCATTTTTCGTCTTCTTGATGTATTGTACAACTTGTAAAAGATTTTGCAATCTTAAATGTTTTGGCAGGCATAAAGACTTCTAGGAAAATAATAGGTAATGAAGATTCATTTGGTCTTAAAGAAAAATGTAGCTCCATGAATTTTGATTTAAATATGATATAAACTTGATCATCTCTTAGGCCTTGAATACTTCCTATCATATTTCTAATGAAATTGATAATTTAATTGTGGAATTCCTTTTTTATCTCTACAATATCTTCAAGCACATTTTGATAACTTGGTAAACTAATTTTAGATTTGAGATCTAAATCCATTTTGAAATGAAATATCTACATCTTTCTCCTAGTGCTAAAAGTCAGTAAATAGAGGTAAGCATCTTTATTCACTTGATTTTCATGAAAAGAGAACACATTAAAAATAAAATACCTTAAGTGCTAATGTTGATACTCAATTTTCTGATTTGGCATGGGTGTAAAACTCAAATTCTTTACACCATCAATAAAACCATGTAGATTTTCCATTTCCTTGAAGAGGACAAAGAAATTGCTACTGTGATTTTTTTTAACATTCAAATTATTAGAAAAATAGATGCATAAAACTCTCAAACATATAAATCAAGAACTGATAACTTATCTTTTCTTGCCAAGATTTTCCTACAAAACTTCCAAAATTGCCAAAAAAAGTTGAAAATCCTAGGAAAACATTTACATAAAACCAATTGAAAATTGGTAAAGAGATGTTTAAAGTTGTTACTCACACTTGTGAGAAAAGATTTGAAATGTAGTTTTTCACTTGACAAATTTGAACCAGACCTTCAACTTGTAGGAACTTGTAGACTATCAAACCACTCTTGGAGATTTACAAATCTAGAAAAGAAGAAACAACACATTTTATCATTTTTGACTCTGAATTTTTTACAATAACACTTTGAACACAACTGAATTGATTGATGATAAACCCACTACTAAAAATTTAATTTACACTCAACCCTCAAAGCTACTACTATCATGGATAAATAAATCATTGGGATACATGAATATTCAACAAAGAAATGGAAAACACCTCATAACCTTTCTGCTATAGAAAATTCTTCACATGTATTTCTTCTAATTGTATTGAATCTCTTTTCAGATTCTCAAGGTTTGTCTATGAGAGAGATTCAATACTTCCCCAAAAGAGTCACCATTTTATAGGATCCTAAATTAAATTTTTTTGAATAACATAATGATATGAACAGATACATCTAGAGGAAGATAATTCTCATGTTCAACATACTTGTTCAAACATCAAGGCCAACTATAAGGCTATACTCCTTCTTCTTCAGGTTCTGCAAGACCTAGCCGGGCAAACCTTAGATTCATTCATATGGTACTAATTGCCAAAAAATATATCCAACTCTAGATAAACTACATTGAAACCCCAATTCATATTTTCTTATGCAAATAACATAGACATAAAATAGATAATAACATGACTTATGAATATGATAACCTAACTAAGGGAAAATGCTTTCAGATCTTGAACATAAAAGGGAAAGGACCTTGATTAATAAGTTTATTTCAAAATAACCAAACTATGACCAACAAAATATATAGATCATGATGTTGGATACAATTGGTTAATTGAGTGTTGTCTTTGATGTTACACAAATTTCATATCAGTCATCAGACAGAGTCTACCGAGCTCAGAAGGTAAGCATAGTCGTTTACAGAGTCTACCAAGCATTGCTGTATATTACAAGGTAAAGATAGCTTCTACCAAGCTAACTTGGTCAAATGAAGGAAGTTCAGTACTTACCGAGCTCACTCGATGATCAAAGGGAACTGTGACAGAGTGTTTACTGAGCTCGAAAGGTAAGCAAAGAAAAGTTAGTGTTTACCAAGCTGGGAAGGTAACCGAAGAAAAGTTAGTGTTTACCGATCTGGGAAGGTAAACAAAGGAAAGTTAGTGCTTATCGAGTTCACTCGGTGTCCAAAGGGAATTTGGCAAAAACAATTTCTACCGAGCTCACTCGGTCATCTATACTTACCGAGTTCTCCCGGCGATTGAAGGGATGTCACGAAGTTTTTTGTATTAACCGAGCTCAGTCGGTTAACACAGGAATTATTTTTTGAACAGTATTAACCAAGCAGTGTCGGCCAGTAAAGGGATTTGTTGGTTTGTAATTCTTAGCCAACTATTGTATTTGTTTGATCAAGTGATTAAAGCCGACTAAGATAATTTGTAAGGTATATATAAAAGATCAAGTTGTGAATTCGAAAAATGCAAGAATTCGGATGCATAAGAGTGTGAATATTGAAAATATAAGAAAATGTTGAAAAAGTGTGATGGAGGATCAGATGTGTTGAAGGAGCTACAAAGTTGTATGTGATCAGTAAGGATCCAATCAAGCATAATAGAGATCTACAATCAACAAAGATAAGTTGCACATTAGATCAGGTCACTGCATTGTTGCTTTCTAACCATTGTAATAGTGAACTCAAAATCTCTTAATAGAGTGGGTTTAACAGCCCTATTGTAAATCCTCTAACAAGGTGACAGTTCAATTGAATTGTTCTAAAGACCTCTAGCAAGGCCACTCCTAACAGGGTGATTAAATCCTCTAACAGGGTCACACTTAACAGTGTGTTTTTGTAACCTTTAACAGGGTTGGATCCTAACAGGGCTCACTTCAGAAGAGTGAAAAATAGTAACTAGTTACATTGGTGGTTTTTCCCATATTGGGTTTCCACGTTAAATTTGGTGTCTTTAGTGTTCATGATTGCTGAATTGTTTTGGTTACCAGTTCTTAATAATTATTAGTATTTGTTGCATTATCAAGTTTCAGTAATCTGTAACCAAGATCAAGATTTTAGACATCTAAGGGACTGTGAAATGTTTTTGTGGTAACTAATTCACCCCCTCCCCCTCTCAGTTACTCCATTCTCATTTCCAACAATTGGTATCATAGCTTTTGGTACTTGTAGGAGAAGATTTCAATGATCTAAGAAAAAGATCAAGATGTCTTACAAAAGAGAAATTCCAAAACTTAATAGAGATAACTTCTTAGCATGGCAAGGACTGATGAAACTTCATCTGGCTACTGTTGGTGATACTGGACTGAAATACCTTGAAGAAGAATATGAAGAACCTTCTGGCACACTGTCAGTCAATGATATTGCTGAAAAGAAAACTCACAACAACATGATTATAGACATAGCATCTGCTCTCAGCTATGAAGAATTTGATGACATTAAGGACTGCAAAATCACCTTTGACATGTGGAACAAGCTAAAAGAAATCTATGGAGGGGATGACAATGTGAGAAGAGCAAAAGCAGAAAGTCTAAGAGGACAATTTGATCAAATGAAGATGAGAGAGGATGAAAAAATTGCAAAGTATGTTGAAAGAGTTAAAGCATGTGTAAGTGCAATCAGGGTAGCTGGTGGTGACATCAAAGGAGAAATAGTTGTAAGAAAAGTACTCAGAACCTTGCTTCCCATTTATGCAATCAGAGTGTCTGCAATTCAGGAAAGAAGATGTGAAGAAAATCATCAGATAAATCTTGAGGCCATAGTTGGGAGATTAACTACATTTGAACTAGATAACTTTGACAACTATGTTCCAGCTTCCAAGAACATGGAATCAGCATTTGAGGCCAAAATTTCACTCAAGGAGGAAAAAAAAAAAAAAAAACTTCAGCCAGAAAGTGAAGATGAATCAGATCTAAGCTCAGACAGTGATCTTGAAGTAATTGAAGCTCTTCTAGCAAGAAAATACTCCAGAGGCAGAGGAAAATATAAAGGTAAAGTTCCTTGAATATGTTTTTCATGTGAAGAAATTGGTCATATTGCAACTAGGTGCCCGAACAAACAGAGAAATGATGAAAAGAAGGATCATAAATGGAATAGCAAGAAAGATTTCAAATCATTCAAAAACAAAGGTAAGAAATCATGTTTCATGGCTGAAGATTCTGAAGATTCTGATAATAGTGAGGATGAAATTATTTATATTGCTGTTAAAGATGATTCTGACAATGGTGAGGAAGATAAAATTTCTCTTATCTCTCATATAGGTAAGAATGATAAATGGATTAGATACAGTGGTTGCTCACATCATATGACTGGTGATAAAACTAAGTTTGATCAGTTTGAAGATTATGATGGTGGCAGTGTAAGGTTTGGTAATAATGAACCTCATTTCATAAAAGGAAGAGGAAGAATCTATCTAACCAAAGAACTTGTTTGTAACAATGCCTATTGGGTTGAAGGTCTCAAACATAATTTTCTAAGTGTGGCACACTTATTCAATATTGGATTCAAGGTGGAATTCATGCATGGAAAGGCAAGACTGTTGAATGAGCAAGGAAAACTGATAGGATCTGGCACCCAAACTAAAGGTAACTTATTCTATCTAGAACTTGGTGAATGCTCATGTTTTATTGCTCAAATTGAAGAGAGTTGGTTATGGCATAAAAGGTTGTGTCATGTCAATTTTGATAATTTGATAAAAATAAGCAAATTCAAGAAAGTAAGAGGCATTCCTAACATTAAGAAACCTGAGGTTGGTCTATGCAAGAACTGTCAGATTGGTAAAATTGGAAGGATTAGTTTTAAAAGTAAAAACTATCAATCTGAAGATATATTAGAAATTGTGCATACTAATTTATGTGGACCTATTAGAATAGAAAGCTATACTGGAGAGAAATTTTTCATTCTCTTTGTTGATGATTACTCAAGAATGATGACTGTCATGTATCTAAGAAATAAATTAGAAGTATTTGAAAAATTTAAATGGTATTTGGTAAGAGTAGAAAAAGAAATAGGGAAAAGACTAAAATGTTTAAGGTCAGACAGAGGTGGTGAATTCATTTCACATGAATTCAATAACTTCTGCATTGAAAGAGGTATTAAAAGACAGGTTTCAGCACCAGGAACTCCAGAACAAAATGGAATACATGAAAGAAGAAATAGATCCGTTATGGATTGTGCAAGAACCCTGATGATAGAAAAGAACATTGCTATCAAATACTGGAAGGAAGCCATCAGCACTGCAGTTCATACATTAAACCGAGTACAGCTGAAAATGGACTCATTCAAGACTCCCTATGAATTATGGTATGGCCACAAACCCAATGTAAGTTATTTGAAAGTATTTGGAAGTAAATGTTATATTTTGAAATAATCTAAAAAAGGAAAATTTGATGTAAAAGGTGATGAAGGAATATTTTTGGGATATTCTTGCAAAAGCAAAGCATATAGATGTTTAAATCTATCCACTTAAAAGGTCATAGAAAGTGCACATGTGAAAATTGATGAGTTTGCAGACAAATCAGAAGAAGAAAGCAAAAAGGTACCTGAAGACTATAAGAGATTTGTTTACATTGAACCAGATACTATACCAAGTATACCGTTCACTCAAGAATCCTCAACTCCTGAGTCTTCAGTAATCGAGTTGCAAATATTTCAAACCAAGCCTTAGCAACTTTTAGACACTACCGAGCAAGTGTCTACCGAGTCTGAATCAACCAAGCCAATATCTACCAAGCCAGAACAAAAAGAATCTGAAGAACAGAAGGATAATAATGAAATTCATTCAAGAGGCAAGGAACCTGTATTAGCAAAATATGTCAGAAGACATCATGCACCAGATCAGATCATTGGAGACAAATCTGAAGGAACCTTGACAAGAAGTAAGTTAAAAAATACTTGTTTACTTGCTGATTTTGAACCTAGAAGTATTAAGGATGCACTGGAAAATGATAGTTGGATTGAGGAAATGAATGAGGAAATAGAACAGATAGAGAAAAACAAGACACAGACTCTTGTACCCAAGCCCAAAGACAAGAATATAATTGGAACCAAGTGGGTATTCAGAAACAAGTTGACTAAAGATGGTAAGGTATCCAGAAACAAAGCTAGATTGGTATGTAAAGGATACTCACAAGAAGAAGGTATAGATTATGGAGAAACTTTTGCTCCTATTGCAAGATTGGAAGGAGTCAGAACCTTACTTGCATATGCTTCTCACAAAGGATTCAAAGTTTATCAAATGGATGTCAAGTTAGCAATCTTCAATAGAATACTGGATGAAGAAGTTTACATTGAACAACCTGAAGGTTTTGTTGATCCAGATAAAAGGAACATGGTCTGCAAATTACACAAGGCACTGTATGGTCTAAAACAAGCTCCTAGAGCATGGTATGAAAGATTGCATAATTATCTTATTCAGATTGGTTTTCAAAGAGCTAATGATAATAGTAGCTTGTATATAAAGGAAGGTCCAGATAATAAGATTGTCTTGGCAGAAATATTTGTAGATGATACTATTTTCACAGGGCATGATGATCTTTGCAAAGAATTTTCAGAACAAATGAACAAGGAGTTTGAAATGTCTATGTTTGGTGAGATAAAATTCTTTGTTGGTCTTCAAATCCAACAGAATAAAAATAGCATCTTCATCACTCAGTCAAAATACATCAAGGAGATATTGAAAAAGTTTGGTATGGAGGACTGTAAACCTGTTGGTACTCCCATGTGTAATGGATTGAAACTTACAAAAGATGATGAATCCAAAGAGGTAGATCAAACATTGTATAGATCTATGTTTGGAAAATTGCAGTATGTAGTTCATACTAGGCCAGATATTGCTCTCGTAGTTGGTATTGTTGCAAGATTTTCAGCAAAACCAAGAGAAACTCACCTGATGGCAATCAAGAGAATAATGAGATATTTGAAAGGAATTGAAGATTATGGGCTATGGTACAAATTTGGAGGTAATTTGGATTTGAAAGTTTTTACTGATGCTGATTGGGCAGGGAATCTTGATGACAGAAAAAGCACAAGTGGAGGAGCATTCTTTCTTGGAAAGAGATTGGTTTCTTGGACAAGCAAAAAGTAGAATTGTACATCCCAATCCACAAAAGAGGCAGAGTATGTTGCTGCAGCAGTAAACTGTTCCAACATTGTTTGGTTTAAACAGCTATTAAAAGGAATGAAGATGGAAATCAAAGAACCAGTTGTTATGTTCTGTGACAATACTAATGCAATCAACATATCTAAGAATCCAGTAATGCATTCCAAGACCAAGCACATAGCAATAAAATATCATTTTGTCAGAGAATTGGTGCAGGACAAGGAGATCAGACTAGAATATTTGCATATAAAGGAACAAATTGCTGACATATTCACAAAGCCATTACCTAAGGATACATTCTTGTATCTCAGAGGTAAGTTAGGGATCACTCCCCTATCTGAAGTTCACTAAAATAAAGTTTGAAGTGATGCATCAACCTATGACAAGTTGAAAATCAATCAAGTTGATGCAGCAGAGTATTGAAGTCATTGCATATGAATCTGTACATGAGGTACACTGTAATCTAGTTGAGAAGTACTTTTGGCATACGAAAAGAGCTTTTACTATGTTATATTGTCTTTGTCATGTGTTGTCAAAGAGGGAGAGTAAAACTATAATACCTATTCTAAAATTTGTAAGCATTTGTAAAGGGAGAATAAAACTGTCATATCTTTCTGTTATACAATTCCTTCACAGAGGGAGATTACTAAAAGAGGGAGAAGTTTCTATCTAAAAGGGAGAAGTATTATGTTGACATATAGTGCTGCACTAAGAGAAGGACTTGTTTTCGAATTTCATTCTGTTATGACATGTTGTTTTTCCATCAATGCCAAAGAGGGAGATTGTTAGATACAATTGGTTAATTGAGTGTTGTCTTTGATGTTACACAAATGTCATATCAGTCATCAGACAGAGTCTACCAAGCTCAGAAGGTAAGCATAGTCGTTTATAGAGTCTACCAAGCATTGCTGTATATTACAAGGTAAAGATAGCTTCTACCGAGCTAACTTGGTCAAACGAAGGAAGTTCAGTACTTACCGAGCTCACTCGGTGATCAAAGGGAACTGTGATAGAGTGTTTACTGAGCTCAAAAGGTAAGCAACAAAAAGTTAGTGTTTACCAAGCTGGGAAGGTAACCGAAGAAAATTTAGTGTTTACCAATCTGGGAAGGTAAACAAAGGAAAGTCAGTGCTTACCGAGTTCACTCGGTGTCCAAAGGGAATTTGGCAAAAACAATTTCTACTGAGCTCACTCGGTCATCTATACTTACTGAGTTCTCCCAGCGATTAAAGGGATGTCACGGAGTTTTCTGTATTAACCAAGCTCAGTCGGTTAACACAGGAATTATTTTCTGAACAGTATTAACCAAGCAGTGTCGCCCAGTAAAGGGATTTGTTGGTTTGTAATTCTTAGCCGACTATTGTATTTGTTTGATCAATTGATTAAAGCTGACTAAGATAATTTGTAAGGTATATATGAAAGATCAAGTTGTGAATTCGAAAAATGCAAGAATTCGGATTCATAAGAGTGCGAATATTGAAAATATAAGCAAATGTTGAAAAAGTGTGATGGAGGATCAGATGTGTTGAAGGAGCTACAAAGTTGTATGTGATCAGTAAGGATCCAGTCAAGCATAACAGACATCTGCAATCAGCAAAGATAAGTTGCACATTATATCAGGTCACTTCATTGTTGTTTTCTAACCATTGTAACAGTGAACTCAAAATCTCTTAACAGAGTGGGTTTAACAGCCCTATTGTAAATCCTCTAACAAGGTGACAGTTCAATTGAATTGTTCTAAAGACCTCTAGCAAGGCCACTCCTAACAGGGTGATTAAATCCTCTAACAGGGTCACACCTAACAGTGTGTTTTTGTAACCTTTAACAAGGTTGGCTCCTAACAGGGCTCAATTCAGAAGAGTGAAAAATAGTAACTAGTTACATTGGTGGTTTTTCCCATATTGGGTTTCCACATTAAATCTGGTGTCTTTAGTGTTCATGATTGCTGAATTGTTTTGGTTACCAGTTCTTAATAATTATTAGTATTTGCTGCATTATCAAGTTTCAGTAATTTTTAACCAAGATCAAGATTTTAGACATCTAAGGGACTGTGAATTTTTTTTGTGGTAACTGATTCACCCCCTCCCCCTCTCAGTTACTCCATTCTCATTTCCAACACATGAAGCTGATCCAGGCCTTATCTATTGGGAAATTTCAAAAACCACAAACATATAGCCTTGGATATCAATGAGACATCTCATATATCAAGACTCTAGATCTATCCTATCACTTTGTGAATCAAACATCTATGTCAAGACTGAATCTCATACTCAACCTATCCCTTCATTAAATCTACAACTCCATTATGGTAAATTAATTATTTACATGAATTCTTGAATCACATGAAAAATATACCAAAACATACAACCTAAAATAGATTGCAAATAGATTTGTGCTCTTTTTTCACAAAGCATAGAAGAAAAAAAATACCATAAACTTGAGACAAGAATCAAACTAAAGATAAACTTATTACTTCATTTTATTCATTTCCTTGAACAAATTCATGAGGATTCATGGAATCAACTCATAAAATAACCGAATAGACTAGAACTATTTATAAAACTTCATTAATGTTGTTCATATACAAAGAGAAATGCTAGGCATTAATGGTGGGATCATAGCTAGATATCTACTCAATAGTCTAGAAAGTAACCCAAAAATAACAAGGTGGTATCATAGCTATGGAAATTTATGCAAAAATATGGAACCAACCCTAAAGAATGAGAAGAAAATAGAATAAATAGAATGGAAGAAATCTCAGGTCTATAATGATGCTACCATTTGTCCGCTTGAAGAACTTCCATTTGTTAATATAGAACCTCTCTTTCTCTCTTCCTTCAACTAAAAAATAGATCTCCTTATTATGTTTGAAAAATTCTTGAAACTAATCAAATGATGAAGAAAGAACAAACTACAAAATATGTTGAATCTGATGTCAAAACACATGCAAACAACTCTTTAGGCATAAGAATACACCTAGGAAAATTTTCCCCAAATATAGAGCCAACAAAATTATTTATTTGCTTTCCAACTAAATCTGAAGCTCCATCATGAAAAAAAATGTATTCTGCTAAGAATTTCTCTATTTTTATAAATCTTCCTATATCTTTTACGAATGATGACTTGAAACTATTCTAACTAGAGATTCAAAAAATTCATCTTCTCCCCTTTCCAACGGTATATGATACTTCATATTTTGGATAAAATGGGAACCCATGGAATGCATTTGAAAATTATGACTCTTGGCCATGATTTGACCATTTTAAATGTTGAAATTTTTACCATTTAACATAGTTTGAACTTTATAATAAACTCAATTTTATTTTAAATATTCAAATCTGAGACTGAACTTTCAACTTTGAGGAGATAGTTTAATATTTTAATATTCTAAATTTCACATTTTACCTCTAGCAACCCTTGGTCAGACCTTAGGTTGATTGCAAAATGACTGCCACATGTCATTACCTCATTAGTTGGATTGGCCATCTCATCACAACCTCAAAAAATCATCAACACATATCATCATTTCACATCTTTGGGGCCTCAATCCTTAACTGCAACCATATGATAACCCTCATCGCACTCTCACCGTGGTTAACCTTAACCAACCTCTAGCCACAATGATCATGCAATAAATTCCAAACTTAACCCTTGCATAATATTTTCATGGTTAACCTTGACTATGCATTAACTATTGCAAAGTCATGTCTAACATTTTCTAATTGTTTCACCATTTCACTACAGTTAAGCTTAACCATGATGTGACTATTGCGATCACCTAATCTACTAGGTCAACCTTTTTTTCATGCCATGAAGCTCCTCCCTCTTCATCATCTATTCACACATTACTATCTAATCACCTACATCTTACATTAAAATTTATTTTATAGCATCACTAGTTGGCCATGTGGGCCCCTCATGCGAGACTCCTTGTCTTCAAAACATGCGTGTCTTTTAAGACACCATGATATTGTGCCTCAAGGAATTTAAATACTAAAAGGTTCCTTGTTGAAAATATAAGAGGAGTACTTGAGAGAGGAGGGGTGAATCAGTTACCACAAAAATAAATCCCATATCTCGTAGATGTCAATACAAATCAAAAATCTATGTAAACTGAACTCTGTTGTAACTCGACAACCACATAGGCAAAAATGTTGTAACTTGGAAAACACTAAAAAAACTTGGCGAATTCTTAACATGAAAATCTTTAAGATATTATCTATGGTTATTCTTACTTTAACTTAGTTGCAAACATATAAAAGGAATAGCATGAACATAATTGACACCAAAATTTACTGTGAAAACCCAATTTGGGAAAAACCACCAATTGCAACCTGTTACTGATTTTCACACTTCTGAAGTGAGCCCAATTAAGAGCCAACCATATTAGAGGTTATAAAACACACTATTAGGTGTGACCCTGATAGAGGATTTAATCACCCTATTAGGAGTGACCTTGTTAGAGGTCTTTAGACACATCAATAGAAATGCCACCTTGTTAGAGGATTTACAAATAGCTATTAAGCCAACTTTGTTAAGAGATTTAGATCACTTCTATAATGGTTAGAATGTAATAATGAGATGACATGATTTCTAGTGCAACTAAATTTTTGATTACAGATCTTAATTCTAACTTGTTCCTCTAATTGAGTGTATCTTTGTGACTCAACAAGGATATTTTTCTTATCCTTCTGATTCGCTTCCTCTAAGAATCATTAAATCTTCAATTATGTTCCACACATTCAATCCTCAACTTAACCTTATGTTTATACCTTATACATTGTCAAGCTAGCTTGAATAGAACTTAGAATAATTAATATTCATCTTCGTAGTCAATTAGAACCAACAAAAAAATCAACTGAGCTCAACATGCCAAAAAAAGAAAATCCTTTGTTAGCTGACCCTGCTTAGTAGATACTAACTCAAAGTCATTTTCCTATTTTAACCAAGTGAATTTAATTAACACTGCATATTCAAAAAGTTCCTTTGGTAACTGAGTGAGCTTGGTTAACACTACATATTCACAAATTTCCTTTAGTAATCAAGTGAGCTCAGTTAACACTAGTTCCATCAAAAATTTCCTTTATTAACTAATTGGGTATGTGCAGGATCATGGTGTACCAAACTATGGCCTTAAGTGGCAGTGAAAAACCAGCAAATCAGGGTTATGTCAACTTGACACATAATTTTAAAGTGGTTCTGGACTTTATATCAAAAATTTGTAAGAAAATAATCTGTAGGAAATTCAATCTAGTTTCTAAACTACAAGGCCTTATCTAGAGAAAAAATTATTTGATTGGTCAAAAGTTTGGATTTTAATGCAGTACTACAAAAATTTCAGGGCAAAAATAAAAAGTAGGTTTATGTCTGACCACCTTAACCATAATCAAATGATAATATTTTTAAATATAATTTTAGATATAAAAATTAGACTCATGCCTGGATGTGACACATATTTCTGAAAATTTTTATTCCAAATAAATAATTAATTATGAATTTTCTACTATATTGTTTTCAGAATTAAAAAACTCCCGTGTCTGACCACCTTAAATAGTTCAAAAAAAATCAAAATTAAGTTTTTTTTTTTTTTTTTTTCTTATACTAGTCAAAGCATAGAATGTGATGCATCTTTTGGATTTCACAAATCTTATATGGTTTGAAAGTTATAGCTATTTTTCAACCAATATGTCAATCAGCACTTTGTAGCTAACTCCATTAGAAAATAAGTAATAATTACTTACTGAACTCATAATTTGACAAACCTTACATTTATGAAAAGCTAAGAACATTCTTAAGAAACCCTTTTCATTACATCAAATTTTGGTTAAAAAAAAGTCGTTAGCTACATGCTTGAAGTAAAAAACACATAAAAACATGCTAGAAAGACATTTTCGGGATGTTTTAAAGATGACCATATAAGGTTGGTATCAAAAGATATAGTAGGAATTATAAAGGTATTAATTATTTTCATTTAGTATCAAGATGGGTGGAAAAAAAGTTGGAATAGATTTTGAAATTCTTTGAGGCATTTCATAACTATATATTTTTCAGATCACCACTTTTTGGCACACCATGATCCTGCACATATCCAATTGAGCTTGGTTAACACTCAACTTCTACAAACATTCCTTTTTCAACCAAGTAAATTTGGTAGACACTATCTTTTGAACTAAGCAAACTATGGAATGCTCAATAGTCACAAAAAACTTTCTTCAATGCCAAAGTGATCTCAGCATACACTTGTTGGAATAATGATACATTTGTCATTAGTTACAACACTTATTTGATTCTGAATGCTTACTGAGTTCACCACTCAGTTTACAGTTCATACCAAGCATTCGTTGGTTACCAAGTATGTTTAGTAGTGTTTACCGAGTCAAGAAGGTAAACAAAGGTTTTAGTGTTTACCGAGTCAGAAAGGTAAACAAAGGTTTTAGTGTTTACTGAGTTAGAAAGGTAAACAAAGCTTTTGGTGTTTACCGAGTCAAGAAGGTAAACGAAGGTTTTAATGTTTACCGAGTCAGAAAGGTAAATGAAGGATTTAGTGTTTACCAAGTCAGGAAGGTAAACTAAGGATTTAGTATTTACCGAGTCAGGAAGGTAAATGAAGGTTTCAGTGATTACCAAGACAGAAAGGTAAAAGAAGTATTCAGTGCTTACCAAGTGAATTGAAAGAGTTAGTTTCTACCGAGTGACACAATGTTTACCGAGTCACCAGTGGTTACCAAGTTCCAAGCTACTCAGAGTGATTAGTACAGACCAAGCCCCTACCTCTACCAAGTGCATGATGATGCCATGTAATGTAGTGGATATCGAGTGTCAGAAGGTCACCGAGTAAGTTTGAGGAACCTGAGTTTTCTACTATCTAGCCGACTCAGTAATATTTTGTCCACTTGTGTTTGGCCGACATTGTTGTTGTAAATATTGGAATGGTATATATGTAATGTATTGTACCATTTACAAAAGATATAATGAAGAAGAGTAATAGTCAAGCAAGAGTGAAGTAAGAATGTAATTGAGTGAATTGAAAAAGAATCAGCAATGAAGTATTCAGCAAGGTTATCAAGGAGCATCAAAGATATATCCATCACATCAAGTGATCAGTACATAAGATCTAATCAACAAACCAGTTGCAAGAAGATCCACTACTTCATCCTAATAGGTGAATCAATTTTGTAAATCCTTTAATAGGGTAGACTTAACAGTCTTTTGTAAATCTCCTAACAGAGTGCATACTTCATTGTATGTTTGTAAATCCTCTAACAAGGTGGATCTAGTAGTTCTAATTGCTCCTAACAGGGTAGATCACCAGAAGTGATCACTGTAAGCCTTAACCGGCCAACTTTATACTACAGTATTGAAGTTTCATGGGCATCATCCCCACCCCATTTTTACTTTCAATTTGAAAGGTTTCTGGGTCACCAAATCAGTGTGCTAATCTTTTCATGTGTTTAGTAAAGTAGATGAATGAATGGTGAATTTGTTATTATGCTGAATTGGTTTAAATTTTTAAAGCATACTAATTCACCCCTCCCCTCTTAGTAACATTGTTAGACCTGAATATTTCCAACAATTGGTATCAGAGCTTTGTGATTCTCAGGATAGAGCTTGATAGCTTGAGCAAAGATCAAGGACAATGGAGATATTCAGACTTGACAAAACTATTGAGAATGAGAAGCTAGATTTGGAGATGGCCATGGTTCAACTCAAAGAAGCAAAGGAACATCTTTCTCAATCCCTAAAAAGAAGAAAGGAACTTGCAAGACAAATAAATGACCATTTTTATGTTGAAGAAAGGATTGAAGATTTGTTACCATCAAGTAATTCAGAAGAAGCTAACAAAGCAATCAAAGAACTTTTAGAAAAGAATGGATCTCTGCAAGAAGAAATAAGAAAGCTTAAAAGAAAGCAAGAAATATAGTCAATCAGGCTATGTGAAGTTTTGGAACAAAGAAACAAAGCACAAGAAGAATTGGAAGATAGAAGTCATGAAACTCAAAATCAATCCCTTGAACATGAAGATCTAGCAGATCAACTATCCAATGCAAATGAAGAAATCAGGATTCTCAGAGCACAAAATGAAAGTCTACAGAATGACTTAAGAACTGAGAGACAAACCAATGAAAGCTTGGAAAATGATTTAAAATTTGAAAAACAAGTCAATGAAAGGATGATGAAATCTCAAGCAGACATGAATCAATTGAATTAGCAAAATGAGAAGAATTTCTATAAGCAAAAAGGTAAAGCTGGTCTTGGATACAAGGAAGAAGGTGAATCTTCTAAACAAGGTACTCAAAGGAATCAAAGACCCACTTGTAATCATTGTGGCAAGATAGGTCATACATATAACAAATGTTGGAGTAATGGTAAAGGTAAATTCAATGGCAAATGTTTCAATTGCAATCGACATGGTCACAAAGCCAATGAATGTAAGGGGAAACCAAAGTTTGAAGGCAAGTGTCACAAATGCAAGAAACAAGGACATAAGGCATCTGAATGTAGATCAAAATCACTCAATCCAGCAGAACAAATTGTCAAAGAAATATTTGGTTGGGATTACAATACTTGGTGTAGATGTCACTATTGTGGAGAATATGGACACATAGGAACAAACTGTAGAAATCATCACCTAAGGAAGAAAGATACAACCATAAGATGCTATACTTGTACTGAACTTGGTCATATAGCCAAGAATTGCATGAATATAGGAAAGGTTGAAGATGAAAAGAAAACTAGAGCTGATAATATTCAAAAGCAAATGAAACAACAGTGGATTCCTAAGTCTACCGAGCAAGAAAATTCAAATGATGGAAATGTCACTCTAGAAATGGGTGACTCCACCATATCTAATTAAGACTTATCAAGAAGGATAAGGGACTGCATCTTCAAGTCATATCCTAGGCAGTTCTAGAAAGAAGAAGTGGAAATGAAAAATCAGTATTGCAGATACAAGTCATAATTCACAGTGTTGCATCTACCGAGTAAGGTTGGTTTTCAGACCTTACCAAGCTTGGTCGAGAAGATAAGAAAGGTTTTGTGTGTTCACCGAGCTGCAAGGTTTACCAAGTAAGTCGGTGGCTATTTATAAAACCCTAATTTTCATCTACCTATGTACCCGAGCATTAATGACTAGATTTTGATCAAAAAGGCATAATTTGATCTCATTTTTCACCACAAATTCAAAGTTCACAGAGAAAATATATTTTCAAGTGCATCCAAGCGAGTTCAAGTGATTTGAAGCGATTTCCCAACAAAGAAATTATGTTACGAAATCGTTCTCTCACCGAGTAGCGATGGCATCCGTAAGCACCAGTGGCAGCAAGGCGAAGAGAGGTTTTGAAATGCTTGCGAAGGGAGTCGAATGGAAGGTGCCCAATTTCAAAATTGTTCCTACCATTGCTGAATCACCCAACCCGCATGGAGCTCAATCGCAGATCTCTCCAAAGGTACTTCTAATCAATGATATTCATACTCATTTCAACTATACTATGCAAGAAATAGGGACACTAGATATGGATAGTACCCTAGCCGAGTTATGCGTGGATGGAACCCTAAAACTTGAGTTCAAACATTTGGAAACCAAAGGCTTAACCCATATCCCACATCTGAACTGAGATTGGCTAGTCAGCGTCTAGAGCAAAAGGCACAGCAAATGTAGCTAAAGAATGAAAGGGACAGAGAATTCAACATCATTGAGAGTGCTAAGAACATAATAACTGAGGCTATAAGTGTTGATGTGGATTCATCTCAACACATTTTGTTACAGCTAGAAGAAGTGATGAATAAATTTAATGAGGATATCTCAGGACAAGAAAGGTTAATAGAGAAAGCAGAAAGGAAATTTGAAAATAAGGTGCTTGAGCACATTGCTCAGCACTTAGCAATAAAATAGGATGAATTAACCTCAATTTTGTCTGACATTGAAAATTCTTTTAATAATGTAACCTCACTTTTTGCAAAACTTTGTGATGTTACCGAGTATATAAAGGAAATAAAAGAAAAGTTGAATAAAATTGATGAGGATATAAAGGTCAGTGCCCAAATGTTGCAATCTGACCACAGTGCAAGTTCATCCCATCATCTGAGAATCAAATTTTTGTCAGAGAAATAGGTAGAATTGCTGAGAAAGGAAGCAAGGATCAGGTCTACTTTGATTGACATCCAGAATATGATCCTTCTTGTCATGAACATAATGCAGAAGCACATTGCATATTCAAAAACATTGATCCATGACAAAAACTTCTCTGTTGCAAACCATGTGATTGAACTTTCTGTAGAAGTTCAAGTAGCTCTCTCCACATGTAAAATCTTGCAAGACAATTGGGATAAAACTCTGCAACTAATTCTTCAGGTACATTCTGAGTTTATCACACATTTTGGTGTCTCCATGTAAATACACTCTTTATTCTTTGGCATTATTGTCAAAAAGGGGGAGAAAGCAATATATAGAGAAAAATCAGACATAAAAGGGGAGAAGGTAATAAAGAATAAAGTCATATAACTCATGTAAAAACCTTTTGTATATTGTATGGGGGAGTTATATGTAAGGTAGCTCATGTATATTCAACACAGCAGAATCAAATCAGTTTTGTCAGATCTTGTATATAAATTTTGGCTCATAAGTGTTTTTGTCACTAATGCCAAAGGGGGAGATTGTTGGAATAATGATACATTTGCCATTAGTTACAACACTTATTTGATTCTAAATGCTTATCGAGTTCACCACTCAGTTTACAGTTCATAGCGAGCATTCGTTGGTTACCAAGTATGTTCAGCAGTGTTTACCGAGTCAAGAAGGTATTTGTCATTAGTTACAACACTTATTTGATTCTGAATGCTTACCAAGTTCACCACTCAGTTTACAGTTCATACCGAGCATTCGTTGGTTACCAAGTATGTTCAGCAGTGTTTACCGAGTCAAGAAGGTAAACAAAGGTTTTAGTGTTTACCAAGTCAGAAAGGTAAACAAAGGTTTTAGTGTTTACCGAGTCAGAAAGGTAAACAAAGGTTTTGGTATTTACCGAGTCAAGAAGGTAAACAAAGGTTTTAATGTTTACCAAGTCAGAAAGGTAAACGAAGGATTTAGTATTTACCGAGTCAGGAAGGTAAACGAAGGATTTAGTATTTACCAAGTTAGGAAGGTAAATGAAGGTTTCAGTGATTACCAAGACAAAAAGGTAAAAGAAGTATTCAGTGCTTACCAAGTGAATTGAAAGAGTTAGTTTCTACAAAGTGACACAATGTTTACCGAGTCACCAGTGGTTACCAAGTTCCAAGCTACTCAGAGTGATTAGTATGGATTGAGCCCCTACCTCTACCGAGTGCATGATGATGTCATGTAATGTAGTGGATACCGAGTGTTAGAAGGTCATCGAGTAAGTTTGAGGAACCTGAGTTTTCTACTATCTGGCCGACTCAGTAATATTTTGTCCACTTGTGTTTTGCCGACCTTGTTGTTGTAAATATTGGAATGGTATATATGTAATGTATTGTAACATTTACAAAAGATATAATGAAGAAGAGTAACAATCAAGCAAGAGCGAAGTAAGAATGTAATTGAGAAAATTGAAAAAGAATCAGCAATGAAGTATTCAGAAAGGTTATCAAGGAGCATCAAAGATATATCCATCACATCAAGTGATCAGTACATAAGATCTAATCAGCAAACCAGTTGCAAGTAGATCCACTGCTTCATCCTAACAGGTGAATCAGTTTTGTAAATCCTTTAACAGGGTAGACTTAACAGTCTTTTGTAAATCTCCTAACACAGTGCATACTTCATTGTATGTTTGTAAATCCTCTAACAAGGTAGATCTAGTAGTCCTACTTGCTCCTAATAGGGCAGATCACCAGAAGTGATCACTATAAGCCTTAACCGGCCAACTTCATACTGCAGTATTGAAGTTTTGTGGGCATCATCCCCACCCCAATTTTACTTTCAATTTGAAAGGTTTCTGGGTCACCAAATCAGTGTGTTAATCTTTTTATGTGTTCAGTAAAGTAGATGAATGAATGGTGAATTTGTTATTATGCTGAATTGGTTTAAATTTTTAAAGCTTACTGATTCACCCCTCCCCTCTCAGTAACATTGTTAGACCTGAATATTTCCAACAACACTGACTGGAAATGATATGACATTGATGGCAACACAACATATCATAATGCAATAAAATTTTAGAGCAAGAATAAAATATGGAACATATCCTTAGTTTTATTTTGATTCTCATCTATGAGAACTCCCTCCATCTATATAAAATTCCTCTAGCTTTAGTTTCTCCTTCTGATAGAAAACTCTATCTTTGATATTAGACCAAGTTCCTTCTTTGACATTTCTTTCTCTATATCTTTATAAAATTTCTATGAGATATGATAGTAAACTTCTCCCTCTTTTACATCTCATGCCAAAGACAATATTCAGTGAATATCAATCCACCTTCTGTACTAACTTATTTTCAATGTGCCTTTGTCAATACTACATCAACTGACTGATCTTCAACATACTCTAGTTGATGCATCACTAAACCACATTTAATGAGCTTCAAATAGAGGAATGACCCCTAACTTACCTCTTAGATATAGAAATGCATCCTTAGGTAATGGCTTAGTGAATATATCCATAATTTTTTCTCTAGTATTCACATATTCCAATCTTACATCTTTATCTTGTACCAACTCTCTCAAAAAATGATATTTTATAGCAATGTGTTTTGTTTTGGTCTACATCACAAGATTCTTTGATATATTTATTACACTGGTGTTATCACACTATATAACCACTGGATCCTTGATGTCTATCTCCACAGCTACCAATATTTTCTTGAACCAAACAATATTAGAACAATTAACTACTATTGCCACATATTCTACCCTTACTCTAGATTGAGAAATATAGTTCTACTTCTTGCTTGTCCAAGACACTAGTCTTTTACCAAGAAATAATGATCCATCACTTGTGTTCTTTTTTTCATCAACACTTCCTACCCAATCAGCATATGTGAATACTTTCAAATCCAAATTTCCTCCTTTTTTGTACCATAAACCAT
Source organism: Cupressus sempervirens (assembly GCA_028749045.1). Lineage (NCBI taxonomy): Eukaryota > Viridiplantae > Streptophyta > Pinopsida > Cupressales > Cupressaceae > Cupressus > Cupressus sempervirens. Next base: position 559,810,895 of record CM053789.1, on the reverse strand, counting down.
ATTCTTCAATGCCCTTCAAATACCTCATTATTCTCTTGATTTCTATCATGTGATTTTCCTTGAGATTTGCTAAGAATATTGCCACCATACTAAATGTTAATGCAATATTAGGCCTTGTATGTACTATATACTACAATTTTCCAATCATTGATTTGTATGTGGTCTAGTCTACTTCATTGGAATCACCTTTTTTGGAAAGCTTATGTTGAGTAGACATAGAAGTTCCAACTGGTCTTGAATCTTCCACTCCAAAAAATTTTAGTGTCTCCTTGGTATATTTAGATTAAGTAATGTAGATGCTATCTTTGTTTTATTTGATTTGCAATCCAACAAAGAATTTTCTCTCAAAAAATAAAAATCTTAGATTCTTTACTTATTTCTTTTGAAAATGCTTTGCACAAGTCATCATTTCCTATGAATAAAGTGTCATCCACAAATATTTTTGCCAACACAATCTTCTTGTCTAGTCCTTCTTTGTTATACAAACTATTGTTATCATTTGTTCTTTGAAAACCAATCTTTATCAAGTAGTTATGAAGTATTTCATACCAAGTTCTAGGAGCTTCCTTGTGACCATACAATGCTTTTTGTAATTTGTAAACCACATCTCTTTTGCTAGGATCTACAAAATCTTCAGGTTATTCTATGTAGACTTCCTCATCAAGAATTCCATTCAAGAGTGTAGATTTTACATGCATATGATAAAATTTAAATATTTTTTGAGATGCATATGCTAGTAAAGTTCTAACACCTTCTAATCTTGCAACAGAAGAAAAAGTTTCACCATAATCAATACCCTCTTCTTGAGAATAACCTTCACATACTAACCTTGTCTTGTTTCTAAAAAATTCTCCATCTTCATTTATCTTACTTTTGGATACCCACTTTGTGCCAATTAAATTTTTATCCTTGTCTCTTGGAAGAAGAGTCCAAGTCTTATTCTTCTCTATGTGTTCTATTTCTTCATTCATAGCTTCAATCCAACTTTCATGATCCAAAGCATCTTTACAATTTCTAAGTTCAAATTTAGCAAGCAAACATGTACCTGTCAATTTGTTTCTTGTCATTGTTCCATTTTTCTTGTTTCCAATGATCTGATCAGGCACATGATGCCTACTAACATATCTTGCTAACGTACCTACTTTGGATTTGCATTTTTTTCTATTGACCTCTTCATGATCTTCAATATTAAGCTTGGGTCCCAATGTCTATGACTCAAGTCCATCAGACTTGATTTTCTCTAGCAATAGCTCGATAGCTTTTGACTATGACTTGGGTCCTTCAGACTATGACTCAAGTTTCACTAGTTGCATATCAATAGTTTTTGGAGATTTTACAGAGTTGGGAGGTGAGGCCTCTTGACTTCCAAATAGATTTGGCATGGTATTAGGTTCAAAGTAAACAAATCTTCTATAATCCTTAGGTTCTTTGTTTCTCTCTTCTTCACTCTTTTTTGCAAACTCATCAATTCTCACATGTGCACTTTCTATGGTTTTATGAGTTGAAAAATTCAAACATTTGTATGCTTTACTTCTACAAGAGTATCATAGCAATATGCCTTCATCACCTTTGACATCAAATTTACTTTTCCTAGATTCTTTCAAGATATAACATTTTCTACCAAATACTTTCAAGTAACTTACATTAAGTTTGTAGCCATACCATAGTCCTAATTTGAGTTTTTCTTCAATTGTACTTTGTTCAAGGTATGCAATGTATTACTAGTTGCTTCCTTCTTGTATTTGATTGCAACATTATTTTCTACCATTAGTGTTCTTGCACAACCCATGATTTATTTGTTCCTTCTTTTAGCTATACCATTCTTCTATGGTGTACCAAGGGTTGATACTTTTTTTTTTAAATTCCTTTTTCAATGTAGAATTCATTGAACTTATTGAAAATGAATTCACCATCTCCATTTGATCTCAAACATTTTGGTTTCTTTTTAGTTTCTCTCTACTCTTTCCAAATACCATTTAAAATTTTGAAATACCTCAGACTTTTCTTTTAGATACATTAAAATCATCATTCTAGAATAATCATCAACAAAAAGAATGAAAAACTTATCTCCACTATAATTCTCTATTCAAATAGGTCCACATAAGTCTATATGTACAAGCTCTAAGACTTCTTCAAAATGATATTTCTTATTTGTGAAACTATTTTTTTTCCATCTTACCAATTTGGTAATTTTTTCATAGATTTGTATTAGGTTTCCTCAAGCTAGGAATGCCTCTTACTCTTATTTTTTTGCTTATCTTGACTAGATTATTAAAGTTCACATGACATAATATTTTGTACCATGACTAGCTTTCTTCTACTTGAGCAATAAAATATGACCTTTCAGTGAGATCTAGATATAATAGATTACCTTTTGTTTGTTTGCTAGATCCAACCAGATTTCATTTTCCATCCAATAGTTTGGCCTTCCCATTCATGAATTCTATCTTGAATCCAATGTTATTCAACTGTGCCACACTTAGTAGATTATTCTTTAGTCCTTCAAGCCAATAAGAATTCACATCTAAGTTCATTGGTTAGTGAGATACAATCTTTTTCTCTTTATGCAACAAGGTTCATTGTTTCCAGATCTCACACTACCATGATGTTCCATGTGTTCAAATTTTGTATTATCACTAGTTATATGATGTGAGAAACCACTACTAATAATCCATGTATAATTTTGCTAACATGAGAGATAAGTGCCATTTTATCTCCTTCATCAAAAGATTCATCTTTTACAATAACATATACCATTTCCTCTTCAGTGTTATCAGAATATTTAGCCATAAAACAAGATTTTTTACCTTTTTCTTTGTAGTCTTTGTAGTTCTTGAATTCATTCTTGCCTTTGAACTTAATTTTCTTCCTTTCATCATTTTCTTCTCTATTTGCACACTTAGCAGCAATGTGTCCAACTTCTTCACAAGAGAAATAGATTAGAGGAATTTTACCTATGTAATTTCCTCTACCTCTGGAATATTCCTTGCAAGTAGGGCTTCAACAACTTCAAGATCATTGTTTGAACTTTCTTCCTCTTCTTTACTTTCTAATTGATTAGCTTTTGTTTTCTCACCCTTTTTCTTGAGTGAAAGCTTGGCTTCAAATTTAGACTGAATACCTTTGGAATTAGGGACATAGTTATCATAGTTATCCAACTCAAAATTTATCAATCTTCCAACTAGAGCATTCAAAGTTATATTTCTATTTGGATCACATCTCATCTATTGAATAGAAGATACTCTAATTACATAGATAGGAAGAAGGGTTCTAAAAACCTTGCTTACAACTATTTTATCATCAATGTCTTCTTTAAATGTTCTCCTTGCACTCACACTTGCTTTAATTCTCTCAAAGTATGTTGCAATATTTTTATCTTCTCTCATTTTCATCTAATCAAATTGTCCTTTGAGACTTTTGTCTTTAGCTCTTATTACATCATCATCTCCTCCATAGATGTATTTTATTTTGATCAACATATCATAAGCTGTAGTGTAACTTTTGACTTCATCAAATTTAGCATAGTTAAGAGTAGAAGCAATATCAATCATCATGATGTTATGATTTTTCTTTTCAATAATTTCTTCAATTGATGATGTTCTTGCAGGAGTCTTGTATTCACTATCAAGATATTTACAACCTAAATCACTAATAATTTCAAGATGTAACCTCATAAATCCTTGCCATGTTGCAAAGTTGTCATTGGTCAACTTGGGAATCTCTCTTTTGTAAGACATCCTGATCATCAAATTTAGCATAGTTAAGAGTAGAAGCAATATCAATCATCATGATGTTATGATTTTTCTTTTCAATAATTTCTTCAATTGATGATGTTCTTGCAGGAGTCTTGTATTCACTATCAAGATATTTACAACCTAAATCACTAATAATTTCAAGATGTAACCTCATAAATCCTTGCCATGTTGCAAAGTTGTCATTGGTCAACTTGGGAATCTCTCTTTTGTAAGACATCCTGATCTTTAGCTTATGTACTTGAAACCTTGTCTGCAAGCATCAAAAGCTCTGATACCAATTTTTGGAAATATAAGAGGAGTAATAGGAGTAATAGATAGAGGAGGAGTGAATTAATTACCACAAAAATAAATCTCAAATCCTTTAGATGTCAATACAAATCAAAACTCTATGTAAACTAAACTCTGCTATAACTCAAAAAACACACAAGCAAAATGTTTTAACTTAGAAAACATTGAAATAACTTGGAAAATGGTTAACATAAAAATCTGTAAGATATTATCTATGGTTAATCTTAATTTAACTTAGTTGCATACACATAAAAGGAATAGCATGAACACAATTGACACCAAGATTTAACGTGGATACCCAATTGGGTAAAAACTACCAATTGCAACTATTTATTGATTTTCACTCTTGTGAAGTGAGTCTTGTTAGGATCCAACCCTGTTAAAGGTTAAAAAAATACACTGCTAGGTGTGATCCTATTAGAGGATTTAATCACCCTATTAGGAAAGGCCTTATTAGAGTTTTTTAGACACTTTAATAGAAATGTCACCTTATTAGAGGATATAATCATATTTGTTAAGCCAACTCTATTAAGAGATTTAGATAATTTGTACAATGGCTAGAAGGTAACAATGAGATGACCTAATCTCTAACACAACTAAATTTTTGATTATAGATCTCAATTCTAACTTTTATACTTGATCCTTTCTAATCGATTGTATCTTTGTGGCTTAACAAGGATATTCTTCTTATCCTTCTAATTCGCTTCCTCTAAGCATCATAAAATCTTCAATTATGTTCCACACATTCAATCCTCAACTTGACCTTATATTTATACCTTATACATTGTCAAATTAGCTTAAATATAATTTAGAATAATTAATATTCATATTCTCAATTGGTTGGAACAAAAAACAAATCAATTGAACTCAATATGCCAAAACAAGAAAATCCTTTGTTAGCTGACCTTGCTCGGTAAATACTAACTCAAAGTGATTTTCATCCATTAATCAAGTTGACTAGATTAACACTGCATATTCACAAAGTTCCTTTGGTAATGAAGCAAGCTCAATTAAACATTGTCTTTTGAACTAGGCAAACTCTAGAATGCTCAAAAGATATAGAAAATTGTCTTCAATGCTCGAGTGATCTCGACATACACTAACTAGAAATGATATGATATGTTTTGTAACATCAAAGATAATACACAATTAATCAATTGTTTCAAACATTCCCTTGCCTACCTAATCTAGGATTAAACCTATGTGCTCTCTCCACTCAAAATTTCATTGCTTCAGGACAAAACTTCTTTGAGATAAAACGTGCTCCTCTTTTTTTGTCACCTGTGAGCATGTAAACCTCCACATGAGCATCCAACTCTCCACATAGTACTAATACTCTAGATTTGATCTCATATGTAAGTGATTTGAGAAAATAGTAGACATAAATTACAATCTAGAATAATTCTTTCTCACCGACGTTACTAGCCATGTTGATAAAAGGCTTCAAAATGAGATCCAAGTTCAAGAAAAATTCTCTTGCATCTATACATGCCATGGAATTAAGAGCACATATTTGGTTCACAACACAACCAATTTATCCATGATTGTCATGTAGCTATATTTCTAACATTAATACCCATTATCCTCTTTAAATCTACATACAAGTACTTACACATATCTTTCAATAGCAAAGAAATGCCCATATTTCAATTTGAGACCTTGTCTTAGATCACACACATTTTCTTTTACTTGATCAATAGTTTCAAATAGGACATCTACACATGCAATCTTGCTTTATAAGAAAAGGTTTAAGTTAACTACAAAATTGAGCACACTTCTCTCAATCCACACTACTCAATGCCTCTCTAGGTGGATCAACACCTCTCACAAAATGTGTATACTAATTTTTGACTGCAAACAACTCCTTTAAAAAAAAATCAACAATATATTTCCTACACTATTGTATCCATAATCTATTCTAGTTACAAAATGTGTCACTATCTTTAAAGAAAGTAAAAACATCAATTTATATGTCCATACTTTAAGAGATCCGAGGAAGAAAATGTTACCTTGACCCATGTTTCCACTGGATCCCCTGAACCATCGCATCCATGGGATAAAAACCATCCAAATGAGTATGAACTACAAATAAAACTTCAACTTAAAGGAGGAGGGTCCCTTGCAATTTAGGTGTGATCAACTTGGGCAGCTATGTTGTCTACACCAATCCTTCTTCATGCATTAGCTATTCATGCATTACTAGAGTAGGTCTACTTCAATGTCACAATAGTTGAAAGGTCAACATTGTTTTGAGGATTTTATTTCTAAAGTTCTTATGAAAACAATTCAGTCAAATATATTCCTTAAACCTCAAATTTCTTTCAACACATTGTGCTAAACAACATCTTCCCATACTAGTGCAATATCTGGGACAATTACAATAACCATCTTTCCATATCCAACATCAGCCACACAACCTAATATTAGCATAGAGGACTACTTAAATATCCATTTATCTTCTTATGTCTTTGGGAACACAAATAATAATGGAGTAGTCATAAGAAAAAGTACAATAGTCATCTATGTGAAGCCATAGATGCATTAAAATAATCAAATTACCTTCCAATTTTATTTGTGCTTTTAAAGCTTCGAAAAAAATCATTGATGAATTTTATTTTTTTCTCAATGCACTTACTAAAATGTAAGCACCATTATGTCTTCCATTTGGATTTCATCCCATTGAACACATTGGCACTTATCATAAGGGTGTTACATCAACATATTACTTTATTTACTCTTCTTATTCATTTGCACATTCCCTAAGTCCTCAACATGTTGTCAAGGATTAGATTTAGACAACATCCCTTTTGATTAAAACTACCCATTTGAGACTACGAAAAAATTCAAATGTGAGGCTTATTATTTAAATAAACATGATTTAAATAATAAGATACATTATTTTCTATGAATGGGCAATATCTTGATAAGTCAACTCGGTCACCAAGTGGCCCAATTTAAAAAAAATCAAACTTAGCCAACCAACTCCTTAAAAACCATTTATCAAGTTCCTTATACTGATAGGTTTAAGTTTGGATCACTAATTCAACCTTCTCAACTCATTTTACCTCCTTTTGCAAACTATAATTCTCTAATAGGAAGGCCTATGAGCTAGCTTAAAAAATTGATCAAAAGGCTTGACTAAGCCTAAAAATAAGCATATTGATTCTCTGTCCCACATTCTTGTACTATGTTAGATTTTGTGTCATGAAAATAGCTGGGTCAAAAGATATTGACCATCAAACTTTCTCAAAGGGGACATCCTCCAAACAAACATGTTAGAAAACAATAAAGTGTGTTTGGTTTTGGCTTTGACTGTAGGTTGAATGGACACCTAGGGGCACAAAAATTGGGGAATTAGTTCACTATCACAAGGAGAATATAATTATGTGATTTGGGCTCATGAAAAAAATAGGGCACATTTGGTAAGCGGTTAAAGTTGGGTACTCAAAATTATAGAACTAGGTTTAGTGGCAGAATAACAATTTTCACAAATGGAATTGACCTAGGAAATTATGCAGATGGATTGGTCAAGACTCAAAAAATGACACAATTAAAGTATTTTTAGCATATAAAATACTGGTACAATCCATTTGGTATCATCTATCATAGAGTCAAAGTTATGACATTTTGAGTAGGGCTATCGATCAATCTAGACCTTTTGACAGTAGTAAAACTTTATAAATTGCATTTGGAATCACATTTGAAAACTAGTCAAATGGATTCATCATAGGCTCAAGTGTGAAACATAAATATTATCTAAGCCTTAGAATGCAATGTAAAAGGAAATTCTTCATTTTAGTCAGTTGGATCAAAGTTATAACTTGTCAAACAGGGCTTCCCAAAATTTTGGGCAATATGCATCAACATGACAACATTAAACAACCATCTTTGAGGGATCCCAAATAATGTGAAAATATTTCTAATTGACTCAAAATATGAAACATAGGTTCTCTAATATGCATACTAAACACTCCCAAAGCAATGAGTCAAGAAACTTAACTAGGTGCAAGATAATTGCAAACTAGGCTTCCTATCATTGTTTGACATGTAGAAAAAATTGCAGATTTAATGAATGCTCAAAATGATGCTTCACAAAATGATTTAAAATGTCAATTTATCATTATGGGACACATCCACATAATTAATGCAATATTTTATAAATACAAAATACCTCATAGGCTTCAAAGTAACATTAGGGTACACTTGCATGAAAAATAGTTATAGGGGCTCAAGTTTACTCAAAATTTAAAATGGTACTCAAAATCAAGGATGCATTTTTGTGTCCCATCAAGAAGGACCCTATTTTACCTCTTAGATTCCTACAAACATCTATAGGAAATGGCTTAGTAAATATGTCTACAATTTTCTCCTTAGACTTCACTTATTCAAGCCTTACTTATTTTTCTTGTACTTTATCCCTCAAGTATTAACACTAGATTGATATATGCTTTATCTTTGTAGGCATCACTATTTTCTTTGATATATTTACTGCACTAGTGCTATCACAATAAAATGCAATAGGCTCAGTTATCTCTTCTTGAATTCCTACCAATAATTGTCTAATTCAAACAATATTAGAATAGTTGACTGCAACAATAACATACTCAACTTCAACAATAGATTGTGAAATATAACTTTGTTTCTTTATTAAAATTTTTATCAATTTTTCTCCTAAAATGAAAGGTCCATGAATTTTTCTTTTTCTATCATCAACATTACCAACTCAATCAACATCAGTATAAACTTTAAGAGTAAAGTCACCATCTTGTTTGTACCATAACCCAAAATCTGCAGTCCCTCAAAGATATCTCAATATCCTCTTGATAACAATCATGTGTGTGTTCTTTGGATGAGGTGAAAACCTAACAAAAATTCTAATAACATATCCAATATATGGCTTACTATGCACAACATATTATAATTTACCAATCATTGATCTATATTGAGTTTCATTTACCTCAACGATAGTGTCTTCTTTTGACAATTTTACTCCTGTCACCATAAGTGTACCCACTAGTCTTGATTCATTGATTCTAAATGTTCTGAATATTTCCTTTACATACTTAAATTGAGTCACATATATACTAATTATTGTTTGATAATCTTGTTAGCCAATTCATATACCATTCTTTGTTTGATATACCAAACATTGATATCTCAAATTCTTTACTCATTTGATTAGGAAATGATTTATATAGAAAATAATTTCTACCAAATATAATATCATCCACAAAAAATTTAGTAATCAATACCATATTTCCAGATTCACTCTTCAAATAAAAATTATTATTCTCACTTATTCTGGAAAATCAAATTTTAATCAAATAAGAATGTACTAATATTTCATACCATGCTCTTGTTTCTTACTTTAGTCCATATAGTACCTTGCTCAACTTGCAAACCCAATTCTTTTGATTAGGTTCAAAACATCCTTCTACATGATCTATGTGGACTTGTTCTTTAACTATTCCATTTAGAAACATAGATTTGACATTCATTTGATAAACTTCAAATTTCTTATTATTAACATAGGCTGACAATGTTGTTACTCTTTCCAATCTTTCCATAGGTGTAAAAGTCTCACCATATACTTTTCCTTCCTCTTGAGCATAACCTTTGCAAACTAGTCTTGCTTTCATTCTGACCACTTCTCCATTTTCATTCAACTTCTTCCTAAAAATACACTTTTTTCCTATCACATTATTGTATGTAGATCTCAGTTCTAGTTTACATGTGTTGTTCTTCAATATTTGATCAATCTATTCACTTATAATATTTATCCAATCCTCATTATCAATTATAACCTTAACTGTTTTAGGTTCAAAATCAACTATTAAATTGGCACTGTCTCTCAACTTAATTCTTGTTATCACTCCAAAACTTCTATCTCAAATAATATTTTTAGGTGAATTACTCTTTCCAACACATTTTTCTAACACAAGTTCATGTCTTTGGATTTTAGCATTACTCTCACTTAGTTGGGGTTCATCTCCCTAATCGGGTTCTTTTTTCTACTACTTGAGAAAAGAATGTGATGCAGGAGCATCCTGGGTGTAAGAGCAATCTTACATCACCCAAAAAAAAAAATTATTTTCAGTCTTTTTTTTTAAAATTTTAATAAGGAGTAGTAGACATGCTTGTTACTATTTATAGGAACTTGCTATTTTTATTAAGTTTCTCAAATGAGCTCAGAATGTTCTCATTTTATACATGAATGTTCATTTTGGAATTATAAGCCTATCATAAAAATTTCATTGCTCTAGCTTAAGTATTAGAGAAGTTATTGTAGATTTTGATGGAAAATTTTTTAAAAAAATCTTTAGGTTCACCATTAGAGGCCTTAGAGTGCCTAGATGAGGTATAAAAATTCGATGGAAGGGCACTTGTGTGGTTTCAAGCCTATAGATCAAGCTTTGGCATTTTCAAAAATTGGTTTTAATAGCCAATCAGAGCGATGGTTTGAGAGTTATGGCCTTCGAAAATTGGGCTACTAAAATTTATAAAATAATTTGTCAAAGATGTATTTAGCCAAATCTATATGTATTGTTAGGCTCTGTCAACCATAGGAATGAAGTTTGAGTATCTAGAACCTTCCCAGGTGGCATAAAATTGCCTATTTAAGAAAGGCCCAAACATTGTCTAGGACAACTCTAGGTTTTAGTTCACAACTTAGTCTTGTAGATTACTATAATGAAGGTGCCCATGTGGGTTAGCATATTCTACTTGTAAATTCTATAATTCTACATTTGTGACACAAATAAGAAGTCCATATTTTGTTCTTGCATTTCTTGTTCTTTCTTTATTTATGTTATGAGTTTATGGTTTTAAGGGGAGAAACCTTCATCAAGTGGCATCAAAGATAGAGTTCTTGAGTGTGTGGATAGACCACCGACTATGAGGTAGTTCACACTAGGACCATGGTTTGGGTTGAGCATGTAGATAGTGTTAGATACAATTGATTAATTGTGTGTTATCTTTCATGTTACACAAATGTCATATCAATTGATAGTTAGTGCATGTTGAGCTCACTTGATCAGTGAAGATAGTTTTCCTACTCTACTGAGCATTCCTATGTCTGCTATGTATAGAAGGCAGTATCTACAAAACTCACTTAGGTGTCGAAGAAAGTTATGCAGAAAAGAGTGTTAACTGAGCTCACATGATTAACAAAGGGAAAGTTGAAAAGTGCTAGTATTAACCAACTTCACTCAGTTACCAAAGAAATTTTGTAAGTTTTCAATGTTAATCGAGCTTCATTTGGTTAACAGAAGAAATCACTTTAGAATCAGTTTCTACCAAGCTGGGTCAACTACTAAAGGATTTTTATTATTTTGGCATGTAAAGCTTAATTATTTGACCTATTAATTCTAGCTAACTATGGTAATGAATATTGGTTATTCTAATTTTTATTTGAGACAACTTGAAAATCTGGAAGGTATAAGTAAAAGGTCAAGTTGTGATTTCAAAGTGTGTGATATGCAAGTTGAATGAATTGAAAGAGATAAAGAGAGAGGAAGCAAACTTGAAGGATAAGCAGGTATCCTTGTGGAGCAAAAAAGTATTATTCAATTAGGAAGGATCAAGTATAAATCTAGAATAAAGATTTGTAATCAAAAATTTAGTGGCATCACAATCAGGTCATTTCATTTTATTCTCTGACCATTGTAGCAGTGATCTAAAATATCTTAATGGAGTTGGTTAATAGCCATTTGTAAATCCTCTAACAAGGTGGCAATTCTTTTGAATTGTTTCAAGACCTCTTGCAAGGCCACTCCTAGTAGAGTGATTAAATCCTTTAATAGGGTCACACCTAACAATGTATTTTGTAACCTTTAATAGGGTTGGCTCCTAATAGGGCTTGCTTTAGAAGAGTGAAAAACAATAACTAGTTGCATTTGGTAGTTTTTCCCAAATTGGGTTTTCACATTAAATCATAGTGTCATATGCATTCATGTTTGAAAATAAATTATTGATAACATCTTAATGATCTAAGTAAGTCATATTCTATGTTTACCAAGTTATAGAATTTTTTTAATGATTATCGAGTATCAATAGTAATCAGTTTTATCAATCTAAATTTTATTTGACATATAAGGGATCTTAGATTTATTTTAGTAGTAATTGATTCACCCTTCCCCTCTTAGTTACTCTTATATTTGCAACAATTGGTATTAGAGCTTTTTGTGCTTGCAGAGAAGGTTTCAAGGACCTAAGCTAAAGATCAAGATGTCTTACAAAAGAGAGATTCCTAAGCTAAACAAAGACAACTTTGCAGCATGGCAAGGACTTATGAGGCTTCACCTAGCTACCATCAATGATTTAGGATGCAAATATCTTGATGAAGAATATAAAACTCCCATTTAAACATTATCAATTGAAGATATTGTTGAGAAAAAGAACCATAACATCATGATGATTGATATTGCATCTACTCTTAGTTATGCTGAATTTGATGAGGTCAAAGACTATAAAACTACTTTTGAAATGTGGAACAAACTAAAAGAAATATATGGATGAGATGACAATGTAAGAAGAGCCAAAGCATAAAGCCTTAGAGGAAAATTTGATTAGATGAGAATGAGAGAAGATGAAAACATTGCAATATATGTGGAAAGAATTTTGGCCAGTGTTAGTGCAATTAGAGCATCTGGAAGAAAATTTAATGAAGAAACTATTGTAAGAAAAATACTTAGATCTTTTCTTACCATATAGCAATTAGAGTATCTTCTAATTAAGAAAAGAGATGTGATCCAAATAACAAGATAGGCTTAGATGCCTTAGTAGGAAGATTGATAGCTTTTGAACTAGACAACTTTGACAACTATGTTCCTGCTTCCAAAAATATTGGGTCTACATTTGAAGCTAAACACTCACTCAAAGAAAAAGGCAAGAAAATAAAAGATAATCAATCAGAAAGCGAGGAAGAAAAATAAGAAAGTTCTGATAGTGATCTTGAAATTGTAAAAAATCTACCTGCAAAGAAATATTCCAAGAGAAGAGGAAAGTACAAAGGTAAAATTCCTTTAATCTATTTTTCTTGTGAAAAAATTGGTCATATTGCTGCTAGATGTCCAAAAAAAGAAAGCAAGGAAGAGAAGAAAAGCCACAAGTACAAAGGCAAGAAGGAATTCAAAGGTTACAAATCCTACAAAGCCAAAGGTAAGAAAACTTGTTTTATGGCCAAAGATTCTGATAACAATGAAGATGAAACAATGTATATTTTTTTAAAAGATGAATCTAATGATGAAGGAGATAAAATGGTGTTATTTTGTGGTGACTAATTAAGAAAGTACTATACATCATAAATTATTTGGGGTTTTGGGCAATCACCAATGTTGTGGCCAATGTGTGGCCAACATATGGCCAACATGTTGTAACCCTAAAATGACATAAAAATACTTGTATAAAATAGATTAGGGTTAGGGATTGTTTCATTGTGGTGATGCAAAATTACTTCTTGCAGTGGTATTGAGCTATAAGGGATTACATATTGTAATCAAGTTGTAATTACTAGATTGTAATAATATCAAACTTTTTATTTTGTGGACACAACTTAGGGATTGGGTGAACCATGTTAAATCTTGGTGCCTTGTGTTCTTTTCTGTATGATCTATTATTTTCTATTGCTAGCTATATTTACATGTAATTGTTATTTTCTATCTATGGTTTAATTCTAACAAGTGGTATTAGAGTGAGGTTGTCCTTTAGTTATCCTTTGTAAGAAAGTCTCATGGTTAATTCGGAGTGATGGCAGATGAGGGTAAACTGAGGGCTGATAGGTTTAATGGGCAAAACTTCTAGTTATGAAAGATGCAAATGGAAGACTATCTTTATTAGAAGGATTTATGGAAGCCGTTGGAAGGCAAAATCAAGAATTAGGGATTTATGTCAAATGACAAATGGGATCTTTTGGGTAGAAAGGCACTTGGGAGCATTTGGTTATGCCTGGGGAGCTTTTGGGTAGAAAGGCACTTGGAAGAATTTGGTTATGCCTGGCACCATCAGTGGCATTTAATATTACAAAAGAAAAGATGATAGAAGAATTGATGCAAACCCTAGCAAAACTATATGAAAAGCTCTCTGCTTCAAACAAGGTATTTCTCATGAAGTGTTTATTTAATATGAAAATGAAAGAAGGTGGATCTATTATAGATGATTTAAATGAGTTTAATACTATTACTAGTTAGTTATCTTCTATGGGTATCAATTTTGATGAAGAAATTAGGCCTCTCTTGATTTTTTGTTCTTTACCTAAAAGTTGGAATGGCTTGGTAATGGTTGTGAGTAATTATGTTCCTAGACCTAGTACAATAAAATGTGATGATGTGATCGATTTTGTTTTGAGTGAGGAAACTCATAGGAAAACCTCAGGTGGATCTACATCAAGAAGTTCTTTGAATGCACAAAGCAGGGGTAGAACAACTGAGAGAGGAAGTAACTCTATAAATTGTGGGAAATCAAGAGGAAAGTCAAAGGGGAGGAGGTCTCAATTGAGAGGACCAAATGACTATTGGTACTATGGGAAACCAAGTCATAAAAAGAAAGATTGCTGGAATCAAAAGAAAAATGAAGGTGATAAACCAGATGGAGACAAGAAGGCAAATGTGGTAAGTAAAAAATCTGAAGAGGATGCTTTGCTTCTATCTTTAGAAAGTGTTGATGATTCATGGGTTTTAGATTCTAGCACTTCATTTCATGCTACACCTCATAGAGGTTATTTCATTGATTAGGTATAAGGGGATTTTAGGCTTGTTTATTTGGGGGATAATGAACCCTATCAGATTGTTGAAAAGGGAAAAATTAAGATTAAGTTGTAGATTGGGAATAATTGGCTACTACATGAGGTAAGACATGTTCCAAGGCTAAGTAGGAATTTAATTTCAGCAGGAAAACTCCGTGATGTGGGTTGTGTAGTTACTTTTAATGATAAAAATTAGAAGGTTTCAAAAGGTTCCCTTGTAGTAGAAAAATGTGTTAAAGTAAGCACCTTATATATTTGTAAATGTCATATTGTTCCTTCTACTTTAATTGTTTCAGAAAAAAATGAATGTTTAGGAACAATTGTTGTAGTTGAGTAGGGAGAACAAATAGCTGCTATAGATTCTAATACAACGTTGTGGCACAAAAAACTTGGGCACATGAGTGAGAAAGGTATGAAAGTAATTCGTTTAAAGAATATTTTACCAGGTCTGAAATGTGTTAATATGGATTTCTATGAAATTTGTGTGTATGGAAAACAAAAGAGAGTGAGTTTTGTGAAGACTGGGAAGGAAAACAAAAAGGAGAAATTAGAGCTTGTGCATATCGATGTATGGGAACTGAATCAATTATCTTCCCTTGGTGGCTCTCATTATTATGTTACATTTATTGATGACACAACTAAAAAATTATGGGTTTATTTCCTTAGATAGAAATATGATGTATTTCAAACTTTTAAGAAATGGAAATGCTTGGTTGAAAATGAGATTGGTAAGAAATTAAAATGTCTCAGATTTGATAATGCTGGTGAGTATTGTAGTCATGAATTTGAAGATTATTCCTCCACTAATGGTATTTGTAGATAGAAAACTATTCCAAGGACTCTATGAGAAAATGGAATGGTTGAACATATGAATAGGTATTTAATGGAGTGCACAAGGAGCATGATATTGCATGTTGGGTTTCCCTTACACATGTGGGTGAAGGCTATCAATACTATTGTATATTTGATTAATAGAGGTCCCTCTATTGTGGCATTCTAGAGGAAGTATGGACTGGTAAGAAGGTGAGTTATTCTTTTCTCAAAATCTTTGGTTGTGAAGCATTTTCTCACATAGATTATGAAAATAGAATGAAGTTGGAAGCTAAGTCAAAGAAATGTGTATTTGATGGATATGGCATTAATGAATTTGGTTATAGGCTTTGGGATTTTGAAAATCATAAAATTTTAAGTAGGGATGTCATATTCAATGAGAAAGTGTTGTAAAAAGATCTCTTGCAACAACATGAGAAGAAAGAGGATGATTATGTTGTGTTGGATGATACTCCACAAGCTAATGTTCCAACCATTCGTCATGATGCACAACAATTGCAACAAAAAATACCACAGACACCAATGAATTTTAGATGGTCAACAAGGAAAATTAGACCTCCATAATGATTCTCTCTCTCTCTATATATATATATTTAATTTTACTTATTGATGCTAGTGAACCTGAATGTTATGATGAAGCTATGTAGGTGGATACTAAGATTCAGTGGGAGTCTACAATGAAAGATAAAATGGACTCTTTTCTCAAGAATAAGACATGGGATTTATGTAAGTTACCTCTAGGTAAAAGAGCTTTATAGAATAAATGGGTTTACAGGTTAAAAGAGGAGGAAGGAGGTAAGAAAAGATTTAAAGACAGGTTAGTTGTGAAAGAATATGCATAAAAAAAGGGCATTGATTGTGATGAGATATTTTCTCATGTTGTTAAGATGACTTCTATCTATACTATTTTAAGTCTTGTGACTACTAAATATTTGTATTTAGAGCAGCTTGATGTTAAAACAACCTTTCTTCATGATGATTTGGATGAAGAGATATATATGTCTTAGCCATGGGGATTTGAGGTCAAAGGTAAGGATAACTTAGTGTGCAAAGTGAAGAAAAGTTTATATATCCTAAAGCAAGCACCTCAAAAATGGTATCTAAAATTTGATATTTTAATGCATGAACATGGATATAATAGGTGTCATTTAGATCATTGCATTTATTTTACGAGGTTGGATGATGATAGCTACATTATTTTATGTTTATATGTTGATGATATGCTTGTAGTTGGGTCTAATATGGATCACATTAAGGGGCTGAAATGCTAGTTAGCACATGCATTTGCTATGAAAGATTTGGGAGGGAAAAAATAAATCTTTGGTATGAAGATTTGTAGAGATAGGAAAAAACAAACAAATTGATGCTATCTCAAGCTGATTATGTTGAGAAGGTGTGCTACATTTCTCTATGGAGAATGCTAAAGCTATTAGCACACCTTTACCTGATCATTTGAAGTTGACTAAGGAGATGTGTCCCAAGACACAAGAAGAGGAGGATAAGATGTCCAAGGTACCCTATGCTTCAGCTATATGAAACTTGATGTATGCTATGGTATGTACTAGGCTAGATATTGCACATGTAGTGGGAGCCATTAGTAGGTATATGAGTCATCTAGGAATTGAACATTGGAATGCAGTCAAATGGATTCTTAGATATTTGAGAGGAACATCCAATAAGTGTTTACACTTTGAGGGCTCTACTACTAATTTATAGGGCTATGTTGACTCAAATTTTGTAGGGGATATTGATACCAGGTAGAGTACTACAAGTTATGTCTTTACTATTGGTGGGGTAGTCATGAGCTGGGTTTTTAGGTTATAGAAGTTTAATGCTTTATGCACTATAGAGGAAAATTATGTTGCTACTATAGAGGAAGCCAAGGAGATGATATGGATTCAATTATTCTTGCAAGAATTGGGACACCCTCAAAAGTATAATTTTTTTTTTTAAAGATAGTCAGAGTTTCATTCATCTTGCGAAGAATTCAGCTCTACATTCAAAAACCAAACACATACAGTTGTAGTACCATTTCATTTGATTAGTTTTGGATGGTGGATAGTTAAAGCTAGATAAGATACATATAGATGGTAATCCAACAGATATGTTTACAAAGGTAGTAACAAGGGAGAAGATGAATTCCTCTTCATCTTTGGTTGGTCTTCTAGACTAAACATAAATAAAAGAACAATAGAGTCCAGGATGGTTTGATCTAGTGGGAACCTCATGGAGTAGTGACATAGCTATAGGATCAGTCTCCAAGTGGGAGATTATTAGTTTGTGGTGACTTATCAGGAAAGTACTGTACATACTTCATAAATTTTTAGTTTGTGGCCAATGTGTGGCTGACATATGGCTGACATGTTGTAACCCTAAAATGGCATAAAAATACTTGTATAAAAGGGCTTAGGGTTAGGGATTGTTTCATTGTAGTGATGCAAAATCGCTTCTTATGGCAGTATTGAGTTGTAAGGGATTACAGATTATAATCAAGTTATAATCACTAGATTGTAATAATATCAGACTTGTTGTTTGGTGGACATAGCCCATGGATTGGGTGAACCATGTTAAATCTTGGTGCCTTGTTTCCTTTTCTATGTGATCTATTATTTTCTATTACTGGTTATCTTTGCATGTAATTGTTAGTTTTTGTTCATGGTTTAGTCCTAACAAATGGCTTTTGTCTCTCATGTTAGTAAAAATGACACATGGATCATAGATAGTGGATGATCTCACCATATTACTAGAGATCAAACTAAGTTGGAACATTTTGAACACTATGATGGACATAGTGTAAGGTTTGGAAACAATTAACCTTGTTGCATAAAAGGAAAAGATCATATTTCACTAACCAATGAACTTATATGTGATAATCCCTATTGGGTTGAAGGACTAAAATATAATTTATTGAGTGTGGCATAGCTGAACAACATTGGATTCAAGGTAGAATTCATGAATGGAAAAGTAAGACTACTAGATAACCAAGGAAATCTGATTGGATCAGGTAGGCAAACAAAAGGTAACCTATCTTATCTTGATCTTGGTGATTGCTCATGTTTTATTGCTCAAGTAGAAGATAAGAAACTTTAGAAAAATTTGATAATATGGTCAAGATAAGAAAATTTAGAAGAGTGAGAAGTATTCCTAGTTTGAAGTAACTTGATGCTAGGTTATGCAAAAATTGTCAAATTGGTAAAATGGGAAAGACTAGTTTTAAGAGAAAAAACTATCAGTTAGAAGATGTCTTGGAAATTGTGCATACTAATTTATGTGGACCCATTAGAATAGAAACTTATAGTGGAGAATAAAATTTCATTATTTTTGTTGATGATTATTCTAGAATGATGATTGTTATATAGCTCAAAGAAAAATTAGAAGCTTTTGAAAAATTCAAATGGTATTTGGATAGAGTAGAAAAAGAAACTGGAAAAGGATTGAAATGCTTAAGATTAAATAGAGTTGGTGAATTCATCTCAAATGAATTCAACAATTTCTACATTGAAAGTGGAATCAAAAGACAAGTATTAGCCCCTAGTACTCCTGAGTAGAATGGAATAGTTGAGAGAAGAAAGAAATCCATCATGGATTATGCAAGGACACTAATGATTGAGAAGAGTGTTACTATCAAATACTAGAAGGAGGCTATCAACATTGTAGTTCATAGTTTGAACTAAGTTCAGTTGAAGGACTCAAAAAAAACTCCCTATGAACTATGGTATCTCTACAAACCCAATGTAAGTTACTTGAAAGTATTTGATAGAAAATGTTATATCTTGAAAGAATCTAGAAAAAGAAAATTTGATGTAAAAGGTGATGAAGGTATATTTCTAGGATATTCTTATAGAAGTAAATCATATAAATTTCTAAATTTGTCCACTCACAAAATCATAGAAAGTGCACATGTGAGAATTGATGAGTTTGCAGAAAAGAGTGAAGAAGAAAGAAAAAAGGAGCCAAAATATTATAGAATATTTGTCTACTATGAACCTAATACATTGCCAAATACATTTGACAAAAAAGGGACTTTATCTCCCAAGCTCTCCAAGTCTCCAATAGTTACCGAGTTGTAGGAAGTGAAAATTGAGTCATAGGGACCCAAGTTACATTTAGAGGCTACTAAGTTAGTGCATACTAAGTTTGAAGAACCCCAGCCATAGATAGAAGGACCCGAGTCTGAAGTTGAGATTCTAAATGAAGATAGTTCAATTCATTCAAAAGTCAAAGAACCTATATTGGCTAAATATGTCAGAAGACATCATGCACTTGATCAGATCATTGGAGATAAATTAGATGGAACAATGACAAGAAGCAACTAAAAGGTACATGTTTACTTGCTAAATTTGAACCTAGAAGTGTTAAAGATGCATTGAAAAATGAAAGTTGGATTAAGGATATGAATGAAGAAATAGAATATATAGAAAAGAATAAAACTTGGACTCTTGTTCCTAGGCCCAAAGATAAGAATGTGATTGGTACAAAATGGGTATTCGGAAATAAGATGAATGAAGATGGAAAAGTGTCAAGAAACAAAGCAAGGTTTGTATGTAAAGGCTATTCTCAAGAAGAAGGTATTATATGCAACTCATAGAGGATTCAAAGTATATTATATGGATGTTAAATCTGCATTCTTGAATAGAATTCTTAATGAGGAAGTCTACATTAAATAGCCAGAAGCTTTTTTTGATCTAGATAAAAGGGACATGGTCTATAAATTACACAAAGCCCTATATGGTCTAAAACAAGCTCCTAGAGCTTGGTGTGAAAGATTAGATAACTATTTGATGTAGATTAGTTTTCAAAGAGCAAATGATAACAATAGCCTATATATCAAGGAAGGACCAGATAAGAAGATTATGTTGGCAGAAATATTTGTGGATGATACTCTATTTATAGGAAATGATAACTTATGCAAAGCATTCTTAGAATAAATGAATAAAGAATTTGAGAT
The DNA here is from genome assembly GCA_028749045.1 of Cupressus sempervirens. NCBI lineage: Eukaryota > Viridiplantae > Streptophyta > Pinopsida > Cupressales > Cupressaceae > Cupressus > Cupressus sempervirens. Next base: position 559,790,332 of record CM053789.1, on the reverse strand, counting down.
GTCCATGTTTGGTAGAATAAAATTTTTTGTAGGATTGTAGATACAATAGAACAAGAAAGGTATCTGTATCACTCAATCTAAGTGTATCAAAGAGATACTCAAGAAGTTTGGAATGGAGGATTCAAAACTAGTTTGAACTCCCATGTGTACTGGACTTAAGCTTACAAAAGATGATGACTCCAAAGAAGTAGATTAGAACTTATATAGATCAATGATTGAGAAATAATAGTATGTAGTACATACAAGGCCTGATATTGCCTTAGTAGTTGGGATAGTGTAAATATTCTTAGCTAAACCCAGAGAAAACCACATGACGGCAATAAAAAGAATCTTGAGATATCTAAAAGGTACTAAAGACTATGGCTTATGGTACAAACTTAGAGGCAACCTCGACCTAAAAGTATTTACTGATGCTGATTGGGCAAGAAATATTGATGACAGGAAAAGCACTAGTGGTGGAGTATTCTTTCTTGGTAAAAGGTTGGTATCTTGAATGAGAAAGAAACAAAACTACACATCTCAATCCACAACAGAAGTAGAATATGTGGTTGTAGTAGTAAATTTCTCTAACATTGTTTGGTTCAAACAATTGTTGGAAGGAATAAAGGTTGAAATTAAGGAACCAATAGTCATGTATTGTGATAACACTAGTACAATTAACATATCAAAGAATCTAGTGATGCATTCCAAAACAAAGCACATTGCTATAAAATATCACTTTGTAAGAGAATTAGTACAAGACAAAGAAATCAGATTGGAATGTGCATACAATATAACAAATTGCAAATATATTTACAAAGCCATTACCTAAGGATGCATTTTTGTATCTAAGAGGTAATCTAGGGGTCATTCCCTTATCTAAAGCTCACTAAATAAAGTTTAGTAATGCATCAACAGGAACTAACTTGAAGATCAATCAGTTGATGTAGTATTGACAAGGACATATTATAGATGAATCTATACTCAAGGTACATTGACACTAATTAGAATTGTCTTTGGCATGTGTTGTTAAAGAGGGAGAATTTTATTGTCATATCTTTCTAAAATTTTGTAATTCATAGAGGGAGAATACTATAGGAGCAGTGTTCTATATAAAATGAAAAATGGAGAAACTTTCTGATAAAGGGAGTCTTGTTCTCAAAATTTTATTCTACTATGACATGTTGTGTTACCATCAATGCCAAAGAGGGATATTGTTGGATACAAATGATTAATTGAATGTGTTCTTTGATGTTACACAAATGTCATATCAGTTGATAGTCGGTACATGTCGAGCTCACTTGGTCAATAAAGATAGTTTTCCTAGTCTACCAAGTGTTCTTGAGTCTACTATATATAGAAGGTAGTATCTACCAAGCTTACTAGGGCATTGAAGGAAGTTATGTAGAAAAGAGTGTTAATTGAGTTCACTTGGTTAACAAAGGGAAAGTTGAACAATGCTAGTATTAACCAACATCACTCGGTTACCAAAGGAATTTTGTAATTTTGCAATGTTAAGTCAGCTTCTATTACTTAACATAGGAAATCACTTCAGAATCAAAGTCTATCAAACTGGGTCAGCTACCAAAGGTTTTTATTATTTTGGCATGTAAAGCTTAATTATTTTACCTATTGATTCTAGCTGAGTATGGTAATGAATATTGGTTATTCTAATTTGTATTTGAGCTGACTTGACAATCTAGAAGGTATAAGTAAAAGGTCAAGTTGTGATTTCAAAGTGTGCGATATGCAAGTTGAATGAATTGAAAGATAAAGAGAGAGACAATGAACTTGAAGGATAAGTAGGTATCCTTGTGGAGAAAAAAAGTATTATTTGATCAAGAATGATAATGTATAAAGCTAGAATAGAGATTTGTAATCAATAATTCAGTTGCATCGCAATTAGGTCATTTCATTGTTACTCTCTAACCATTGTAGTAGTGATCTAAAATCTCTTACTAGAGTTGGTTTAACATCCAATTATAAATCCTCTCTAACAAGGTGGCAATTCCTTTGAATTGTCTCAAGACCTATTGCAAGGTCACTCCTAATAGGGTCATTAAATCTTTTAATAGGGTCACAACTAACAGTGTGTTTTGCAACCTTTAATAGCATTGGCTCCTAATAGGGCTCACTTTAGAAGAGTGAAAAATAGTAACTAGTTGAATTTGGCGGTTTTTCCCAAATTGGATTTTCGCGTTAAATCCTAGTGTCATATGTGTTCATGTTATTTATTTCATGCTTGCATATAAATTACTAATAACATCTTAAAGATATAATTAATTCACATTCTGTGTTTACTGAGTTACATCAATTTTTGGATGATTACTAATTATCAGTAGTAATCAATTTTATTAGTCTGAATTTTCTTTGACATCTAAGTGATCTCAAATTTATTTTAGTAATAATTAATTCACCCCTCCCCACTTAGTTACTCCTCTTATATTTCCAATAGATAAATCACCTATTGTGAGGTAGTTTGCACTAGGGTTTCAGTTGAAGTGCAAAAATGCCTCCACAAAGAGAGTGTAGTGGAAGAGTTGTAGGTGTTACACTTGAAGGTTTCCTAGCCCTAAAAAGACAAATGAAAGTATTGGAAGAACAAATGCATAAAGGAATAAATCTTTCCATAAGAGATGAGAGTGAGGATGAGGATGAAGTAGAAGAAAATGCTGAAGTAAATGTAGTTCTAAACCTAGAGGAAGAGAGGCTTTTCAAGGTGATCTCCAAGATTGGAAAAAGATCTAGTTTGAAGTTCTCACATTTTTGAAAAATCTTAACCTAGAGGAGCTGATTGATAGAATCAATGAACTAGAGGAGTACTTTGAGTATAAATATATTGAGGATCCTGATAGGGTCAAGTTTGTGAAGGCAAAACTAAATGGACATGTGAAGATCTGGTGGCAAGAGGTTTAGTTGGAGTGAAATAGAAAGGGAAATGACAAAATCACCAGATGGGAATGGATGGTAGTTAAACTAAAGTAACAATTCATTCCCATGGATTATGAGATTGATTTGTTGAAGAAAATGTAAGGGTTGAAGCAAGCAAGAAACTCTATTCAAGAGTATAGCCAAGAGTTCTATTGAGTTCTCATTAGAACCAGTCATGCAGAAGCTGATAAGGAGAAAGTGGTTCATTATCTTTATGGGTTAAGGCCAAGAATTTAGGTTGAGCCAAGTCTAGTTCAAATGAATAGTACTATAGAGGCATATTAGTTTTCCCTAAAGGTTGAGGAGAAACTGAGCAAAAAGTTTGACAATAAGAATAGTGGAAAAGGTTGTGGCAAAAGATCTAGTGGATGATCTTATGGTGGCCATAATGATGATTGTAACAACAAGGATAAGGTTAGAAGTAGCAATCAAAACCAAACTGGAAATAATTCCAATCATTTTTGTGATTAGAACAATAGAGACTAGAGAGGAAGAGGTAGAAGACAAGGATCTATAAGATAAGGCTTTCATGGGTATTGTTTTTACTATGGAGAAGAAAGGCATAGAGCATTTGAATGTTACCAGTACTAAGGAAGGAAAAATCAAAGAATAGAAGTCCAGAATAGAGTTGAACATGTTGATGAAGATGGCAGATCCTCACATGCTAAAGATGATGAAAGAGGAGAAGTCCTAGCTAACAAAAGAGTCTTATTGAGTGGTGAGAATCAACTTGAGCAAAGAAGGAGTTTGTTTCACACAAGGTATAGATGTGAAGATAAGTGTTTTGATGTGATGATTGATGGTGGAAGTACTAACAATCTGGTGTCAAAAATAATTGTCATCAAGTTGAAGTTGAAGAGATAGAAACACCTATGTCCATATCGTATTTCTTGGGTGCAAGATGACCAAAAGGTCATCGCCAATGTGAAGTGCTTAGTGAAGTTCAAGATTGGAAGCTACTAGGATGAGGTACTATGTGATATCATACTTATGGATATATGTCATATGTTGTTGGGTAGGTCATGGTATTTTGATGGGCATGTTGTACATGATTGGTAAGCAAATACGTACACTCTGACCAAGGAGGGAGTGAAACATAAGTTGAAGCCATTGAAGGAGAAAGAAGAAAAGGTATGTAGTGCTACTAGAATATGTTTTATTGATGGAAAAGAGTTTCTCAAAGGTATGAAGCATCAGAATAAGTGTTTTTTCTATAATTCCAAAGATAGTAAACAAGAAGTAGAGGAGGTAAATATAGAAGTTGCAGATATGTTGGGAGAGTTTTATAATATTGTGTCAGATAATGTACTTGATAGATTGTTCCCAATGAGGAGGATTAGTCACCAAATGGATTTGGTTCCAGGAGCTAGTTTTCCAAATAAGGCAGCACATAGAATGACACTAGTAGAAAGTGAAGAGTTGAATGGACAAGTTCATGAGTTGTTGTAGAAGGGGTTGATTTGAGAGAGTTTGACTCTATGTACTGTACCAACCATATTAGCACCAAAGAAGAATAGAGAATGAAGGATATGGATAGATTTTGTTAACCTCATAATGGTTTTTGACACTTGAGTGCCAATACACTTAACTACTTTCTATATTGGATCCGAGTACACCATGTATGCCGAGCCACAACAAAAGCCGAGTTAGGAAAGACTTTAGGTGCCAAGTGATCTTCATGTGCTGAGTAGTCTTCAGGTGCTGAGTGAAGATCAAGTGCCGAGTGAAGTTCAAGTGCCAAATGACTTTAAGTGCCGAGCAGAATAAAGTGCCAAGTAGATAGAAGTGCCGAGTGATATTCAAGTGTTGAGTCATAGATGATGCTGAGCAATATAGAAATAAAACAAGTGCCGAGTAAGCCAGTTTGTTATTAGTGTCGAGCATCTAGAATTAGCAAGTGCCGAGCAACACAGAATGTACATATGAGTTTGTAACTTCATTGATTCATATGTAAATCATTTTCATGGCCGATATATGATGAATCTCAAAGGATTAAATGATAAGATTGAATCTTTTATTTTTCCTATCCAATCTACATGCAGCCAATAAGAAAAATGATGAAGGCATGCAACCAATGGAAGAAGTGCAAACAATGAGTGGGAAATAGAGATTGAATATGGATTGTAGATCCATACCTAACCCTAAATCCTTGAATGTCTTTATAAGGAAGACAAAATTTTATTGTAAAACATATGAGTGGATATATAAGGGTGTGTAAGGAAAACTACTTTCAGAGAAAGGACTATCAAATCACAAAGGATCAAGATCAAAGAAAGAAAATCAAGTGCTTGTATTCAATAATTGAAGGATTGTAATCTATCAGGTTTATTGTACCTAATACTTTCTAGCAATTATATTACAATGAAAATCCTATGGTAATAGGTTAGCGTAACAACTATTTCATAGATCTTTTAAAAAGGTGATTAAATCCTTTAACAAGGTGACACTTCATGTAAAGTGTTTGTAAATCCTCTAACCAGGTCACTATTGATACAGTGTAAAGCCTTTAATAGGGTAGGCCTTTAAAAGGGGAGACCATCAGAAGTGGTTAAAACCTTACTGCTGTAGCAAATTTTGTGGGTATCATCCCCATCCCAATTTTACCTTCTTATTCCTAGAGGGTTTCTGGGTTACCAAAATCTCAAGTGTTATGTGGTGATTCTTATATGGTTCTCATAATTGTTTGATAGGTTTGTATGTATGCAATCTACTTTCAGTTTAAAGATTTTAAATATATTACTTCTGATTCACCCCCCCTCTCAGAAGCATTCTTCCCATTTTAATATTCCAACAATTGGTATCAGAGCTTTTGGTTCTCACAAAAAGAAGTCTAACAACTTGAAGAAAAAGATCTAAAGATGGAAGTCTTTAAACTTGGGAAGATTATTGAAAATCAAGTGATTGTTGTGCAACTGGCTCTACACAGAGTAGAGGAAGCAAGGGAAGAATTGAGAAAATCCTTGAAGAGAAGGAAGGATATAGCCATAGCTGAAAATGATATAAACTATAAGGAGATTGATACCACAAAACTGTGTGCCAATGGAGACATTAAAGAGTTTGATGCAGCAATAGCAAAACTAATGGAGAAAAATAAAGTTCAAGCAGAGGAGATAAGATCTCTCAAGATTGAACATCAATCATAGGCCATAATGATATGTGAAATTACTGAACAAAAGAAAAGAGCAGTTGAGGATATAGTCATGATAGAAAATGACAAAAGAAATCTTGCAAATAGGCTTGAAGAAAAATGTATTGAATTAACAAGGATCTCAAATATGTAGATGGATACACTTGCCCAAATGATGAACCTTCATCATGAACTCAATATGAAAGATATTGAGATCTCTACTTTGAAGATACACAATGAACAACTACAAAATGAATTGAATAGAGAAAAAGAGGTAGCCGAGAATCTCAACAAGTTAAGTGAAGCCATCAAGTATTTTGAACAGTTGCTGAAATCCCCAAAATCTACCCATGATACATCAGGACTAGGATACAATAGCACTGAGGTTGGAGAATCATCAAAGAGTGACGAGAAAAAAGATGACATATGTAAGAATTCAAAACCCACTTGTCATTACTGTAATAAGAAGGGGCATACTACTAATATTTGCAGGAATAGGAAATTCAATCAGCCAAATACACTCAAGAGCAAGAGTTACTGTCACAAGTGCAACATGCAAGGACATATGACACAAGATTGTAGATCCAGAGTTACAAGGACACAAAAAATTTGATGGACACTATCACAATTGCAAGAAGTATGGGCATAGATAATTTGAATGCAGATCAAAGCCTATATGGACATCAAATCAACTAGCAAAATCAAAAGAGAATGAAAGTCACTATCATTGGGATTACAACACTAGGTATAGCTATCATTATTGTCAAGAATATGGACATATACCATAGAACTGCATAAGAACACATTTCAAAGGGAACCACAAAAGATGGTTGAATTAAACCACATGTTTTAGTTGTTTGAAAGTTGGTCATATCATTAAAAACTATCCTACAAGATCAAAGGCACCCAAGGCTGAAGAAAATAAGGGAAAAGAAAATATTGATGTCGAAAAGATAAGGGGGTAAATGAATAAGGCTTGGAAATAGAAAGATGAATGCAACACATAAAGTGGAGGGATCACTTCACCCAATAGGTCAAGTGATCACACTTCATCAAACTAAGCATGAGAAGTATACGAGACTGATATACAAAGCTATATCACACATCAGTCCCAAGACAAAGAAGCAATGCAAAGTATAAATCTGCATGAGACAAGATGTCAAGACAAAATCTAAATGATGTTGCCAAGCTATCTTTGGATGCCGAGTTAAACTCCAACACATGTCAAGCTCCTACCAGTGATCGAGTTGATAATTGATGCCGAATTAGGTTAAAATTTTTCAAAAGCTGAGTTGGCAGTTGAGCATTTAATGCAATGAAAATAGGGTATATTATCATGATTCTAATTAGTTTTCCTCATCGTGATCAAGAAGTAAAGAAGAGAAAGAGAGCAGAGCAACTTCACAGCATAGAATCTAGCATTTCAAGCAGATTGCAACATCTCTCAACGTGTTTTCATCAATCTTGAGGTATTTTTCATTTGTGCCAAGCTACATAGTTTCATATTTCGTAAAAAGGAAACCCTAGTTTTCATAAATGGTGTCAAGTTCTAAGAAAATTGAGCACAAAGAGTCATTTGAATTTCAGTTTGTGTCCAATGAGGTCAAGCAACTTGATTTTTGCCCCATACCTGAAGTTGCATACAAAAATGACCCAGCCAGAGCTCTCTCCCAAATACCCCCAAAAGTTGTAATGGTTCAAGACATGAGGAGATGTTACAATTGTAAGATAGGAGCCCGAGGAGATATGGAAATAAGGTAAGCCTATGAGAAATTGTGCGTAGATGGAGTCTTAAAAAATGAATTCAAAATTGTTGAAAGAAAGGGTTTGACCCGAGTTTTGAGCTTTCTCACTATATTCAAGATAGAATCTGTTAAACTTGTGTTAAGCAGAATTCATGGTGGAAGTTTATGGTTAGAAGATACTCCCATCAAATTAACCAAAGAAACCATACATAGAGTAATAGGGTACCCTACCCTAGATTGGTTCAAAACCTTGAGAAGTGAATCGAAGGAGGTTATTGAAAAGAACATTGGTACTTAGTGGAATAAGAGAGGAATGAAAATTCACACAATTTAGGATCCTCTAGTTGAGTTTGTTGTTAGAGTCATTGCCCATAAGTTCTATCAATCTAGTAGACTCAATAGTGTGCCATGTATTGAAATTTTTACAAATTGGTGAAAAAGCATCATACTTATGATCTTGCAGAACTACAACTACAACAGATTACTGAAAACCTAGCTGCCATAAGAAGGACAAAGGGTGCTCAATGCAAATTTGGAGCAATTCTAATTTGTATATTCTTCTATGTTCAAAATGAGTTTCCCTCTTTTGGAAAAATTACATGGAGGAATGATAGAACTATCATTGCCCAAATCAATGAATATATAGAACAAATGGGAGAAAATTTTGATATCCTGATGACAAGTTATTTTACAGATTTCAAGAAATCCATGAAACAAAGGGTGAGAATACCAGTCTCTTTGGTAGAAGAACATGTTAATGATATATGCTTCGTGGTTGATATTGACTTCACATACATTCAAGCTACAATTCCAAGAGTGAGATGGCTAAGGCCATTTGGATATGAAATCAATGTTGATGAGGCATCTACAACAATAACTACATTATTGGCAGAAGAAATAGATAAAAATGCTCCACATTTTGGCAGTTATAATGTAGTAAGGTCAAAAATAAAGATGTAATTAAAGACTGCTTCCACATTAAAGAAGAAAGACAAATTGTTAAAGAAGATTAAGAAGAAATTTGGTGAAGAAATTGAGGCTGAAGTAGAAGAAGATGACAATGCTGATGAAGATGAACACGATCAAGGCCCAATGGAATTAACTCAAGGCCTGGGTGAAGACAAGGAGGAAGGTAAAAAAGCCAAAGAAGCCAAGGAAGCACCAACTGAAGCTGAGACAAAGAAAAAAAAGGCAACAGAACAACCTCCATCTTAGCAAAAACCAAAGAAATCTGCCATGCCATCACCTGAAAAGCCTACAACACGAGCTACAACAAGGGTCTCCACTCAAAAGGCTAAAGAGGAAGTTACAACAAAGAAACCAATCAAGGAAACATAGGAAGAGCTAAGGAAAAGAAGAAGATATGTGGCTCAACTTGATTCTGATGAAGAAGATCAATCTAAAAAGGTAAGACATTCTTTAGTTGATACTTTATGTAAAAAGATTGGAAATGGTGATTTAAGCAACTTAAATAAAGTTGATTTCAATAAGTTTACTAAAGAAGAATAGAATAGGATAGAAGAAATAGTTTATGGAATGATGGCACATTTCAAGTACACTCCACTTGAACTAGATGGACAATTTCCAAAAGAACTATCTAAAATTGTAGAAGAAGGATGACATTTTTGTTTGAAAATGGAAAAGGAGATGAGGGAATCAACCCTAGCAAGTATATTGCCAAATTTTCCTAGGGAACAAATAAAGAAAGCAATCAAAAGGCATAATAATAGGTTTACACCTAAGTACAGGGCATTCTTCATACTCCAAAACAAGATGGAAGAAATTTTTCAAAGAACAATGAAATCATGGAAAAACTTGTACAAAAAGATTGAAGATTTTCTTGAAGAAGAATACAAGGAACAAGCTACTGCTGCACTAGAAGAGAGGAGAAAAAGGAGAGAAGAGAAGATAGTAGTAGAGAAGGGAGAAGAAGAAAATAAAGTAGAAGAAGAAAAGAAAGATGGAGAGGAGGAAGAGACACAAAAACAAGATGTATCGGCAACAACTGAGAAAGAGCAGCAACCAGATCAGAGTGTGTAAGACACACAACTGCCACCCTCTAGCCCTCCTCATGTACCCATCACACCTGAAAAAGCTATAACTATTATTGATGTTCCTAATACTTCTAGTCAGAAAATCAATCCATTAACTGTAGAAGATCTCAAAAGAATCCTTGACCAATCTACACAACAAGCAATATTATGTGCAGATCCAGTATTGGTCAGTATGGATGAATTGCAAAAAATAGTAGAAAGCATAGTTAGAGATAAGTTGAATCCACAAGAACCACCTTCTATCATCTCTACAGCTACTAGTGGTCAACTTCAAATGCCAACAGTTATTTCAACAGGCATAATTGACACTACAATACAGAAGTTGAGTGTAGTTGTAGAAAAAGGAATAGAACAAATAGGACATACTATTACATCTAATCCTACAGTGCAAACACAAGGTGCACTTCCTAAGATTACCATAATTGATCAAGATAGTAGACAGTAGGAGGAGAAAATAGTGGAAACCCCTAAAGAGTAGGAGGCAGTACAAAAATTGATAAATTTGCCTACCTCGGGAACTCCTTCACAATAGCCATTGCAAATATCTGTACCAACATCTGTACCAATATCTGTACCAATATCTGTACCAACATCTAGTACTTCAAAAACAATAACCATTGTTCAAATAAATGAGGTGCAGGAAGCACTGAATAGAAGAAAGAGACAAGAGATACTCAGGAAGGAGTATAAACAAAAGCAAACACTACATGAGATTAAGGACATCTTTATGGATGCCTTTAGTTTGCAATCACCAGATGAGTCAAAGCATATCATGGAGCAATTATCAAATATTTTTGACCAGGTGACAAATGAAGAACAAGAAACAAATGCAAAACTTGTGGAATGGTCTGAAAGAAAATTTCAAGGGAAAGTGAATGAGAAAGTATCTAGTGAAATAGCACTTTCACAGGTTGAATTGGAAAAGTTAGTAGACAAAGTGAAAAAAGTACTTGAGAATATATTCTCATTGTACAAAAAGTTGTGTGACTTTTCATACTTCACACAAGAGACAAGCCAAAAGATACTAAACTTGGAAAGAAATTTAAACATTTCAAGCATACAGCTACCAAATGATCCAGCTCAAAGTGAGAAGTATTTTACTCAATCGCTTCACACTCCCAAAGAAATAGTAGTATTAACAGTAGACGAGGCCAATATCAAAGAAAAAATAAAATGCTACTGACCTCCATTACCCCACATTTGGAATTACTCCATAAGGAAGAAGCCTATGCAGAAATCGTTCTCAAGAAAGATTCTAATCTTTCTACATTAGATGGACTTATTCATCTTGCTACAGAGACTATCATCTAGCATAAGTCACTGAAAATTGCTTTGAACAATTGGGATGCAGCTCTTATGATGATTATGGAGGTAAACAACACATTTTTGGTGAAATATGGTCTTAACCCTTAAAGTCCTTTGACATAAGTGTCAAAAAGGGGGAGATAAGAATAAAAGTAGGAGATAAGAATAAAAGGGGGAGATATTAACTAAAGAGGAGATACTCTATGATGTATGAGGCACAACCAACTCAAGGGGAGTTACAATAATTTTGAGGTATATATTGTAAGTTACAAATTTTGATCAAGTTTTCTTTAAAAACTCTGTATATACCAAATAGATTAGTTAATGTACTCACAAGGTCAATTAAGTGTTTTTGTCACTCATGTCAAAGGGGGAGATTATTAACCTCATAATGATTTTTGACACTTGAGTGCCAATACACTTAACTACTTTCTATATTGGAGCCGAGTACACCATGTATGTCAAGCCACAACAAAAGCTAAGTTAGGAAAGACTTCAAGTGCCGAGTGATCTTCATGTGCTAAGTAGTCTTTAGGTGCTGAGTGAAGATCAGGTGCCAAGTGAAGTTCAAGTGCCAAATGACTTTAAGTGCCAAGAATAATAAAGTGCTGAGTGGATACAAGTGCCGAGTGATATTCAAGTGTCGAGTCATAGATGATGCCGAGCAATACAAAAATGAAACAAGTGTCGAGTAAGCCAGTTTGTTATTAGTGTCGAGCATATGGAATCAGCAAGTGCCAAGCAACACAGAATGTACATATGAGTTTTTAACTTCATTAATTCATATATAAGTCATTTTCATGTCTGACATGTGATGAATCTTGAAGGATTAAATGATAAGATCGAATCTTTTATTTTTCCTATGCAATCTACATGCAGCCAATAAGAAAAATGATGAAGGCATGCAACCAATGGAAGAAGTGAAAACAATGAGTGGGAAATAGAGATTGAATATGGATTGTAGATCCATACCTAACCCTAAATCCTAAAATGTGTGTATAAGGAAGAAAAAATTCATTGTAAAACATATGAGTGGATATACAAGGGTGTGTAAGGAAAACTACTTTCAGAGAAAGGACTATTAGATTACAAAGGATCAAGATCAGAGAAAGTAGATCAAGTGCCTGTATTCAGCAATCAAAGGATTGTAATCTATTAGGTTTATTATACCTAATGATTTCTAGCAATTGTATTAGAATGAAAATCCTATAGTAATAGGTTAGCTTAACAGCTATTTCATAGATCCTTTAAATAGGTGATAAAATCCTTTAACAGGGTGACACTTCATGTAAAGTGTTTGTAAATCCTCTAACCAAGTCACTATTGATATAGTGTAAAGCCTTTAATAGGGTAGGCCTTTAACAGGGCAGACTATCAGAAGTGGTTAAAACCTTACTGTTGTAGCAAATTTTGTGGGTATCATCCCCACCCTAGTTTTACCTTCTTATTCCTGGAGGGTTTCTAGGTTACCAAAATCTCAAGTGTTATGTGATGATTCTTATGTGTTTCTCATAATTGTTTGATAGGTTTGTATGTATGCAATCTACTTTCAGTTTAAAGATTTTAAATATATTACTTCTGATTCACCCCCTCTCTCAGAAGCATTCTTCCCATTTGAATATTCCAACAGATTCTTGCACTATCAACAAGATCACAATCAAGTATAGATTTCCATTGTCAAGGATGGATGATATTATGGATTTTTTAAGTGGAGTTGAGTATTTCACAAAGATATATCTAAAGAGTATGTACCATCATATTTGCATCAAATAAAGTGATGAATGGAAGACTACTTTCAAGACAAAACAAGGATTGTATGAGTCATTAGTCATGCCTTTTGGACTAACCAATGCACCAAGCACTTTCATAAGGCTCATGAATGTTGTACTAAAGGAGTTTTTGGGTAAGTTTGTAATTATTTACCTAGATATATCGATCTTTAGTAAGACATTGGAGGAGCATTTGATTCGTATTTGCAAGGTGCTCGATAAGTTGAGGGAAGAAAAGTTGTTAAACCTGAAGAAGTGTAGTTTTCTATGGAATGAGTTGGTATACCTAGGATTTGTAGCCTCAAAAGAAGGTCTAAAAATTGAACCAAAGAAAGTGAAGGCTATCCTTGAATGGCCTACTCCAAGAAGTGTTATAGAGGCAAGATCTTTTCATGGACTGGCTAGTTTTTATAGAAACTTCATCAGAGGTTTTAGTAGTATTTGTGGATTCTTGACTAAAAAAATGAGAGGGAATAGGAAAGAATTTAAGTGGACTATAGGGGTAGATAAGATTTTTAATCTATTGAAATAGAAAGTTATTGAGCATCCTATTTTAGTACTTCCTAATTTTAACAAGGTGTTTCAAGTAGATTGTGATGCTAGTGGTACTACAATAGGAGTTGTTATGAGCCAAGAAGATAGACCTGTTGCTTATTCTAGTGAGAATTTGAATGATAAAAAATCTTCTTCTTTTTTAATGATTAGGAAGTGTATGCTATAGTTCAAGCATTAAGGAAGTGGAGACACTATCTTCTTCCTAAGGAGTTTGTTTTGTATACTAATCATCAAGCTTTGCAATATTTAAATATTCATGGAAAATTGAACCAAAGGCATTTGTAGTGGGTTGAGTTTTTGCAAAGTTATACATTTGTTTTGAAATATAGGAGTGGGAAGTCTAATAAATTTTTAGATGCTCTTAGTAGAAAACAACTTTTGCTAACAAAAATGCAAATAGAGGTGGTTGGGTTCAAGGAACTCATTACTTTGTATCTAGATGATCCTAATTTTGGTGAAGCATGGAAGGATTTAGAAAACTTGTTACACTTGACAAGAAAAAGTGGTTGGATTTCATGATCAAGGATAGTATGTTGTTCAAAGGAAGCCAATTGTACATTCCTAGAAGTTCAATGAGGGAGAATCTCATCAAGGAAAATCATAGTGGTGGACTGGCTAGACATTTTGATAGAGATAAGATCATTGCTTTGGTTGATGAGAATTATTTCTCACCATAGTTTCAGCAAGATGTGAAGAAGTTTTTATAGAGTTGAAAAGTATGTTAGATGGTGAAAGGAATAAAGAAAAATATAGGGTTGTATTAGCCATTAGCTATACCAATAAAGCTATGGGAGGACGTCAAGATGGATTTTGTTCTTGCATTATCGAGAACATAGTGATGGCATGATTCTATTTTATGGTGGTTGACAGGTTTTCAAAGATGGCACAATTTATTTCTTGCAAGAAAACTAGTGACATTATTGATGTAGCAGAGTTATTTTCCAGAGAAGTGTTGTGACTATATGGTCTACCAAAGAGTATAGTTTTAGATTGAGAAACCAAATTTGTTGAGTATTTTTGGCATATATTGTGAAAGAAGTTGAAGATAGATTTGAAGTTTAGTTCATCACATCATCCAAAAACTAATGGATAGATAGAAGTTGTGAATCATAGTTTGGGAAACTTGCTAAGATGTTTGGTTCGAGACAAAACAAAAGGATGGGATCTGATTTTACCACATGAAGAATTTTCATATAATAATTCAATGAATAGGAGTACTAGTAATCACCATTCCAGATTGTATATGGGAGTAGTCCCATAAATGCTTCTAAATTGAGGTAGTTGGATAAAGGAGAGATAAGTACTATTGAAGAAAAAGATTTTGTTGAACATTTGAAGAACATCCATTAGGAGGTCAGGAAACACATCATAAAAATGAATACATATTAAAAAAGCTAAGTCAAATGTGAAAAGGAGGTATAAGGAATTTTAGATTGGAGTTGAAGTCATGTTTCATTTGAGAAAGAAGCATTTTCTAGTGGGTACATATAATAGGCTAAAGATGAAGAAGTTTTGGCCATGAAAGATAGTGAAAGGGCATGATTCTAGAAATTCTTATGAAGTGGAGTTTCTTGCTGAATTGAATATTTTGCTAGTATTTAATATTTCAGATTTGACAAAGTATTATGAAGGAGGTTATGGTAATGACATTACAGACACATAGTGGAGTATTCTAGCATCTAGTTTGGCTACACAGGAGATTGAGGAGATAATGGATGGTCATGTTGGTAAAAGTGACAAGAATAAAACTTATGAGGAATACCTAGTCAAATGGAAAGGGAGACTAGTAGAGGATTCATCATGGCTAGCAAGGAAGGAGGTTAACCATCTTGGTTTTCCTCTAAACACCTAAGACCTGATGGAGTCACTTTCAAATTACCTTGGGTCTCTGATGCAAGAGCATCCTGGGTGTAAGAGCAATCTTGCATCACCCAAAAAATATTTTATTTTCAATCTTTTCTATTTTAATAAGGACTAGTAGACATGGTGGTTACTATTTATGGGAACTAGCTATTTTTAGTAAGTTTCTCATATGAGCTCAGAATATTCTCATTTTCTATATGAAGGTTCATTTTGGAATTATAAGCCTACCATAAAAATATCATTGTTCTAGCATAAGTATTAGAGAAGTTATTGTGCAACCATTTGACAAAGGGTCTTCACCACTCTTACCAACTCAAAACCAAAAACACAACAATATGGAGACAAAGAGAAGATAAAATGCTTCATAAAGTATCCATTAATACTTGAAATTCATTAAAATTTTCTCCAAATGAGAGAACTAGAAATTCTTACAATGTGAGAGAGCTTCCAAAAAGAAAGCTTCCAAACCAAGAGCTTTTAACTAGCTTGTGTACCAAGAGCTTCTACAAGAAGAGCTTACAACCAAAGAGCTTGAACCCCAATGGATTTTCTAAGAAGAACTTCCCAACTAAGATCTTATATGCTAAGATCCTTCACCTCCAAGGCTTCTATATAAGAAGAGATCACACCTTGAAAGCTTGATTACAAATGCTCATAAGCCTTGCTTATATAGGCACTTACCACCCAAGATATTACAAACACAACCAATGTGGGATAAAAGATAAATGCAACTACCTTTCACCAAATATTTAATTCCAACCCATATACAACTAAGAATCACCATGTGGGTCAATTATAAAATTACATTTCCTTTGTGGATCACAAAAAATATTAATCTCATTGCTCCAACTTAAGTATCAAAGAAGATATTGCAGATTTTTGGTGGAAAATTTTTCCGTAAAATCTTTTAGATCACTATTGGAGGCCTTAGAGTGTGCAAATGAGGTCTAAAAAATCAACAAAAGGGCACTTGTAAAATTTTGAGTTTGTAGATCAAGAGCCGACATTTTCAAAAAGTGGTTATAATAGCCAATCAGAGCAATGGTTCAAGAATTATGGCCTTCAGAAGTTAGGCTACCAAAATTTCTAAAATAATTTGTCAAAGATATATTTATTCAACTCTATATTTTATTGTTAGGCTCTATCAGCCCTAGGTATTAAGTTTGAGTATCTAGAACCTTCCTAGGTGGCATAAAATTACCTATTTAAGAAAGGCTCAAAAACTGTTTAGGATAGTTCTAGGTGGTAGTTCACAACTTAGTCTTGCAGATTACTATAATGAAGGCACCCATGTGGGTTAGCACATTGTACTTGTGAATTTTATAATTCTCTAGTTGTGGCACAAATAAGAAGTCCATATTTTTTTCTCAAATTTTTTGTTGTTTCTTTGTTTCTATTATGATGAGTTTATGGTTTTAAGGGTAACATCCTTCATCAAAAGGTTGTTTCTTAATACCTTTCTATTGTAACTCAGGTAATGTATCAGGTACATCTTTATACACACATACAAATATTTTGTAATCTTCAAGTTCCTTCTTACTTTCCACATCATTCTTATCTATAAACTCATCAATCCTTACATTTTCACTTTCAATCATTGTGTTAGGAGCTTTGTTCCAACATTGATATGCATTTATCTTAGATGAATAGCTAAGGAAAATACATTCATCTCCTTTTGAATTAATTTACCATTCCTTGTGATCATATGAATGTAACACCTACTTATAAATATCTTGAAATAACTAACATTAGGTGTATGACCACATCAGGGTTCATTGGGTATATTGTTTGTTCTTTTCATCAACTGAACTTGGTTGAGAGTAGATTCCAATGCTCATGGCCTATCTCCAAAATATTTGTACAACATATTTTTCAATCAAAATATCATTACAAAATCTACAGTTGGTCTATTTCTTCTCTTAAAAATTTCATTTTTTTGTGGTCTCCTTGGTGTAAATAATTGCATTTTAATACTATTGTCAACAAAAAAGTTAGGGAATTCAATAGAAATAAGTTCACCATCTCTACTAGATCTTGGACATTTCAATTAATTATGAGTTTATTTATCAACTCTAGCCTCATACCATTTGAATATATCAAAAGCATGTGATTTTTCCTTCATGAACATGACAATCATCATCCTAGTATAATAATCAACAAATAATATGAAGTATCTATCACCATAATAACATTCCACTATCATAAGTCCACACAAATAAGTATACACTAATTCTAATATATTAGTAGAAATGTGTGACTATCTTGGAAATCTTGACTTTGTAATCTTACCAAGATGACATTCTTTGCACATAGTATTCTTAGGTTTATGCAATATTCTCAACTTCTTTCATCCTCGTGTCATTATACTCGCCTCTTAAAGTTTTTACTTTATCTCTCAACACATATGAATATCCACCATGTACAAGTGTTAGTTTGTCCCACATTTTTTTATCATTAGGACAATTCTTGACATCATCAAAATCAAGATCATTCATGATAGAAGAAATTTTAATCATCAAATTATTATGATCTTTCTTCTTAGTCATTTATTCTAAGGTAATAGGATGGGGTGGTGTAGTGTATTCATTATCCAACTAGTAAGTAACATTTTCACGAATTTCATCTAGATATAGTATCATTTTTTTTTCCATGAGGAGGAATTATCCTTGTTCATCTTTGGTACCTCTCTCTTATACATCTTTATATCTTTAACCCAAGTTCCTTTAAACTTCTTTCTTGAAGCACTATGTTGTGATACTAGTTGTTGGATATGTAGGTATATGCTTGATTACTTTGGGTGGGGGGGCGGTGTGAATAAATAATCACCAAATTTGACTTTCTCTTATTCTTATTTCCCAAAGTTTACCAACAAGATCTAGTTATACCCATAGTGTTGTTATTAGTTAAATAAATAGTCAAACCAAAAAAAATAGTATAATCATCCAAACAATTATAACACTAGGATTCATCTTGTGGAAAATTTACTAGGGTGAAAACCATAGTGTAAGAATGATTCCAAAAAATATAGTACTCTTCTATAATATGCTCTATTAGAAGATTACTCTATTAAGTGCTACATAATACTGTTAAGTGTACTTTTTTACATGATTTCTGTCAAGATATATTAGAATATTTACTCTACTAAGAGTAATCTTGATAAAGGATTTTAACACACTAATCTAAGAATTTAACCTTGTTAGAATTTTTACAATAGACAAATGAATTATTAACTATAGGTAGTAAAGGTTAAGTACCAGGGTAGGGGTGGGGGGGGCACAAATCAATACTTAAACAATAATTTATGGAAACATATACTTTGTGTAAAGAAGTCACTATGTACAGATGAAGATTCTACTATTAGACATGGAATTTTTTTAAGTAGAAGTTAGTCTTCTTGCTAACTAGAGACAATTTTGATGTGTACAGATGATAGAGATATTATAGGAACATGCACAGTTAGGTATGGATAGTGCAGAGTGTGAGGATGATGTATGTAAGTGCACAAGGAAATAAGAATATTATGGAAGGATTTATGGAATTTTTACCAATTATGGCAGTATACATGGAGAACAAAATATAATAAAGAAGTGATAATTATGGGTTAAGGAATTATTTCATTTAAAAAATAATTAATTGAATAATTAGGGATGATATCCTAGATGTTAAACCTAAGAGAACAAAAGTTAGTGTTGCATTTTTCCAAGCATGTGAATGCTTGAAGGCTGACTGGACAATTTTGTAAATTATAAAGGTATAAAGAAAAAAATGCAATATCTGAAGTTGTGTGAAAGTTGTAAGCAATATGAAAATTTGTGTGAAAGTTGTATGTATGGTGTGTGAACTATGTGTGATGAAAATTTTGATGTATCATGAGAGGTGTGCAAAGAGAAGAAAGGGAAATATCATATATTGAAGATATCAACATTGTAAAGAGGTTATTGTATCTATCTCTTTTTTTTCAAGGAACTACATTGTATATTTCATGTTTGGGCAATGGGCTCATTTTGCATACATTTTGTAATTGTACATAACAAATCCTAACAATGTTGAGGATATTAAAAGGGGCTTTTCATCTAACAAGGATTGAGACATTATATGCATGTAAGAGACTCCTAATAGGGTCAATATCCTTAACTAGATACTTTTGTCTAGTCAATCATTTTGTGGGTACCATCCCCACCAGGGTTTTCCCTTGGCTAGTGTTTCCCTAGTTAAAAAAATGATGTTATGAGTTCTCTTTGTGTATGGTTATTTTTACTATTCAAAATAGTTGGTTTAATTTCATATGCAAGTTATAAGACAATAAATAATATTCAATTTTGGGTGAAATTTTATAGAATATTGCTTCACCTCCTTCTTAGTATTCCTTATTTCTAACAATTGGTATCAGAACTTAATTACTTAGAAGAGGCTTAACAACTTGAGTAAGATCTCAATGGATATGGAATAGTTTTAAAAGAATCTTGAAGAAGCTCTTCAACATATTGATACATTTAGTAAAGAAAAGGATAACATGAAAGAAAGATATGAAGATGCAAAAGACTACATTGAGAAATTGAAAGATATGATTGATCATCTAAAATCTAGAAAGGAACCTAAAGATCAAAAAAAAATATGGTGATGAAGAATCAAGATTGAAGAAGAAAATTAAATTCTAAAATATGAGTTGAAGATCATTGAATCAAAATTAAGTTTGAAGAAATATGATAGAGAAGTTGAGTCAAATCTTAAATTTGAGAATATAGATCTAAGATCCCATCTTACAAAAGTGACATCTAAACATGAATCCATCAATTTGGAACATGTAAAACTTTAGAAATATAATACTATTATGAAAGTAGAACTAACGCAAGCTAAGAAATAATTAGAAAAATTTATATTCAATTAGCGAGAAAATTGATGAGGAACTATATTTTTAGAGACCTTCCTATGATAAGACCGGTCTTGGATATTTTATTGGGGAAAAGTCAGCAAAGAAATTTGAAATGAGAAAGGAACTAGATCTATTTTTTCAACATAAGAAGGATGACTAGAATAATATTGAATCAAGTCAATATAAAGATGCACTAAAAGAAGTTGAGAAAGAAAGTCAACCTGAGGAAGTTAATAAACCAAAGCCAATAGAGCAATTTGAATCATCTAGAGAGGCAAAGTATGAATCTAAAGGTAGATTCTTTATATATAATGAATTTGGTAATATGTAGATAGATTTTACATGTAAGTCATTCAAAACTATTACCAATTTTTATTATTATAATTGTCATGGTTTTGGTCATAAAGTAGTTGATTGTAAGAAATCTAAATTTTATAGTAATCACAGCAATAGTATAATGTTTAGAGCTACTAACCTTGTTGATAATGAAAGAAGAAGCTAATGAAAGGAGATAAAATGAAAGATATAACTTGGGAAAAATTGAATTGCATTTTATAGATGCAACAACTTGGAAATATTGCTAGAAATTGCAGAGCACTAGTTAACCAGTCTGGACCTAATCAGAGAAGAAGTACACCAGTATGTTAGCTATGTAAAAAAATTGTTCATATAGAAAGATTTTTCATAATGAAGTAAATAATCCAAGTAAATTTGTTCATCTAAAAAGATTTTTCACAATGAAGTAAATAGTCAGAACATGTGGAATAATTCAAGGAAGTATTTGTCAAAGTAATTAATCCATCAAATTAACATGTAGTATTGGAAGAACAATGTTTTGATGCACAAAATAAAATATCAAAGTCACCAATTCTATATGACTCATCCTATTTGAATTATGCACCTTTCTATTGAAGATTAGGTACCCAAAAAAAATGAAACTATGGTTAGAGATTGAGTTAAGAGTTGTGAAGTTAATATTAGGTAGAAGAGGACATGTGAAAGCCATGAATAAATGCATAGATGATATGGAGATTGTACAAGGTTATACAAAAGAGAACAAGTCAACTATAAAACATAAATAGACTTTTGTAAATTATGTACTCACACAATTAATGTGAAGATCAATTTGGTGAGATATAAGACATGGGATCAAGATTGTGTGTACCATTCAATCATATGAAGAGTTAAGAAGAAGTTTAGAGTGATTTGATAGTAAATTGAAGTGTTTTCAAGTGAAAATTGAAAGAAGCCCTAGTTACAAAAAATCCAGATATTTTTCAAAATTATAGTTGTGTTTCAAAGCTTTGAAGTAGTAGAAATGGAGAATCCCACAATTTGTGATGTGATTGAAAGACCTGTGTATAAATATTAAAAGAATCCCTATGAATCACTGGAGGATGATCCTCTAGGAGTGTTTCCACAACTTTTGTACAATGTATTGCATGTAGAAGGCATTAAAGCTGATATACATTGCAAGTTTGAGAGAATTGGAGATAATGACATACATATAGATGTAGTATGTAATGGTGACCTATCACTAAAATGAGAATTTTCAATTTTGAATGATTTGAATATCATTAAGCATATGTTTTACACAAACTTTGATAACCATGAATGGAGCAAAATCACTATGAGAAAAATTCATGAAGGAATGTTTTGGGTGGGAGACATCCCTATGATGATAGAAAATGACATGATCCATAAACTCATTGGCTTGAGTAATAAAGGTAGCAATCTAGTAAATAAGCAGAAGTTAAAGAAGTTAATTGATTCTAACTTGAAAATAAAGTTTGATGAAAGAAATATGTGGATCAACCTAATAAGAGAAATTGATGTTAGGGTTACCAAAAAAATCATTGGTAGATATTGATAAGAGAAGAACAATATGAGGATGTCAACTGTTCTCTATAGATATGTCATAGGGATTGTCATATTGGAGGATCGACCTGATAACTTCAAATGTGCAACTTGGCATGATATTCCTTAAAATATCTATAACAACCATGACACCATATGCGAAATGTAAGATTATATGATGCATGAAAGTCAACATGGCTAAAAGTGGAGGAGAATCTATGAAGTGCATATGACACCTCAAAGTCACTCATAGCCAATAATCTATAATGATGGAGGCTTATTATACACGTGCAAGGAATAAAATATATCAAATATGACATATTTTAGCCAAGTGTAGGGAGAATATCTATGACATGTCATGTCCATGTGTCAAGAATAAGGGGAATATTTGAATCAAAAATTCATATATATATCCACACAAATAGTAATTAATAAAATGGAAATTAGAAGTGGAAAATAGGACTTAGGAAATTTGAGAATTTCCATAGTTTACAAAGATGAATCAATTATTTAATAAATATTAATTAATTGAGAACATTGGTTAGTAGGAAGAATAATTAGTGATGTAGGATGAAAATGAATGAAATGACATAGGATTAGGTTATGGGTTATCTAATTCTATAGGATAAATTAGTAAATGATGGGCCAACTTGATGAAATAAATGATGATAATATCCTTTGATGAAATGCAACAATTATGCAGATCAACTAGGATGACGATGGATAGATCAAAGCCATGATCAAATTGATTGACTGATTAGGATTGACAACATGCCAAGGACACATGACATGGATTAAGAACATGTGAAATTTAATAGACATTGTAAATACCACAAGATTAAAATTTATTGATAAGGTTGGTCCTAATAACATTGATGAATATTGTCAATGTTATTAAATTGATTTGATAATGCATCATCCAATCCTAAGGGAATCAATAGTGTAAATGATAGGATTATCAAAATGATAGTATTTGATCTAGCACTGAGGAACATGATAGTACTAAGGTCAAATTTTATGGGTTTGATAAGATTTGATAGGTTTCCAAGGCACTAAGAGACACAAAAATGCCTAGTGTTTGATGGAAAATGATTGATTTGAGGTATCTGAGATGTTTTTGGTTGATTTGGGATGATTTGGGATATTTTGGATTGATTTGGGATGATTCCAGAAAGTGTGGATAAAATGGAAATTGATTTCATAGTGATCTACAATTGATTTGAAAAGGGATATGAATGATGAAGAATATTGTTGAAATATGGTAGAATGATATTCAAGTTGGACAAAAGATGAAAATTAGTGAAATGAGAAAATTGGATGAGTTAGTATGAAAAAGTGATTAAACTATATATGCGAACCATTTTTGAGCATCTACATTATGCCCCTCTTTGATATAATGTGATTCGAGTGTTGTGTCAAAGAATACTAATGAAAAAGAAATAAAATTATAACCTAATAGGGATGTTATATATGGTTGCCCCCTTGAGAAATTGACCAAAAAACTCATCTAATAGATCAATTTGTTGATGATGAGAAGATGAAGCCATAACAACTGATGGATTGTAATTTAGAGCTCAAGTGTGAAAGTTATGGGGTCTAGGGTAGAATAAAGCATCATGACAACATAGTAAATGCCTATTGCACATTCATCTAGGCAGAAATAGGGCTATAAAATGGATTGGAGAGTGTTTGGAGGTCATTTACACCACCTAATTGGAAGAAAGAGCTTTGAAGCAAGAAGGATGGACTGGTTACCCAAGGAGAAACATAATAGAGAATTAGTGTGTACCTACCAATGACAAGAAAACATAGGACCACCAGTGAGTACATCGATGCCTCCTTTGTATAATTTATACTTTTGATGCATTTCAATGTTAGTTAGGGGTCAAACAAGGCCCATTCGAGGTCTTGAGGACTGACTAGGGCATCAAAATGCTCTAGATGCCCTCAAAATGCACCCAAGTGCACACTAAGCACACTTGGCATGACCAAGTACACACAAAGTACACTTGAAATGCCTAAATTTTCACTAAGTATAGTTAGGGGCCCCAGCTGCACTCGAAGATGATTTGGGCCACCCAAAATAGCTAAGATGGGTCTAAAATGATCCAAAATTGTGAACACATGCACAAAACCCTAGGGAAAGGTCAAAACACAAGTGAAATTGGTCAAACATTATAAAAGTGGTCAAATTTGGTCAAAATTGGGTTAGATTTGGGGAAACCTAGTAGAACATTGACAAGGAGTGATGCAAAGAGTCGAAAAGAGTGCAAATGAACTCAGAATGACCCAAAACTTGGTCTACATGCTCAAAATCCTAAAAAAAGTTCAAAATATAGGTCAATCTAGTGAAACATATTCACAAAAATTCAAATATAGTCAAACCTAAGTTAGATTTGGGTCCAAGTTGATAGAAAGGAAGGTAGAGGGTCAAAACCAATGTAGACAAACTTAGAATGACCCAAAACTTGGTAGACATGTTCAAAAGCTTAGAAAAAGTTCAAAATATAGGTCAACATAGTCAACCATGTTTAAAAAGTCAAAATTAGTTAAACATAAATAAAACTAGGTTAATCTTGGTGAGAACATAGGTTAGACCTTGTAAAAAGCCATAGAAGGTTGATAGACAACATATTGTTATGCAAGAGTACCTATCTCTATTGCATACAAGAGACCATAGACCATAGATTTTGGCTTTATGTCATAAAATGACCACCAACAAGTGGGAGATCTTGGAAGGGCTTGGGTTTTGTAATATCCCTAAATTGGCACATTAGTGTGATGAACCAATTTTGGACTATTGATATTACCTAAAGTCCTATTGTACTAGGCAATTCTAATTTTTATAATCTCTATTTGACCTAAGTGTCAAATGCAAAAAATCCCTAATCTGCATTAGTCATATACTTTTTTTAATTCCACTTTATTGACTTGAATTAGATAAATTAAACCTATTAAGTCTTAGTGTTATAGTTAAATTGAATTCACCCTTTAGCTAATATACATGAGGAATTAAATGTATTTTATTCAATTAAATATCTTCATTCTAATTATTGAATTTAATTAGTTTATTCATTTATGAGATCATATTTAACCTTTTTAAATCAAATATCTTCTTGTATTTTCTCTCTTCAGTTTAGAATTGGAAATACTAAGTGGATTGGAATTAGAAAAGGAATTAGATCTGTTAACTCCTTATCACACTCAAAAATGATTAGTTAACTTCCTTTTCACAAGGGAATTTTGTATTTTGACTAAATCGAATCTTCAATCTTAACCATTCATTCTATTTGATCTCAACTATTGATCAAATTCTTGGATTCTATTTAAGAAACCTTCAATCTCTCATTCAGGGGGAGGCATATGAATAGTATCAAACTAATGCCAAATTGTTTACACAATCATTTAAATTCATAGTTTATTGCTTTCACATTGCTTTCTCATATAGGTTATAATGCATACATCTATATTTATTTTCTTATTTTATTCTTAGATTAATATTCTCACCATCTAATCTAATATTGCATTTCATATAGATTAAGTCCTTTGTACTAGTGGTCAGGTTGTTGATCTCTCAAATCAGATAGTGGAAAACAACATATGTCTAGTTAGAAGGCAACATATCGGTTTGTTGGATCATCCAAGATGAACAATCCCATGTTCATTTTAGGATATTTCTATAATGTAAGGATCATGTTGAAGTGTGTGGTTAATTTAGAGGCCTACAATTAGCACATACATTTCTAGTGTTCACGATGGGGCTCGTAAGGATCAATTTTCTAGCATCCACTTTTTATATTTTTCTAACATTCTAATTTTCTAACATTTTGTCCATATGATTCAATAATTTCTTGCATGATAAGGTGAATTCTCACATGAAGAAACAAAATCCTCCCTTTTAGTTATGCACTTTATCATTCCAAAAAGTGTATTATTGCACAATTTCTTATGTGGCATGCATCATATTCTTGCATAATTTTGTGTAGAATTTTGCATGAAACTTGATACCAATAAAGTCAAGTTTCAATTTTCAGATTTTGTTTTTCATGATGTTGTTCTATCAAACACTTTTTTCTGAAGCATTTAGTTTCTAATTTCTGATTTTTTATAGCCTAATAGTGGTGTGCAGATTGTTTGTTGAAGATAACTTATCATGAACTCATGAACAGTAATACAGTTTGATTATAGGACACTTGGTCAAGGATTCACATGTTAAATAATGTATTTGAACCCACTCAAATATTTGGTCTTTTTAATTCTTTCTTATACACGTAGTTTAATAGGGCTTGTGAACTTCTTAGGGCTCTAGACAAATGAATAGTGGAGTATGCTCTTTACTACTTCGAAGTGATGCCCAAGAATAAATCAAAAACCTAGATGCCTTTGGAAGATAGTACCTAAGGGAGGAAAGAGAGTTAGTGGATCTCCTATACAAATCTTTTTTATGAAGAGATGATGACTTCCTTTTAGAAAAATTAAAATCTTGAGAAAAGACAAATTGGGATTGATAAACTAACTTAGTGATGAACATGATATGTGTGTTTGGATAAGGTGAAAAGGTAGAGGATTATGCTCTTTTCCCTTTAAGAAAATTAGAAACTTTGACCCTTAAATTTGAGCCACCAATCTGAGTAAACCTTTAGAGGGCCTACTAGAGTGATCCAACCTCCAGGAATGACCCAAGTGAGCACACACCTTTTTTTGATGATTCCAAGTCACTATAATAAAGAAGCTTTGTAGGGAGAAAGACTCCAAATCCATATTAATTTCTTCCTCTTGATTCTGATATCACATATCAAGAAAAGGTTATATTTTTTGCACTAGGCGGGGCCACCCCTAGGCTTGTTAGTCAAGTGTGCATTTATAGATGTTGGTGTGGGTTATTGGAATCAACTTCATTTGCAAAGACACTAAGGATTATTATAAACAAAAGCCAAGTAAAATTTGTTTAGATAGTTGCTACCTGGTTCACCTTTGAAAGGGGGCATGATCTTTGTATAAGGAGGGGAAGAATCTCTCCTATAGGTACTAACCATAGGAATGTATCTAGATGTTGGAAGGTGGTATATGACCTTGACCCTTACTACAAGGGTGCTCATTGAGTGAATATGTTATCAAGTCCTTTGAATACACCAAAAATATGGGCACCCTTTAGTGGGTTGACATGGTTGTCTGAGGTAAATACATGTACATAACTTGTGAGAAAAAGGTTTTCATTTCTTAACCATTTTTGGTTATAGGGATAAAGAGTACCTTTTTTGAGTCTATAAACTATCCAATTCATCCAAACAACAAAAAGGTCAAGATTCCTACATCTTTCCAAGTTGCTTTCTCCTCGTTGGATTGTTTGAGACTACTACTTGCATCCCTTGTTTGAAAAAAAATTGTCTACTTACAAACCAACATGATGTCCAAAATATGAAAATGATGTCCACATCTACCTAAAACTTGCAAAAATTGTCAATTCTCTATTTAGAGACTACCAAAATTATTGAAAATCTCTTCAAGTATAGTCAAAACCTATCAGTTTGGCCCTTTTCTTGCTTGTAGTTCTACAAAATTTTGTGTGAGAAAACTATTGAAAAAAGATTGATACAAGTATGAGAATGTGTTTCAATCATTTTTTGTCATTGATGTCAAACTTCCTACTTTCTTGTAACAAATCTACTTAGATGATTTGAGTACTATCATTTTTTTGATTGATAAGGAGGTTTTGATCAAATGAGATGACAAAAGAACCTAGAGGAAAAGTTGAGTTATGCTATGTAAAAGGAGTACATAGATTAGTTGAGACAATGATAACATAGTGGATTGATTATCTGCTTAAGGTTGCAAAGGATGAATATAATGATTAATTTTAGAAGAACAAGTAAAATGAATTGAGTCTACTAAGCTTAATAATCTTCATAGTAGGTGCCAATGAAAGTTAGTGCAAGCCAAGTAGAAAATCAATTGGAGCCAAGAAAAGTCAAATTTTTGTGTATGTTGAGTGACATAGTGTAAGCTAAGTAAAGTTTAGCTGATGTCAGGCACTAGTAAACTTTAATTCATGCTGAGTGATTTGATAGTGGATGTCGTGTAATGTAGTATTTTAAAGCATTAGAAGTAAGTTAATATCAAGTGAGAACATTATGAGAAAGATCATGAATTGGATGAATCTGAATAGACAAGTTGGATTTCTTGGATTTTGTGAACCATGTGGAAGATAAGCTTGATGAGATGGTGGCACAAAATTCATGGTAAAGAATTTTGAGGAAAATTCAAAGAGGATTAAAGGAGAATTTTCTAGAAGGGAATAAAATAAAAAGATGGGTAGATTCATTGAATCATACCTAATCCTACCTAACCCTAAAAATAAAAGATAGAGGTTGAATGAAAAAAGATCTTAATTTTGAATTTATAGAGATCGTTGGTCAGAAGCAAAGGTTGTCATGTTTGAAAACCTAAGGAAAACAAGGTCTTTAATGTATTCCTTCATTTAGTGACCAAAAAAGAGAGACTACCATTGGAAAGAAAACCAAGGAGACTTAAGGGTATAGATGCTTGAAGGGTGAACAAGCTATTAGAGCTGAAGCGTGTGAAAGCCTAGAAGAATGGAGATATAGAATAGAGATATGTAACTTGTAATTATGTTCTAAGTTGTTATCCTATCAAGCCTTACTATCACTTTTTAATCATTATACTAGTCTAGGATAAATCCTTTGGATTAAGATTGACCTAACAATCGTTTGTAAATCCTTTAACTAGGTGACATTCCAAGTGAATGATCTAAAGTCCTCTAACAAGGCTCACTCCTAAGAGGGTAATTGAAATCCTCTAAATAGGTCACATTTAATAGTGTTCATTGTAAGTTTTAATAGGGTTGGCCTTTCATAACGAATCACTTCAAAAGAGGGAGAAAGAGTACCATATTACTGGTGATTTTTCCCAAATTGGGTTTCCATGTAAAATAATTGTGTCAAGCATGTTATTAAATCTATTATGTTTTGTGCTTACATTTATGCAAAGTTTATTTGATAGTAACCTACAAGTTTAAGTGATTGTATGATCTAATGAATGCATGCATGATGAATATGTTTTATGGATATGGGTTCACTAAGCTATGAAATGTTTTATTTGTACATCTGGACCTTGGATAACTGATTCAAACCCGTCTCAATTATTTTAAGGGGATTAGTTTCAAGGTACTAGAAGAAAAAGATTAAGATGTCAAAAAGACAGGTACCCAAGCTTAATAGAGATTACTTGCTTGCATGGAAAATTCTGATGAAGCTGCACCTAGGAAGTGTTGGAGATCATGCACAATCTACCATCATCACTAAGCATGTTGATCTTGCTAGAGCTCTAATTGCTAAAGATCTAAAAAAGAAAAAAGAACACAACTAGACAATCTTGGAGATTGCCTCTACCCTAAGTTTTTCCAAGTTTGATGACATAAAGGGTTGTGACAATGCAAAGAAAATGTGGGATTCTCTTCACACCATTTATGGAGGAGACAAAAATACTCTAAGAGAAATATCTAAAAGTCTTAGAGGTAAGTTTGATGATATGAGAATGCAAGAAGGTGAGAATTTTTCTCAATATTGCTCTAGGATAAACGATGTTGTTAATTATATAAGAGGAGATACTAGTAAGATAGATGATGGGACTATACTAAGAAATTTTTTAAGAACACTTCTACCCATCTATGCTATTAGAGTTTCTATAATACAAGAATTGAGATGTATACTAGGTTCTAATCTGACTCCTAAAAGTTTGATAGGTAGGCTCACTACATTTGAGCTATCTAATTTTGATAAATTCAAATATGACAATGTTGAATCTTCTTTCAAAGCTAAGATTTCATTAAAGGAACCTAATGAGAAGAAGAAGAAGTAGAAGGTAAAATATGTTTCTAGTGATAGTGATACAGATGAGGAGGATGCAGAACTACTTGAAGAACTACTAGCAAGGAGATTTCATAGAGCTAAAGGAAAATTCAATGGTAAGTTACCTATCATGTGTTTTAATTGCAATGAGGTTGGTCATGTTACTACTAGATATCTAGAGAAGAAGAAATATAAAGGTGGAGACAAGTACAAAAGTAAAAGTGATGAAGACAACAAAGATTACAAAGAAAAAGGCAAGAAGTCTTGCTACATTGCTAAACAGGAAACTAAAGATGGATTTGATGGTCATGATGATGTAGTCGTGTATGTTGCAATTAAGGATGATTTTGATAAATATTAGGCAACCATGAAAAATGGATCATTGACAGTGGGTGTTCACATTACATGACTGGAGATAAAAGTAAGTTCATTACCTTGAAATATTATGATGGAAATAGTGTAGGGTTTGGTAATGATGAACCTTTTTTTATAAAAGGAAAACATTCTATCAAACTCACAGAAAATCTTTTATGTGACAATACTTATTATCTTGAAGGACTTAACTACAATTTGTTGAGTATGTCAAAACTGAATAGTTCAGGTTGTAACATTGAATTTGAGAACAATATTACTAAAATATATGATACTGATGGAAAACTAATGGGAAAAGGTGATCAAGCTTGAGGAAATATAGTCTATCTTGATATGGATGATGCTACTTGTCTAGTTGTAGAAGTTGATGATGTGTGGTTATAGAAAAAGAGGTTATGTCATGTTAATTTTGATAACTTGGTTAGTATTAGTAACATGAGAAAAGTAAGAGGTTTTCCTAAGTTGAAGAAACCTAACAATATAATTTGCAAACAATGTCAATTAGGAAAGATGAAAAAGTCAAGTTTTAAGAGTAAGACTCATACCTCTAAAGGAAGTTTAGAGATTGTTCATACTGACTTGTGTGGACCAATTGATATGTAAAGCTACAAAGGTGATAAGTACATTATGTTATTTCTTGATGACTATTCTAGGATGATGAGAGTTATGTTTCAAAAATAGAAATTTGATGCTTCCGAGTGTTTAAGTGGAACTTAACAAGAATTGAGAAGGAAATAGGTAATAGTCTAAAATGTTTGAGATCTGATAGAAGAGGAGAATTTACAGAGGAATTAAAAGAAAGACAGCTGCCCCTATAACCCCTCCACAAAATGGAATTGTTGAAAGGAGGAAAAAATCTATAATAGATTGTCCTAGGACACTCTTGATGGAGAAGAATGTTTCTTTGAAATACTAGAGAGAGGTTGTAAGTACAACTATCTATAGCTTAAATCATGTGCAAATCAAGAAAGTACTCATTCAACACCTTTTGAACTATGGTATGGATACTCACCCAATGTAAAATATTTTAAATTATTTGGAAGCAAGTGTTATATTCTCAAAGATTTCAGGAATGGTAAACTAGATGCAAAAAGTGAAGAAGGTATATTCCTTGGCTATTCCACAAGAAGTAAAGCTTGTAAGTGTTTAAATACTAACACTAGAAATGTTGTGAAAAGTGCAAATGTGAAATTTGATGAAGATATAGAACTACATGATACTAAACCTATGAAGAAACCAAATGAATATAAATCATTTGTATACATTTATGAAAGTATGCCTACTAATGAAGATGCTATAAATCAAGTTTCATATCAACATCAAGTTTTAGTGACTATCAAGTCACATACTATGAATGTCAAGTTGTATTCAAGAACTAGGCTACAATCATGTGCCAAGTTATAGAATGCAGTTGAGGCACATTTTGATTCTAAGATTAGTGTACATCAAAGAGATGTTGAACTACCTGATAGAGAAGTACATAGTGATTCAGAAGTTGAGAGACCAAGTTGAGAAAATAGTATAGAACCAAGATTGCCAAAGTATATCAAGAGGCATTACCTTGCTGCACAAATCATTAGAGCTAAAGATGAAAGAAAAATGATAAGGAGCAAGTTGAGAAATGATACATGTTTTCTTAACATGCAAGAACTTAAAATGGTGAAAAATGCCTTAGAAGATGTGGATTGGAGTAAAGCCATGAAAGAAGAGATTGAACAGATTGATAAAAATAAGAAATGGACTTTAGTTCCCAGACTAGAAGATAAAAATATGATTGGCACCAAGTGTCTGTACATAAAAAAAGCTAGATGAAAATGGTGAAGTCACAAGGAATAAGGAAAGACTATTTTTCAAGGGATATGAAAAAGAAGAAGGGATAGACCACGGAGAAACATTTGCTCCTATTGTAAGATTGGAAGGAGTAAGAACTCTGCATACAAAGGTTTCAAGGTTTATCAAATAGATGTTAAATTTACATTTCTAAATGACATATTGGAAAAATAGGTTTATATAGAACAACCATAAGGAATTTTTTATGCTAACAAAAAAAATGGTATGTAGACTACACAAAGCTTTATATGGTTTTAAGTAAGCACAAAGAGCATGATATGAAAGGCTTCACAATTATCTTGTGAAGATTGGATATCAGAGGACTAATGATAACAACAATTTGTACTTGAAGATAGAGAAAGAAAAATGTATTTTACTATTTTAAATTTTTGTTGATGATATCATATTTGGAGGTCAAGATACTTTATGTAAAGCTATTGCAAATGAAATGAAGAAAGAATTTTAGATGCCTATATTTGGAGAGATCAAGTTGTTTGTTGGTTTCCAAGTACATTAGATGAAATATGGTATATACATTACTCGATTAAAATATGTAAAGGAGATACTAAAAACTTTTTGATTGGAAGATTCCAAACTAGTAAGCACACCTATGGTGACAAACCACAAATTTTCAAAGAATGATGATACAACTGAGGTGAATCAAACATTGTACAGGTCTATGATTGAAAAATTGCAATATGTAGTACATAGAAAACCTAATATTGCATTATCTGTTGGGATAGTTGCAAGATTCTCTATTAATCCTAGGGAGAATCATTTGATGATTGTTAAGAGAATAATGAGCTATTTGAAATGAATAGAAGACTATGGTCTATACTTCAAGAAAAATGAAAATTTTGAATCAAGAGCCTACACTAATGCTAATTAGGCTAGAAATATTAATGATAGAAATAACCCTAGTGGAGGAGCATTTTTCTTAGGAAAAATGTTGGTTCCATGGACTAGAAAGAAATAAAACTACATTTCTCAATCTACTAGCGAAGCTATATATGTTTCTATTGTAGTAAATTTTACAAACATTATATGGATCAAACAACTACTCAAAGGTATGAAGAAGGAAATCATTGAACCTGTGTGATGCACACAAAGACTAAGCACATTGCAATCAAGTATCATTACTTGACAGAGTTAGTTCATGATAAAGAGGCGAAGATGGAATATGTTAATACAAAAGAAAAAATAGTTGATACCTTCAAAAAAGCATTACCTAAGGATTCTCATGAGTATTTAAGAGGTAAAATAGGGGTAATACCCCTATCCAAGGCTATTTAAGAAGCATGAGAAGTGCCCTTGATCAACTAAGATGATTGACATATGTTATACATTGATGTGTAGTGGATCTCACTTTAGGAGTTGCATAAAATAATCAAAGCACTAGAGCTAAAAATTAGGCACAAGCAAGGTGAAAGAGGGAGAAATGGAAAATGTTCATATCTACATCGTAAGATTACAAATCTTTGGAATTTTTGTCAAAGATAGAGATATTAGAGATAATATTTGTAGAGATAATATACAGATAGAAGATACAAGGAGGAAATCCAAGGGAGGTTGAAGAAATATGGAATATCTACTCAAAGGGAGCTAGTGTAACTATTGATTACTACAGAGTAAGAAAATTATTACATCTTCCTAGTAAGAGGGAGATTGTGCTAACAAAGATATAAGAAGTGATCAAGAGGGAGTCATAAGGATGAGTTAATTGTCCCTTGATAAGGATAAAATTTTGTAACATATAAAAAAGATGAAAGTTGCTAATAGAGGGAGAGATTTCAATTCAAGGAATTACTTTATTTTAGGTATTATTGTTGGTTGTACTAGTTTTCCATCAATGAAAAAGAGGCAAATTGTGAAAAATGGATTAATACAAGTATGAGAATGTGTTTCAATAATTGTTTTGTCACTAATATCACATGTGATACTTTCTAGTAAGACAACTTAGATGATTTGAGTAATATCATTTGTTTGATTAATGAGGAGGTTTTGATCGAATGAGATAACAAAAGAATATAGAGGAAAGGTTGAGTTATGGTATGAAAAATGAGTACAAAGATTAGTTGAGACAGTGATAACATAGTGGATTGATTATCTGCTTAAGGTTGCAAAGGATGGATACACTGATTAAGT
Organism: Cupressus sempervirens; assembly: GCA_028749045.1. Taxonomy (NCBI): domain Eukaryota; kingdom Viridiplantae; phylum Streptophyta; class Pinopsida; order Cupressales; family Cupressaceae; genus Cupressus; species Cupressus sempervirens. The sequence goes on along the minus strand of CM053789.1, from coordinate 559,756,059 downwards.
TTAGAAGAATAAGTAATACAAATTGAGTCTATTAAGCTTAACAATTTGCATAATAGGTGTCAAGAAAAGTTAGTGCAAGCCAAAAAAAAATTAGCTAGAGCCGAGCAAAATGAAATTCTAGTGTAGATTGAGTGGTACAATGTAAGCCAAGTAAAGTATAGTTGATGCTGAGCACCAGTAAACTTTAGTTTGTGCAAAGAAATTTGACAATGGATGCTGAGAAATACAGTATGTGTTGAACATCAGAAGCAAGTTAATGCTAAGTGATATCATTATGAGAAAGATTGTGAATTTGATGAATCTAAGTTGACAACTTTGATTTCTTGGATTGTGTGAACTGTATAGAAGATAATCTTGATGAACTAGTGGTACAGAATTCATGGTAAACCATTTAGAAGGGAATAAAATGGAAAGATGGGTAGATTCACTAAATTATACCTAATCCTATATAACACTAAAATAGATGATAGAGGTTGAATGAAAAAAGATCTTAATTTTCTATTTATAGAGATGTTTAGTCAGAACCTAAGGAAGACAAGGTGTCTAATGTATTGCTTCATTTAGTGACCAAACAAAAGAGACTCTTATTGGCAAGAAAAAGAAGAAGGCTTAAGGGTATGGATACTTGAAGGGTGAACAAACTATCAGAGTGGAAGTGTGTGAAAGCCAAGAAAAATGGAGGACTGAAAAAAAGACCTATAACCTACAAGTGTGTTGTAAGATGTTATTTGATCAAGCCTTACTATTGCTTTCTAATCATTGTACTAGTCTAGTGTAAATCCTTTGGATTAAGATTGACCTAATAGTGATTTATAAATCCTTTAACTGGGTGACATTCCAAGTGAATGATCTAAAGTCCTCTAACAAGGCTCACTCCTAATAGGATGATTGAAATCCTCTAACCAGGTCACATTTAACAGTGTACATTATAACATCTAACAGGCTTGGCCTTTCACATGGCATCACTTTAGAAGAGTGAGAATAAGTAGCATGTTAATGGTGGGCTTTCCCAAATTCGGTTTCCACATAAAATCATTGTGTTAAATGTGTTATTGGATCTATTATTTTTCATGCTTACATTTTTGCAAAATTGATTTGATAGTAACCTACAAGTTTAGGTGATTGTATGATCTAATGGATGCATGCATATGAATACATTTTATAGACATAGATTCACTAAGATATGAAAAAGTTTTATTTTTACATCTCAACCTTGGATAACTGATTCCCTTCCCCCCCCTGCCCCCCCCCCCCCCCCCCCCCCGCCCTTAGTTATTCTAAAGAATTCCAATAAAAAATGACAGTTTGTGTTTCCTCATGTGGTTCTCTGCACTTCCTTGTGTCCTATGGTGTGAATCTTTGCAAGAAAGTTTTCCAAAACTCTAAATTTTGTGTCAAAAACCTATCTTTTTGGTTAGATTGTCCTTTCCTCATGTGGCTTTGGCCAAACTTTCATGTGAGAAAATATTTACAAAATTATTGTTTTGAATTCTTGCCTAGTGCATTATACTTCCTCATGTGGCTCTGTGTGAGTCTTCAAACGAGATTTTGTCCTCAAACTCTCAAAATTTCTCTGCCAAAGTTGTTTTCTCACCTATTTGTTTATATTTACTCATCTAGGAGTCATTTCCTCAAGTGAATCTATCAAAATTTGTCTAGAAATGTGAGCTATTTTGAGCTCCCTTGTCAAAAGTTGATCCAAATATGATATGTCTCTAAAACATTTAGTCATTTCTCTATTTATAACAGTGTCAAAATTTGATTTCTTTCTTAGTTGACAACTTGCACTTTACACATGAACTAGTCTCCTTACTTGGTTGTCCCTTCCTATTCTCTTATGTTCAGTATACCATGTGTCACGATAGTGAAAACTCTTAGCTGATCTAGCCATTTCTTAGACTATTCATACCTAGATATACAACACACCTACTCACTTGTAGACAATGTTCTAGTGTGATCCTTAATTAATTTTTTTTTTAAATCATTGTCTATGACTATTTCCACAAGGAGTGGAAACTTGTTTGCACCCTATAGACCATGACATTGTAGAGATAAAGGTATAAATTATGGAACAAGTTGCTCCCATGTTTACAAATAGTCTGAATCTGGTGAAGAATCCTCACAATCTCTATCACATGTTAGTCTACCTAATCCTGGAAGAATGTTTTCCATAAACTTTCAGCAAACTAGGAATCCTTTACATCAAGAGAATCCTGACATTGATAGAACACCTACATCTTTAAATGGAACAACTGAATTCTCATTCAGAACACATTTTCAACTAACATATACTAAAACCTTCTACTCCTAGAATGGCTAATTAGGATGAAGAAATAGGAAACCATAGTAGAAGATAGTATAATCAAGACTACTAAAGAGATACCTCCCATAGACATAGAGAGATTTTGTAAGTATTAAAACTTTTAGAAAGTGATGGAGACCATACTCAATGAAGAGAAAGAAAAATACTTTCTCAAACTCGCTCAAGAAGGAGAAAAACTACCTGAACATTTTAATATTGAAACAAGTGTTTCACAAGAAGAAGAAACTAAAACATCCAAGTTACAAAATAAACTCAAGGGTATACAAGAATAATTGGCCCAAATAATTTGTGACAATGATAAACCAAAAAAATCATACACTTTAGACACCCTTTATCCATTTCTTTCTGACAAAAGTTTGGGCGTGTCTCCTTTCCCAAGAGGAGTTGAGCTACCCAAATACAAAAAATACTTCGGGACATCTGATCCCCAAGATCATTTGATGGAATTTAGTTCTTTTTCTATATAATTAATGCACAATTAGACATATCTTATGCGTTTATTCCCACAAATTCTAGGTGGTCAAGCCATTGAATGGTTTTCAAGGTTACCTACTAGTATTAAAAAATTTGAGGAGATTTATAATATGTTTGTGAAGAAATACTCACACAACATACAACATCTAGTCAACAGACGCGATCTATGTAACCTCAAACAAAAGGTTGGAGAACCTTTCCTCACATTTCTTCAAAGGTGGAAATAATTGCAAACCAAAAATTCATGAAAGATACCTAAAATAGAAAAACATTATATCTTCATAGATAATTTTTTTCCTGACTTTGGGTATAAAGTACAACTTCAGGGTCCATGTACCTTTGAAGATATGATTACACATGCTATCCAAAGAGGAGTTCATGGTAAAAAAGGGCAAGATAACCCTTCAAAAGGACATTAAGCAAGGATCTACCTCTAGTGAGGATAAATCCAAGTATATGAACAAGAATCAAGAGGTAGTACATGATGGAGTAGTTGATAACATTACTCCCAAATCTACTAAAATGAATTTCAATCTCATAAACAACATCAAATCATCTAAGAATACTCACAAATCTCCTCCCAATAACAAGATATTTGGGAATAAACTAAAAAACTCATCTTGGGTTACATGACCAAAATGAGAGTACACACTTCTTGGTGAACCTCTGGATGTGCTCTATAAGGCCTTTCTTCAAAACAAGATTATTATTCCATTCGATATTCTCATCCTTATGATCCACAACCATAACCCCCATTGTGGAATGAGAGTGCATTTTGCAAATACCATCAGAAAAAGGGTCACAAAACAAGCAAGTGTATCAACCTATGTCATAAATTTCAAGACTTAAATGACAATAGTGAAATCACTATGGATGGATGTAATAAGAATTTAGACCAAAAGGATTTTAAGGAGCCATTTCCACCTTATGATAAAGGAGAAAAATCTAACTAGAAAACCAATAAAAAGGTCAACTATACATACACATATGATAATGATGTGATCAACATGGTTGAACCTATGGACTTTGAACATTGTGATGTTATCACAATTAAAGGAAAACATGACAATACGGAATCAAAAACACCATTTGTCTTAAGAGATGCTACATCTCTTACAACTAATGAAGGATAGTCATAATCTTGTGCTAATGTTGTTACGTGTTCTTGTGCCAAGATAGTACTAAAATTCCTAAAAATTCAAGTCTTTTGAGGTAGATCAACATAAAGACAAACAAACCTATTGTGCATCCATCTTTCAAAGGGAAAAAATTTCAACATCTTTTGTGGTTACCAATTATAATGTCTTTGACCAATTAGAATGGTCTTGTGGTGTTGCCTCTTTGATTTGGTCTAGTAAAAAGAGATGTTACTTGTCAAGTCCTTGGCATTCCAATAGCATACAATATCTTGTTAGGAAGACCATGGATGCATGAAATGCAAGGTGTGCCTTCTACATACCATCAATGCATGAAGTTTCCATTATAGCTACACCTATAACATGCTCAAATTTGCTAAAAGCTTTGTACCTACTAATAGGGAATCTACAAATCATCATGCCAATAATCTTAAAGAAATGGAGAAGTTTCTCAAGTTAACAAAAAATAGGATGGTCAAGTATAACATAGAACCTGTGTTGTCATTGACATCTCTTCCTAAGTCTTCCCATCATTAGGGGATTCTATCTAAAGTGAAGAGACCTTTTGTGCTATCAACTTAGACTAAGTTCAATAGTACCTTTATCAAAGATACTATAGTAGTGGAAAAGGAAGATGAAGACAGAGTCATCACTGCATGGATATATAGAGAGGAAATTCTAGTAGATCTCATAGAACAATCTCATGAGATTACACTTGAAAAGTATGGTCCAACTCTTAATCTCATGAAACACTTTGATTACAAAGAAAAGGATCTAGTTGGATGTAGCAATAATGGCTTGATTGGTCCTATCAAAGTGATATAGGTCTAGGTTTCAAGAAGACCTCCTTTCATATAGGGATTAACAAATTTCTACTAGAATTAGAAAGCTTGTCTAAACAAGAGTCAAAAACAATGTTAGATAGTATAAGGATAGCTATGATGGTGAGGATACTTAATCTTATCCAATTTCTTTTTATCTTGCTAATTTTTTTTCCAAACTAGATGAATTTATACCACATTTTAGTAGTGTGGATGTTGATAGTGATTCTTCTAAAAACACAACTGATCTTCCCTATATTCAAAAAGAGCAAGAGAGTTTTGTCATACTACAATTGTTGAACACCTTTGCAAAAATCAAGATGATAGTGAAAGTGGAGAATGGGTTCCCATCACAGCTGGGGAATTCTACAGTTTGAAGCCATGTAGCATAGATACTTGAGAGTACAAAATTTGATTCTCTCTTTGAGGCCACTACAAACAAGGATGTGGATCAAGTTCACATATTAAAAAAATTGACTTGAAATAATGAATAATCTGGGGTTCAATTAGATGAGTCCATCCAACTAGTGTTAAAGAGTCTTCAATAAATGTTGTTAGAACTCAAAGAAATTCAAATACACCTTTGGACATAATTTCTTTAGGTCTCAAATTAGTTGTCCAAGAATTTGATGGATATACTATGAATGCCATCAAACCCACCACATCTCTTTCACTCACCTGTCTCGAGCTCAGAGATTGGAATTTCAATACATCTAGTGAAGTCCCTACATTCTAGAATGACTATGCTCTTGCCTACTATTTAAACATTGTTTAACTAGTAACATCCTCCACTAGTGAAATGAGTATCAATATGTTTGATGCTGACATCAAATATATTAGTCACACAATTAAAATTAAAATAAATAGAAGGTATGATGGTGAAAACTATATTGTAGCATTATTGGAACCTAAAATAGTAAAAATAAAAGATGTATCCAAAGGTGAAAACCTTTCTAAGGCACCTAATATGAGATATTTGATGTAGTTCATAGTAATTTTTAGGAGAGATCATTGGTGTTGATAGAGCCAACATAACCAATCAACTTGGTAACAAAGAAACAACCTCACATGATACACATTGCATAGTCTTTATTTGTAGAAGAAAAGAAGAATTTATTGCCTTCTTTCAAGAGAAAAAGATCAATTTTGCATGGACCTACTCAAACATGCTAGGCTTAGATCCTGACCTCATAGTGCATCATTTATCTATTGCACCAGGAGTAAAACAAGTCAAATAGAAGCTTAGGAAAATGCATCCTCATGTGACATTACTTATTAAAGCTAAACTAGAAAAGCTTCCAAAATCTAGTTTTATAAGCACTATTGATTACACTACATGGATCTCAAACATTGTTCTAGTCACCAAGAACAATAAATCTATTTGACTTTGTATAGATTTTTGAGATCTAAATGTAGCATATTCGAAGGATGATTTTCCACTTCCCAACATTGATATGATAGTGGATATGACAACATGATATGAAATGTACTCACTCATGAATGATTTTTCTAGTTATAATCATATTAAAATGGCACTAGAAGACTAGGATAAAAATTCTTTCACTTGTGCTTGGGGCACCTTTTGTTGGAATCTAATAACATTTGGCCTAAAAAATGCTAGTGCTATGTATCAAATATCAGTTACAACAATCTTCCATGATATGATGCATAAGATGAAGGAGGACTATGTCGATGAAACCTTGGTCAAAAGTATACAATGCAACACCCATCTTAAAGATTTGGGATCAAACCTAGATTGGATGGTGAAGTTTAGTCTCAAACTAAACCCTAAGAAATGTGCATTTGGTGTAACCTCTAAGAAACTGCTCATCTACATTGTCACTATAAAAGGAATCAAGGTGGACCTAGGAAAATTTCAAGCAATAATGGAAATGCCTCCACCCTATAATATTAGTCAAATGAGGGGTTTGCAAGGAAGACTTCGATCCATCCATAGATTCATCTCACATGTTGGTGGATAGGTAACAACCTTTCACCAAGACTATTCATAAAGGTGTGAAATATTACAAGAATAAAGATTGTGATTAGAGTTTAGTGTAGATAAAATAGTGTCTTGCTAATTAATCAATCTTGATGCCACCTATTTATGGGAAGCCTCTCATTTTGTAAATATCAACAACAAAGTCATCTCTTGGTATCTTGCTAGCATCATTGAAAAAGCTTGCTTGGTAGTTGTCTTTGCTTCTCAAAAATTGAGGCACTACATACTTTCTCACACTACATGACTAGTTGCCAAAATTGATCTACTAAAGTACTTACTTAGCAAGGTAGCTCTAATGGGGAGGTTAACCAAATGGGTCATGATATTAAGTGAGTTTGATGTTACATATGTTGAGAGAAAGGCTATCAAAGGATAGGCAATTTTTTATCAACTAGAAGAAGCACCAAGGCAAAGTCTTCTTCAACTAAACATTGACTTTCCTAATGAATCAATTTTAATGTTGATAGATCAAATGTGGGTGATGTTATTTGTTTGTTCCTTTATGCAACAAGGATCTAGTGCTAGGCTCTTACTCATAACACCACAGAAGTATTGATTTCCTGAGGCGTAAAAGATTATATTTCCTTGTACAAACCATATTGCAAAATGTGAAGCCCTAATTAATGGCATAAAGATTGCAGTTGAATAAAGGGTAGATGAATTAAATATCTTTGACAATTTATAGCTTGTAATTAATTAGGTCAATGATGTGTATCAAACAAAGGATAAGAAGTTGATACATTATCAATGAATGGTGGATGATTTGAAGAAATAATTTGCTCATGTCACTTTTCAACAAATTTCTAGAGTAGACAATAACTTGCTTCCATGTTATAGATGCCTGAGAATGATTTCCAACATGAATTCCTAGTGGAGACATTACTCTAACCTACTTATAATTCTCTTGAATCCTAGATGGTCTATTCTATTGTAGGGTACAACTCATCCTACTAACATTATATCTACTCTTACTTGTGTGACTAAATAATTTTAGACAATCTAACCTAGAAACAAAAAGTCACCTTTTTTTAGTAGTGCTTCATGGTATGTTATTATTGCTAATAACTTGTTTAGGAGAGGTCTTGATGGAAAACTCCTTAGGTATCTAGACCCCCAATTATTCTAGATGGACATTAATTGATGTAGATAAGGGCATTTACGGATCTCACTCTAATTGATTGACACTAGTTCATAAACATATCAGAGTTGGTTACTATTGGCCAAATATGGAGCAAGATGAATTTAAATATGCCAAGTACAAAAAATTTCCATGGAAATATGATTCATGTTCCAGCTAGGGATCTAATTCCATCTATAACACTTTGGTCATTTCAACAATGGGCCTTTGATCTAGTGGGTCAGATTCATTTTTCTTCTTTAAATAGACATAGGTTCATTATCACAGCTATAGACTACTTCAATAAATGGGTAGAGATAGTCCCTCTCTTTGTATCAAATAGAAAAATTTTAGCTTTGTTCATTCTAAATTACATCATATGTAGGTATGTTGTACCATCCTCCATCATTACTTGACAATGGAGGATAGTTTAAAAACAAGGATCTTAAAGAGTAATGGCCAAGAGGAAGTATCCAACATGGCTATCCTTTATATCTTACATCGCTAAAATCAAAAAATCTAGAAGGGATTGGCACCTTTAAATTAATCCATCTTTATGGGCTTACAAAACTAACATCAAGACTCTAATATGAATAACTCCCTTTACTTTGGTATATGGAGTGGATGTTGTGCTTCCTATTGAGGGAAAGATTCCTACTTTGAGAATCTCCATGAAAGATCTCATTACTAATGATGACTATAGAATATCTTAGCTTCAAGCTCTACAATTGGTAGATGAATGTCAATAAGTGGTGTACAATCATCTCTGAGCTTACCAAAACCATATGTCTAAGAGCTACAACAAGAAAGTCAAGCCACATGACTTCCAAGTGGGTGATCTTTTCCTAAGGGAGAATGCTAAAAAAAAAAAAAATGGATATAGAAAGGGAATTTTGAGCCCAACTAGCTTGGTCCATACATAGTTACTACAGTGTTTGGATCTGGCGCTTACCAACTTTCAACAACTAAGGAAGAATCACTCAAGAAGCCAATCAACACTCTTCATCTGAAGAGTTTCTACAACTAACATGCTTTCAAAATCTATTTATAAATACTTGAAAGTACTAAAAAAATCATTATCTTGGTGAAAACCTTGCAATAGGCACCTTCATAATACAAAAAAGAGTAAAATATCAAAAAATACAAAAAAAAATTCAAAAAAAGAAAAAGAACAAAAAAAGTGTCATTGATGAAAACCTGGCAAACATGCATCATGGTAACAAAAAAAAGAATCTCTGCCAAGAAGGCAAAAAATTGGTAAACAAGCACCTCTTGTTTCAAATGCTACATATTGCAATGCATCTTTTGACTTTTGTATAGTTGTTTTCTTATTTTTCTCATGCATCCATGGATTGAATCTTTTCATATGCTTAGGGGCAACATCCTACAATGTCATAGAGGATCTCTTTTACATCAGTCACCAGTTGTTCTAACTATGTCTACCTATTGTCACTTGTGTCACTATAAATATTCCTCTCAAGGAAGATCTTCATGCCAATTACTAATTGTTCTAATTGCATCTACCTACTATCACTCACCTCACTATAGAGATTCCTCTTGAAGAAGATTTGTTAAGATTTAGTCATCAATTATTCTAATTGTGTTTATCTATTGTTTCTTAGTTTCTTGCTAAGGTTCTTCTCAATGAACATTTCTCTTTGACATCAGTCACCAGTTGTCCTAACTAAGTTTTTCTATTGTCATCCTCCTACTAAAGATATTTCTTTCACATATATTCTGAATATTGACACTTGACATCAATCCATTGAAATAGAAACTAAACTAAAACCATTGATATAGTTTGAAATATGCTATGCTTTTCTTTGCTTTTTTTTCTTTTTTCTTTACCATTCCCCTTTGATCAACTCAAGGATATCAATTTTGACCAAATAAGTGTTGACTAGGGGCATGATCTTTTTTTTTTGCTTTTAGTTTTTTGGTCTAGTTCTAATGAACTGAAGCATACTTATAAAAGGGTTGTCCACTATAAGAGCCTCCATCTCATATTGGATGGTCATGTGTACCTCAACTCATTTTATATGGATACTTTAGTGAGATTGGTTTTTTTCCTTTCTTGTTTGAGTGAATTCTCAATGCTATACTAAATACTAATACTCATCCTCCTAAGTGAACGTATGGGTCACTACGAGTATACTTAACATAGTCTTGTCTTAGGTTATAAATGCAAGAGTCTTTGTACAAAAAATCTTTACTAGATACTTAGCATAAGAAGGATCTCTCATGTGTTTGGTGTGCTTTCATGCTAGAAACATTCTAGTCATTGTAGCATTTATGCTTTGATGCTTATGTTAGCTTGCTACATTAAAAGGGGAAAATGTTCTGGTCATTCTAGCTTCTTGTTCCTTAATGCTTACATATAATCCTAACAAAACTAAAACACATGTCATATTCATATTCTCATGATTGGAAAGTCAGTGTGAATTGTATGAAATTTGTGGGTCTAACTAAACACTCAGTGATGATAATTATATGAGTTCCATAACTAGACCTAGGGTTACATTACATACTTCACTTGCATCAGTGCATAGTTTGATCACAACCTTAATATGTATCTTTCAACATAAGAGGTTGTTGGTTTCTTCCAAGTATCATGTTTCTTTATAACTGCACAAATGTTTAGCTCCTTGGTTCATCCTCTTGACTTTCATAGCATACCTATCACTAATAACAAACTTCAAATCTGCATGAGATGTTAGTTCATTCATGTTTTTCATTTCATACACCATATTTCATATTCATCTCATCTACACTACATTCACACATCATGTTGGTCTGAATTTTCAAATGATAGAAATCCTTTGCCTGGATATAAAATATTTAGATTGTCTCCATAAATTGATAAATAGGGTTTCTAAATAAGTCATTTGTTTGCAAACCTTTGAAATTTTTATGAAAACCCTATGTCTTTTTCCCTTCATGAATGGTCAGGCATGAAAAGTTTAAAATCAAGCAAATATTCTATTCCCTTTATATCTTTTGCGCCTTGATCCACTTTTCCTCCCAAAATTTTCCAGCCATCCAATCTAAGTAGATCCATCATTGTCATTTCCTCATTATGAAAACATGGGCACTCTTTATGTATAGCGAGTTAGTGAGTGCCTAAAAATGTAAAATAGGACCGCAAGATGAAGACATGGAAAGCAAAAATTTTTACTGATCATTCAGTCATTGACACCTAGCAAATGCTATTGGATTAGGAAAAGGGACCCAGTTGGAGACAATTAGAAATTGGCACTGGAATGATGATTTCTGTAATATCTTGCTATCTCACTATCAGAAAAGTTTACCACATCGTCGTTAGCAAAGTAGCAAGGTGCCACAAAATCAAAAGCATGGTGGCCTCGAAATTTATCAATAACTATGGTATGACCAGGTGGCATGACAAGAAATAATTTTTGTCAAAAATAGTTGGCATGAACAATAATGATTTGATAGGTCTTTGTATTTCATCGCGCTAAGTTCTTTTCAAGTCATCAGAGCTTGCTATCTCACTGTCGAAAAAACTTGACTCCTCACTATTAGCGAAGTAGTGAGGCACGATAAAAACCAATAGCTGGTGGGACCTAAGGAAATGTGGATGGCTGACCAGGCTCGAAGCAAGGTTTTGTTGATTGCTAGTAGTGCAATTTCTCCTACATCAGCAATGTCTTGGACCCGTAAAAGCATTTGAGAGATCCTGATCACCAGATCAAGTTTCAATAAATGATCCTCACCATCTCGCTATAAAGAGTTGTATGATGTTTAGTCTTTGCAACATAGCGAGTGTAGGGCCCACCATTTTTTAGAAAAAATTGTGCAACTTCCCCACCTTTGATTCAATCTCAGATCAACAGCCATCGTCTTCTCGCCATGAAGAGTCACTAGGAAGATATGTATAGCGACATAGCAAATAAGGGCCCACCACCATCTTTCTAAACAAGTATAGTAACATATCATCTGCTAGATTAAGATAAAATCAATGGCTATCACTACTTTGCTATGGCAAGGTGCTCATTCTTTATGCATATTGAAGTAGCGACCTGCTGACACATGTCCTTAGTTGCCAGTGGGTCTAGATAGAAGCGCTATCAAGGAAAGAGCTATGTACGTGGGAGATTCTCATTGGATTAGAGGACCAACTTGTCAAGTGCGATACCTAGTTGTCTCTCTCTGTACCCCACGATCGTATAATTTTATGATTGATAGAAAAGTTTTAAATACTGAAGGTGGTGGCATTCTGCACATTAATAAGATGTGAAAATTTTTGCATGTGAAGTTAATAATAGAGTATAACAGGAAAGATTTTCTCAGTTTCACCTTGCATGAACAAAGATTTTGATATCTTTTCTGAATGAAGATAATTACTGCAAGGACTGAGATAAATCTGGCACGAGTGTGAAGTGATTGGTTCAAAGATAAATTGCAGAATTATGAAAAGAAAAAAATTCCAAGTAAGTTCTCGTGCCATAGTTTCCAAAAAAATTTAGTCTTGTATGGTTTAATCAAAGGATGGTTCCAAAGAGTTCACTAGATCTTGGGTTGTGGATAGTAGAGGGATTACTAGGAAAAAATACTTGGGCCTGGGATTGTAATATCCCTCATAGCAGTTCAAACTGGTTTGCAGAAAAGAAATGTTTTGTCCCATGTAGAAGTATTTGGATTTTTGATAGAGGAAAACTAGTAATCCTGAATAATTTATTAAAGTTTCATCTCTTTGAAAATATGGTAAGATGTCGTAGTCAAATAACCAAGGTTTTGAGAAGGATAATGAATGAACCTGGTAAGATAACAACCCTCTCAGTGGTAACATCATCTTTTAAAAAAAATTTCAAGATATCATAGCCTAATGCCAGGGTAGCAAAAATGTGTGGGGTCCTATGCATAGTTTTTGAGGAAGATGAGGAAGATTTCATACTCACGGGTATGATCTTTCTCACTTTTTATTAGCCTGCAACTTTTTTGTATCAGTGGATGGAAAATTTTGGTCAAAGGGTGGTTAAGAAAGAAGATGTGGCTAGGGAGTAGAAGTTACCCATTTTGTTATATTTGACAGCCACATTGTCTCCCTGCTCCGAGGTTGTGCACTAAATAACTTTTCCACTATTTCTGAAGCCTGGCATGATTAGAGAAGAGTGGAAAGTAAGGATGAATTTCACAAAGTAGTTATCTTGACAAAACCTATGGGTCAAGGATAGAGTTCAATCATCAAAATGGATTTTTTCAAGTACAAGCTTAGTAGTTACATATATGACAGAATCACCGTTGGAGCAAAATTGATGAAAGAAGGTGATAGGAAGAAGCTCGCAAGAGAATGTGTGATTGGCATAACTTCCTATTAGTCTTTTTCTTTTTGACAAATGTTTGTGTCTTCTTTTTGTAAAAGACACCTGTCACTTTCTCTTATCCTGAAACTTGTTGCATCTCACATTATTTAAGTGAGATTCCAAGGCTAAAGAATGGTCTGAATTCTATTTTTCTAAGTGATATGCTTAGTCTATTTTTGGTCCAATGTTTTGAAAGAAAGTTTATGATGTATTCTCTCTGTCATTTCTCTAAGAATATGTGAATATAGAATGAAATGTGTTTCTTTTTGAAGGTCATTATGAGTCTATTGTAAATTGTATACAATTTTCAAGGAAAATGAATACAAATTTTGAACTGTCCCCATATCAATTCTTTCTAAACTTTGTCTCATTTTGATTACTTGGTTATCTTGATGTTGTATAGGTAAAGGCCTATGCAATTGAATGCAGATCCAATTAGGTTGTATATCTATTTATCACTATTGTTAATTCAATGGATTAAGTAAAAGCTTTGGTGAATGTGATAAGGTTGCTATACTAGTGGAAAGGGTTTTGAATGATAAATTCGGATAAGAATTGCTAATAAAATTATTTGTAAGGCAACAAATTAGATCTAAGAATTTGCTATAGACTCTAAACCCCAATGGATTAGGCACTGATCAAATTTGATCCAGCTAAAAGAGGAGTATGTCACAAATGGTTGTCAAAAATGCAAAATTAAATCAATTTCACTTTTGTTTCTTGTAGATCTTAAAAGCTAGCCAGTACTTGTCTACATGGAATGTTTTAGCTTTAGTTATCCACTATTGTTAAGAAAATCTATAGATCTGTAGAAGAATTTTTGGCCATATCTGTTATATGGGATGTGTTTATCAAGTTATCAAGAATTGCGTATGTATTTGAGGATTTGAGATGAGAATCAGAATGAAACTAGAAATAATCCTCATACGGTTTTCCCAGTCTTGAATCATCCCTGGGTATACCCACCCTAGTTTTGCAAAGCCAGAAGAGTAGAAAACCACCCTTGGTTTTGTTGAAGTTGGACCCAAATGCTTTGCCCATGCAATTGTTAACAAGAATTGGCTAGTCTTTAGATTGTATGAGTAATGTCATCTTGGTATTAAGCATTTTGTTGCTTAGTAGTTTTAGTTCATTTTAAAACACCACCACATCATATCAATTTACATTCAATCAATCATACCATTAACATCTTATGTATGAAAAATTGTAAGAGAAAAAGTGAAACATGCAATGGTACCAAATAAGAGCCCACACACACACACACACACATCCAATAGAGTCAAGGGTAAATTGATAAAAATAATGAGTGCTACTCGAGCACTACCGATCTCAAAATGATACAAAATGGTGCTAGCACACTAATTGATACATAGCTAGAAAAAAATTAGAAGAGAGAGCAACTAACTCTATGCATCTTCTCCACCCTCAGGAGGAGGAGGAGGAGGAGGAATATCTTCTCCAGTTAGAGGCCGTGCACCTCCTAACTCTCTCACATACTCAAAGAGTCATGGAACCTACTCTGATGCACCTAGAACAACCCCAGCTTACACCACATAATAGTATGCTACTATCACTAACTGCAATTGGGCCTCATTCTAATTTCTCTCTATCTATTTTCTTAGCTTGTGGTTCCCGTACTCTTAGTCTTCTAACCAGGTATCCCTCAGTGTAAGCTAAATTTGAAGATCTGCCAGTTGCCACTATACTTCTCTTAACTTATCTATGGCTCTCCTCAAGGCATCATGTGTCTATGCTAGGATATCTTTTCTTGGTGTTTTAGGGATAGGCTTATCCTACATCTCCTCATTGACCACTTCAAGCTTGACCTACTTAATTGGATACTCCTCTACACACTACCTCTGCAAATCTCTTCCAATGGCACACAAAGTACCCATATCACCCCAAGAACATCTATGTCTTGTCCCACTCCCATCAGCATATAGATCCAACCTCATCTCAAAAGGAGGGATCTACACCTATCTCATCTATGGTCTTAGACCCTTCTATTGTGGTTTTTGTGGTGGTTGTTTTTGTGGTTGCTATGGGTCTTGTTGTGGCTATTGTGGTGGTGCTTGTATAGGCTATATGGGCACTACCATCCCTACTAGATTTTTGAATCAAGAGAAGGGATGACTCACAAAATGCTCTCTATAGGTTAGAGTCATCCCCCATTTTCAACTATTGGAAAATAATCCCACCCATTTGGACAAGGGAGCACACATCAATCATAGACCTCCCAGGGTCTAATCGAACATACAACCCCTTCTCCACCTCTAAGTTAAAATAGGAATAAGTCTAATACTCCTATGATATGTCTTTTTGTTGGTCATACTGCCACCACACATGTGTCTATGGGAATTTCTTAATCACCTAGATTGAGTGACCAATCAATGGTCTATAGGAAAATATATGCCTCCATCTCTCTCCATAGCCTCCATACTATGGGTATTAGGTCATCTAGCTAACCTCATCACTACTTAGTCTTACCCAGAGTTGTGTGAGTCATCTACCCTTGGTATCTACATATGTATGACTCATGGTCCTACCTCATGTCAGTGTAGATAGGCCTTTTGATGGGCAAGTACTCCCATGCCCATACTTGAAGAACATAAACTTTGGCCACCATGCTCTTCTTCTCCTAGTATACCATCTCATGCATCTCATGATACATGTGGGCTAGCATATAATGACCCCATCCAAACCATACTACCTCCACTAGCATCTTTTGTAGCATTCAACCCCAACCACACTTGAACCCATGCTGGCCTTAGTTAGGCATCAAAAAGAAACTTAGGAATATGCCAAGTATCACTACCAATCTATGAGTGGGACCATATGTCTGCACCAACTACTCCAATGTGATGGTTCTTCCCATGATGAGATCCTCCTCAAAGATGGCCCTCAGTGCCAATGTACTCAGTCTTTCCTGGGTATCATACTCAACTCATGGCCTATGAAAGGGTATTCATAGAGTCCTATAAATGTCCTCAAGGGTGGCCATCATCTCTCCAAAGGGAAAATAAAAGGTGTTTGTCTTTGAATGGAAACACTCAAGAAGTGTCATTAGTAACCCATGATTCACCCATAGATGGGGATATCACATAGATGAGATAATCTAAGTGAATCAATGCATGCCAGCTTTGTGGCATCCAACTAGTGAATTAGTGCCCTGATGAGAGGATAATGTGATCTAAATGCAAGATCTAGAAAGTTAACCTAAAAACATGAAAAATACATTAAGATGATCAATATTTGTCATATGAAACATCATACTATCCATAAATGTGCTACAACATACTAATGACATACAAAACCAACTGATGAAAGTTTGAAATGATGATGAAAAAATCAACTTTTTGACAAAATATTTTGCATACAAATACTAGATTTTTCATGCAAGATTTCAATTCTTCACATGAGAAAACTCATTACAACAATTGAAAATACAATTTGATTTAAGGTCTCTTGTGCAAGAGATGGGTAT
The DNA here is from genome assembly GCA_028749045.1 of Cupressus sempervirens. Taxonomy (NCBI): domain Eukaryota; kingdom Viridiplantae; phylum Streptophyta; class Pinopsida; order Cupressales; family Cupressaceae; genus Cupressus; species Cupressus sempervirens. Next base: position 559,739,378 of record CM053789.1, on the reverse strand, counting down.
CTCCCACATCAGAAAACCCAACACCCTACATGAAGAAGTATCCTAGTGGCACTTCCTCGTGCGAGCTTCCCTACAAGCTCGCATGAAAAACTAGGTTTCCACATGAGACTTGACGATATAAAAATTTTAAAACACTCAAAAAACACACAAAAACTAGTAAAAAGTGTAAAAATTTCAATACAAAGGAGGATATTTTTACTTACTGGAGGTTTGTAGTTTGTTGTCCTGCTATGTCACCTCAAATGCTCAAAATGATAAGTATGCATGGGGACCACCATTTTCACTTCAGAGCTCCTTCTTCAAAAAAGACAAAAAAGCACAAATGAATTGAAAATGACCCTTTGAGCCCTTATATAGGTTTTGACATAATTTTTCAAAATGCTTTGATTGATATGAAAATCACCCCCTCGGATAATTTGCATGCTCTGAACTCATTTGCAAGATCAAATTCAAAATCTGAAACTCTTAAACAACTTAAATTCACACTTAAATTTTTTGGGACTGACATGATCAAATGTTTGTGCAGTTCATTTTTATGATACTTTGTGAATCTTGGAATATTTTCACATCATATTTTTTCAAAAATTTCCAACATTTTTTGGAAAAGTCAAACTTGGTCTTTTGGACCTCAAAATCATTCTGAATCAACTCCAAATTTCCTTCATGCTCTTCTGATCTGATCTATATTCTTCTAAATCTTTGATCACATCTTTATCTTGAAATATACTACTCTACATCACTATTATATTTTGTCATCTTTCAATTTCACTCCCAAGGGGCAAGATGGTTGCATCATTGAATCTTTCAAAATTGGCTTTGAATCAATCTGAACATTATGTCCTCATTTCTTGGGGCTTCTCATCACTCAAGGCATCTTTTTTCTCCCAATCTAGCATCATATGTCTGTTGGAGTTGAGGAAAGCCAACTCTGAAGACGCCAAGATCACCTGCATGCGAACCTGTCAAAGAGAAGCCATAGAAGGGGAGGAGCATGGAGCATGGGCAAAAACCCTAAACGGACATGAGAGCCAAAATTGCAAACACAGTAAGAAATGTATTTACAATAAGAAATGGCTTTACAATGTGAAAATACAATGAGGAGAGCTCGAATATAAAGAGCTCATGGAAGCTTGTAGAACAAGCTAGAAGATAAGTGTGACAACTAGAAGGGAACAAACTCCCATGTTGTCAACAACTAACCACTACATGCATTAAATATTAAATATTAAATAAATGCATGACCTAAGTAAACTTAAGCAATAGAATAAATAATTAAATATTAATTATTTACTCTAACAATGTCTATTGGAAATATTATTATAAGCTAAGTTACTGAGAGGGGAGGGGTGAATCAGTAACTTCTGAAACTTTTATCCCAATTAGCAATTAATCCTTGATATGAATTCTAATCTAACTACATGCATGAGGAACTAAAAACATGAAAGCATACAAAACACTTTAACACAAGATTTGGTGACCTAGAAACCTTCAAAATAGAAAGTAAAACTAGGGTGGAGATGATACACACAAGCTTTTTTATTGCAATATAAAGTTAGCCTATTAAGGCTTACAATGATCACTTCTGATGATCTACCCTATTAGGAGCAATAAGGACTACTAGGTCCACCTTGCAAAAGTATTTTAAAAATATACAATGATTTATGCACTCAGTAAATAGATTTACATAAGATTTTTAGGTCTACCTTGTTAAAGGATTTGACTGATCCATCTATTAGGATGAAGTAGTAGCTGATCTCTAATTTGCAACTTGGTTTGCTGAATGAGATTCCTCTAAGTGTACAAACCACCTTGCTATGATAGATGAATATTTTCTTCTCTTTATACTGCTATAGCCTTTGCAATTCTCTCTTCTACTCTTCTTTGATGATTAAATTACTTCCTTATATTATGATTTGGATATGATACATTAGATTATATATATATATCAATCCAATTACACAATTACAAAGTCAAATATAATACAAGTTTACATAAATATTACAAAGTTTGGCAAAGTGTAGATACCTAGGCTTTGAAGACTGACTTGGTGAGGTTTTGATACTTGGCATCCAGTATTAATGCTCAACATCATCATACACTTGGTAAATGTAGAAGCTCAGTCCATACTAATCACCTCCAAGTAGTCTTGAACTCAGTCTGCATTAGTGACTTGGTGAATACTGTGAAACTTAGCATATAAATTGAATCACTTGATTCACACTACATAGCTTGGTAAACACTATCACCTTGAGCTTAGTATAAATCGAGTCTCTTAGCTAACATTGAGTAGCTCGGTCAACACTAGACTCTCATCACATCAACTATGAACTCAGTAAGCACTGCACAACTAGGTTTGCACTAGTAAACGTGGCATACACTAAGATGGTTAGTTTACACTGATGATCATCACCTCTATAGTAACTACTTGGTACAAACTAAAATCTGTCCATAGGACATAGTAGCAACTATAGAATTCGATAACAACTAAAATGCTTGGTCAACATTGTTAACTATACAATATGTTTAGTATAAGCTTGCAATCTGAATAAGTGTATGTAACTAATAACAAACATGACTAAAATGTCAACAATCTCCTCCTTTGGCATTTTTAGTCAAAACTAAATTATCTATCACCTTATGTCTCCAACTTGGTAGAGTATACTATTTTTGAGATTTTTCAAAATTGGTTTTGTAAAGGATACACTTTTTTACATGGTAATGTTTCTCCATAGTATAATATACAATATACTATACATTTGATATGTACATCTTAATACATCTTCTCTCCATATAAAATATATTTTCTTTAAACTCTTCTTACAATCTTCTCACCCTATCTTTTTACATCTTTCTCCCCCATTTTCTTTGCAATCTTTTTAGATCTTCTCCCCATTTTTGACATTAATTCCAAAGATTTATACTATTTGTATTTATATAGTAATGCCAAAATGAGACAATAATTTTGAATGTACCTTCAATATGAGCATCAAATCCTCGTCCCAATTTTCTTGGAAGAACCTACATGTGTGCAATGCAACCTACACTTCTACTGACAATTCAATCATGTGGTTTGCAATAGAGAAATTAATGTCATGGGTGAGGGTTTCTGAATATGCAATATGCTTTTGGAGTGCAGCCATGTTAGGGAGAATCATATTCTAGATATCTATCAAAGTTGATCTAATTCTTGCTTCTTCTTTGAGTAGTTATGCCTACATATCTATCAGAAATATGATTTTGTTGAAGTGAGCAGAGCTAGAACTTGGGTCAAGTTACAACTACTATGCACTTTCCTTTAGATCTTCATTAATTTTAGACAATTTGTATTTTATTTCTTTTGTGAAAATTGATGTGTCACATAATTTTCCAAAAAGTAATGATGCATTAATACAAGAAGTCTCTAGAGAGCTCAAAATAGTAGATAATTCTACTTGATGAATGGAAATCTATTGAGCAATAAGTTCTATAACTTTATTATCAAACTTTTTCTCAGCTCTCTACAATAATTTATCCTATCCATTCAAATCTTCATTGTATTTCAAGACTTCCTCTACCAATTGATAAAAAATTGGTTGAGAAGTATCAACCTCTATACCTATAGCCTTTGCTAGAATGTTCTTTGCATCCTCAATGATCTTGAACTCCTTATGTCTTTTTTCTCTTAGCCTTTGCCACTTGGCTTTCTTTTGAAGAAGTTCATTAAAGGTTTGCATATGATCTAGAGTTAGATTTGAGATGTCCTATTTTGGAATGGAAATCTCCTCATCAAGATCCATATCTTCCTCCTTTTCTTTAACTTTGCTCAAAAATTTTGTGTTCAATTGAGACTTGGTCTCAATTGTCCTTGCACTTATTGCTTGTATACTAGGAATGGAAACAATAGTTGAAATAGTAGGACTTGCTAAAAAAAATTGATACTCCTCTCACTGAAATACTAGTGGTAGGAATACCTATTGTAGTCAAAATTGATGTAGAGGGTAGAACTTGTAGCTTGGTAGATGAAGTATTTGGCACTTCAGTCAATGATGTGTTGAGCTAGACTAGTGCAAAGATTGATTGAATGCTTGTGCTTGCAATGCTTGTCACAATAAATCCTATTGGGATTCTCTCCATGCTTGATGTTATTAATGTTTTTCTTGGAGAGTGAGGAAGTGAGGCTATAACCACTACAAAAAACTTAACTAGGTCGGTTTCCTCAACATCTTGTGTACCTTCCTCAGTAGCCTCTTACTCATGTTCCTCTTCGTCATCAATATTATCAAAATGAATTACTTCTTCATCATCCTTCTCTTCATATTTTTCTTGATCATCATCATCATCCTTGTCACTTATACTAACTGGAAAATCACTCAATTTTTGAAGAAGATAGATATTCTTCCATGTATTTGTTGCATTCTTTACAACATGCTATATTTCATTCAACAAAATAAGACAAGTATTGAATTTTAAAGTTCATTTTTCTTCATTTTTCATTAAAGATTCTTTCACTTCCTTATCAATCAAATTCGACATAAGTTGCCTCAAGGCCTACTCATGTATATCCTTTTTAGTTTGTATTGCATGTTCCCATATTGGCTTTATTTTGTTCATTAATGCATCTATAATTTTTTGAGTGAGTTGATTAGGTGAGTATTTCCATTTACCCATCTTAGTTATCAATATGTATTCAATCTTCTTCCAGTCATTAGCTATTCTAGTCTCATATTTCAATGCCTTAAAGTTACTTTTTCCTGAACTTGATTCCAATTCCTTCATTCTCTCCTCAAATATGGGTGGAGACCTCTTGAAAATTGTGTCTCCTCCTTCTTTGTTTGTTTTCTTCTTGGAGGATCTCCATGTGAACACTATAGTGGATGTCTTGGCAGGCTTAATAATGATCACATTACCCTTTTTCTCTAGTTTCTCCTCTTCCTCTAATTCTTCATCCTCTACTTCTTTATCTTTACCTTTACCCTTAGTCAACAAGAGAGTGGAATTTGTTTTCAAATTGGCAATCCTCCTCTTGCATATGTTAACTACTTGAGGGAGCATAATCTACAATTCTATCATAGCCTTAGCCTTGTCACATGTGCCAAAATAAGCTACTTTGGGATCACCTAGTTCATTTATTAGTGCCTTAATTATGTCTTTTGTTTCATCAATATTTTCCTCATATCCTAGACGTTTCACCCATGCAATTCTAGGCCTAACTACTTAAATGTATACCTTGTCACTATCCACCATAAAAAAACATCATCATTATAGTCCTCAACTAGTTTATTAGGGATTCAAAATCTATTATTAATTTTCTCATTGAATGCATCAAAATAATTATCCATGATACTAGTATAATTTTCTCCCATCTCAACAATGCATTCATTAATCTGATAAAGTAGTAGCACATCTTTCCTCAAAACAACAATACCTTTTGATGGAAAGAATTTCTAAACATTGAAAAATAAACATGTTAAAAGTGAGTGAAACTTACATGGATTTTTCTTTGATTTCCTAATGCTCTCCATGTTTTTTTTGAATTGATACATAGTAGCTTGGAAAGGTCAAGAGAAAGGTTATTCTCGACTACTTTTCATGCTAGGTCAACTACTTCACAAGACACAATGTTTAATCTTCTCAAACTATAAATTTATGTGCAATGACATGAATAACTACCTTGAGTTCCATATCAGTCACACTACTTATCTTCACTCCTCTACCATCCCACTTTGCTAGGGTTTTCTTCTCTAATTTAACCCGACCTAGGGTTTTAGTCATTGTAGCTTTTGCTAACATTGGGAGACTAGTGATCTTATGGATCATCTTATTGGTGATCAAAATTTGTTGCTCCAGCCATAGCTAACCATTGTACACATGAATAAGGATAAACATAATCCATTTCACTTTGAAATCTCATGGCATGTGAGGAATATGAGTTAAACCTTTAGCCTCAAGATATTGATGCTCAGGTTTCAATACACCATCAATGTAAAACTCCTTTAAACATTCATCCATTTCTAGTGTACCAATATCCTAAATTGTACATTTTAAATGAGAGTAGATATTGTTAATCAATAGTACCTTATGAGGGATTTGAGACTGTGCTCCACTTAAATCTAGGGTTTCCACAACTATAGGTGTTAGCTTGAATTCTAGTGCCTTCAATTCTACACCATAAACCAACATATCTGAACCTCATTTCACTTTGTTTCTAGTAGCTACCATCTTCACTTGGTAGGGTTTGAGAGAATTCTAAAACATTTCATAACAATTCACTCAAGTCACTTGAATTCTCTTGAAGATAACTATATGCAAATAACTCTCAAAAATTCATGGTAAAGAATGACTTTGATTTCATTCCTTTTATCAAATTTTTCCATAATTGCCTGGTAAGAATGTTAAATGAAACTAACAGACTATCATCCACTTCACTTGCATTGAATAATTAGTGGAGTCTTTCATGACTCTATAACCATATAAGATTTAGTTACTCCTGACCTTGCTCAGTAGAGTGTATGGCCTGACCTCACTCGGTAAGGAAGGTAAGTTAGTTGTAACTGGTATATCTTACTTAGTGATCCCTTTACATCTTAAATTTTGATATATATCCTTTTTCTTGTCAAATGGAATAGATTTAGATCTTTTCTTTAATAGCCTAGTTCTAGTTCTCCTCTAGGAAATCAAGTGGAAATGGTGGAGTCACCCAATTTTTGAGTGACTTGATCATCATTGCTCAAACTTGCATTCTCAGTAGACTTTGGAACCCATTTTTGTCTCATTTGTTTTCTGATGTTATCAGCTTTTTCCTTCTTTTCATCTTCTATTCTTCTAGTATTCATATAGTTCTTGGCAAGATGATGAAGTTCTATACAAATGAAACATCTTTTGGTGGTATCTTTCTTCCTCATGTGATGTTTTACACAATTTATTCCAATATGTCCAAATTCTCCACAGTAATGATATCTACACCTGTATACGTGAAAATAAGGCCTCAGATCTTTCACCTACACTTCAAAATGGTCATTAAATGTAGATTTTTCCTAGAATAAACATTGAATCATTTGTCCAAGACACCTAACAATGCAACCTATTTCCTTCTAACTAGAAGAATTTTGCTTATTGTGCTCTCAAATTGAGATGTAGGCAACCAAACCTTTCTAGAATGAAGGAGTTGATGCAGAATGAGAATGCAATTAATCTATATGAAAATGCAAGTATTAATCTAAGAAATAAAAGACATTAAGCTAAATGTATGAATTCTTTAATCTAAATGACATTAAAGTATTTAAGCAAATATGAAAGCTAGAATGAGTGACTATTTTGACAACAATTCAATACAAATCAAATTTCAACCTTTGTAATGAGGGATTGAGAGTCCCTTAAATACAATCCAAGAATTGATTGACAGCTAGGATCAATTTAGATGAACAATTAAGATTAGAATGAAGATCTAGTCAAGATGGAAACTTCCTTGTGCAAGTGAAGTTGACTATTTCAAATCTAAGTGTGATGAGTAGTTAACTGAACTTTTTATGAGTGTGAGAACAAGTTAACTAAATTGTTTCCAATTCAAGAGGTAGTCCACTCAGAGATTCCATTTTAAAACTAAAGAAAAGATTTTGAAGATATTATTTAATTTAATAAAGTGATATATGACCTCATAAATGCCCTTTTTATTTAATTGAATAATCTCATTCAATTAATTAAAGTGGGCATACTTATTAAATTAAATATTTTTAATTCTCTAGTACATTAGCCTTAGGATATAATTTTATTAAAGTACAAACACTCCAAATTAAATTAAATCTTAATTAAATAGGTTTAATGTGACTAATTTGAATCAATAATTTAGAATTAAATAGGTAGTCTGATTAATGCAGATTTAGGGTTTTTTGCATCTAACAATTAAGTCAACTAGTGAAAATCAAAATAAGAGTTGCCTAGTAACATAGGACTTTAGAATTGATTAGAATATACCAAAATTGGTGATCATGGGAATGAACCAATTTTGGGGTATTACACTTTACCCCTCTTTGAATGAATGTTCAAGTAGCACATTCAATTCAAAGAAAATTAGAAAGCATGATGCAAAGATCAAGAAAGTAAGATTGATTCTAAAACTGATGACATAGAGACAAATTTGATAAGCTTTTAAAGATTATCTCCATAATAGAGTTTAATCTCAAGGAATTCAAGTAGAACACCTAGATACCTGAATTGATAAGTATTTAAAAGGTTTTCTCTAGAAGGAAGCCTAACTTTTAAGGATCCAGATAGAACACCTAGGTACCTAAGATTGATAAGCTTTTAAGGATTGTCTCTAGAGTAGAGTTTAATCCTAAGGGATCCAGATAGAACACCTAGATACCTAAAAATGATAAGCTTTTAAGGATTTTCTCCAGAATAGAGTTTAATCCTAAGGGATCCAGATAGAACACCTAGATACCTAAAATTGATAAGCTTTTAAGGATTGTCTCTAGAATGGAGTTTAATCCTAAGGGATCCAGATAGAGCATTTAGATACCTAAAATTGATAATTTTTTAAGGATTGTCTCCAAAAAAAAGTTTAATCCTAAGGGGTCTAGATAGAACACTTAGATACCTAAAATTTGATAAGCTTTCAAAGATTATCTCTAGAATAGATCTTAATCTTAAGGAATCTAGATAGAACACCTAGATACCTAAGCATAAAAGATAACATGATTAAATCATGAGCTATAGAATCATCCCCAGAATGAGGCTTAATCCTAAGGAGTTAGGGTTCAAACTATCCTGATACCTATCTATTGAACTCTTGATAAAGACTATTATAAGATATAATCAGCTTGATGAAAAGATGAGATAGATAAAAAAGATGTCAAATAGAGGAAAAGAAGATGCCCCTATTATTGAGATGCCCCAAGTGATGACGACATAAGATGGGAATAGGATGCCCTGAGCAATGGAGTTTTAGATTGATTTTAAAATTTAGATTTAATGATGTAATCATCCTACCCCCTTGGGAGTGAAATCAAAAGATTGCACACTAGAAATATGATGTAAAGCAATATAGAGAGAGACACAGAAGAAATTGAAGAATTAGCAGAATATATAAGAGATCAAAAAAATTAGAAGAAAATTTAGAGTCCATTCAACACAATTTCAAGGTCCAGAAGACCAAGTTTGACCAAAAGTTGACCATATTCGACCATAGTTGACTTTTTAAAAAAATTAGAAAATTTGAAGAATTGTGATTGGAAAGGATTCTAAAATACACAATGTATCATTGAAAATTTGACTGCACAAGCATTCGATCACGTCAGTCCCAAAATTTTAAAATGCATTTTTAAACCACTTAAGTGTGTCAGATTTCAAATTCAATCCCTAAAATGGATTTAGAATGGTGAAATTAGCCAAGAGGTGATTTTTTTGCAAATTGGACCACTTTGAAAAATTAGGTCAAAACCTATATAAGGGGCCAAAGGGTCATTTTCAAATCATTTGTGCATTTTGTCTTTAGTGGAGAAGAGAGCTTTGAGAGGAAAATGGTAGTTCTTGTGTGGATGCATTGATTTGAGCACTCTTGATGACATAGTTGTCCAATAGACTACTGACCTCCAGTGAGTAATCAAAAAACTTCCTTCACATTTAATGTTACATGTATTTCGATGTCTTTTTGCACATTTTTAGCATGTTTGTAGGATAGGTCAATCGGTTCTCACACAGGGGTTTTAGTCCTCATATGAAACCAATCTAACTTTACATGAAGGTCCACCACCCCAGTGTTTCTTTGCACACTCTAGTGGGGAATCTCATGCGGGACACACACACCTTTCGCACAAGATGTGCGAGATTGTTGGGTGCATGTTGCTTCTAGTTTCATTGCCTCTTGCACAAGGACTTGTTTTCTTGCATGAAGAAGAAAGATTTCATGCGAGTACATGAATGTCCATGCAAAATTTGGGTGTAGAAACTAAATTTGAAAAGTGCATTTTAAATTTTTTGTCATTTCCTTTGCTGTCTTTTTGACTTGTCAAGCGAGTACTAACTATTTGCCTATTGTTGTTGCTCATGTGTGTAGATGGTCATTAATGAAATCATGTTTAGGTCACACTCTCTTCCTTATGGGGCTTTGTTGTAGAGTCTTGAAGATGCAAATATGGCCCACATTGATAGATTGGGTTTAGCATATTTATGCCGAATCCCAGTAGTGCTAATGAATCATAGCCTTTTGACAACATTGGTGGAGCATTTCCATTTGGAGATGAACATCTTCCCCCTACCATAGGGAGAGATGACTATCACCCCTGAGGACATTTATAGAATGTTACAGATACCTTTCCATGGATTGTGAGTGGTGTATGACATAGTGCCCCAAGAAGACACAGAGGCACTAAGGGCCATATTCTAACAGAAGTTAGCGATAGGGTGAGCCATCACATGGAAAGCATCCATATGTATGGGACCACTCATAGGTTGGCATTAGTGTTAGCCATTTTCATCAGTAGCTTCCTGGTACCTGACAGAGGACAACACAGATTAGAGTGCGAGTGGGGTATTATGTTATAGAGGATGCTTGATTCTCCTTAGTGATTTGGATGGGGCCTATGCATGCTTTGCGACATGTTTTATGAGATGCATGAGATAGTATACCATGACCAAAAGAGTATGGCTTCTTGGGTATATGTACTATATATCTAGGCATGGGAGCACCTGCCTATGACACGGCTGATTTTTGAGTATGATCAAGAGCTGATGGAGCCCTACATATGCAGATATAGGGGGCAGCTTACCCAGGTAGGCCTGGGTAAGATGGAGCATTGGAGGATGCATCTCGATGACCTAGTCTTTGTTATATGGTGGCCCTGTAGAGAGACAAAGGATTGGGATGATGCTCCCTGAGAGCTTGGTTGGATATTCTCCTTGTGGCCACTATTAGGCTAAGCCACCCATATTATAGAGAGGTTTCTCAACACATGGGTGTGGTGATAGTATGGATGGCTACAGGACTTCTCACAGGAGTATTGTGCCTATGCCAGATTAGCTTGGGACTTGGAACAATGATGGCCAATGAGGTTAGATCCCAAGGGATCAATGATTGACATGCACAACTTAGTTGTGACATAGTGGGACTACCTCCTAAACATTGCAAATTCAAGGATGATGCCTACATATCAAGCATATGTTATTAGTCACCCTTTTCCCTCATTCATAGATCTAGTGGGGATGGCAGCATAGGGACAACAACAGGCACTCGTATAGGGTCCAATCTAGTGGCCAACATAATACTAGCCACCATAGTAGCAGCCAGTACAGGGTCCACCACCACAAGTGTGACAAAGGGTATGACAAGTGTAGATTCCTCCATGTTAGATGGGGTTAGATACAAGCACTGGTGGTAGTGGGGTGGAGTAGGGTCAATGGTAGAGACTGCCGATGGAGGAGAAGGCATCAACAAAGTAGCCTTAGGAGATGTTGGATGGGGAGATGTAGGATCAGCCTACTGTTGGGGCCCAAGATGCACTAAGGAGGGTGAGGGAGCATATTAGATAGGCCTCCCAAAAAATAGGAGATTTACAAATACATGTGGCCATGTGGGACACTTGCATAGTAGAGCATGATCAGAAGATCCATCGACTATGAGAGTAGGTGTAACTAGATAAGTGGAGGATGGAGATGCTATAGGATGAGGTTAGATTATAGGCAACCTAAGCTACCTACTATTTTTTAGCATACTCCATTATGGTGCCCAATGAGGCTCATCAGTGCCACATTTTTCTCAATATGCTCATGATTTAGGGGGTACACACCCACTAGCTAGACTGTATATGCCAATACCATCTCCTCCTCCTCTAGGAGGTGATGGTGTAGGCTAGAGTTAGTTTTGATATCATTCTCCAAGTTTTTTATTTTGGCTATGTATTGATTGGTGTTCTAGCACCATTTTGTATCATTTTTTATCGATAGCACTCATTTTTTGTACTAACACATCCTTTGATATATATATATATATATATGAGATTTTGAGCCAAGTATCATTGTGTTTATGTCATTGTCAGTGTCTGTCTTTTAATTTGATTTACATGAGATGTTTCATGATGTGATTATGAGATGGAAAACATGATATTGAGGTTATGGATGCATGTTTGATTTGATTTGTTCATGTAGATGAAATGACTTTATGGATTTATGGCTGAAACGCACAGGTAAAGGGACTGACATCTCATGTTGTGTTTCATGTTTTTGCTTGACAATGATAGCTATGTCATCGAGGAGTGGAAGAGGATGAACCAAAGAATCAAATGCTTGTGCAATCATGAAGAATCATGATACGTTGAAGAGACTACGAATCCCTCATCTCTAAAGATGAAAGTCAATTTTCAATCAAATCATATGCTAAACCAAGCAATGCAATCCTATGCTATATACAACCCTAAACTAGATGCAACCCTAGGTCTGGTTACCAAGCCTCAACAATTATCATCACTAAGCATTAAAAAAAATCCCATATGTCATATAATTCCCACTAACATTGCAATAAGGGAAATATCAATAGAACATATGTTATAGGTTTGTTGAGTTAAAATGTAAGCATTTGGGGCACAAGAAGCCAAAATGACCAGAACATTTGTCCCTTTTAATATAACAAGTTAACATAAGCATCAAAACATAAATGTTAGGATGAACAAAATTTTGCTTGCATGGTAGATACACTAATCACACAAGAGATCCATCTTATGCTAAGTATTTAGTAAGTATTGTATCTGCAACAACCCTTGTGTTTGTAACCTGAGACAAAATTGTGCTAGATATACTCACAATGACCCATATGTTCTCTTAGCAAGATGAGTATTAGTATATACTATAGCATGAAGAGTTCACTCCAACAAGTAAGGAGAAGAGCCAACATTATTGATGTATCCATATAAAGGGAGTCGAGGTACACCCAACCATCTAATACAAGATGGAGGCTCTTATAGTGGACACCCCTTCTATATGAATGTTTCAACTTATTGGAACTAAACCACAAATAGAAAGCAAAGAAAAGATTATGCCCCTATTCATTACTTCTCTAGTCAAAAATGACATCATCAAGTTGCTTGAGGAGACATGATGAAGTGAAAACAAAACAAATAAACAAAATGCTTAGCATATCCAAACAAGTATGTTGTTGTGAGTTTAATGTTTTTGGCATTGATTTCAAGTGTTAATGCCCAGAACATAGATGAAAGAAATCTCTTCAATAGGGTGAAAAAAATAGACAAACATAGCCAGAATGACTAGTGACTAAGGTCAAAGAGGAATCTTCAAGGTGAAGAACCTAAAGAGAACCAAGTGATAGTAGATAGACACAACCAAAATGACTGGTGACTGATACAAGATAGATCTTCCATAAAGGAATATTGAGACATGACATAAGAAATAATAGGTAGATGTAGCTAATGTGAAAGAGACTCTATGAGGAGAATTTTGAAAAAGAGTGACACTAGCAATAGTAGACAGACACAAACAGAATGACTGGTGATTGTAGCAAAAAGACCCTATGATGTGGAAGGGCAATGCCCCCAAGTTGTGACAAGACTCAATCCATGGATACATGAGCAAAAGCAACAAAAGTAGGAAAGAAATTGTATAGGAAACTAGAAGATGCACTACAAGATGGAACATTGTGAACAATAGGTGCCTATTTGCTAGGTTTTCACCTTCTTGGTAGAGCTTTTATTTATTTTCTACCATGATGCTTGTTTCTAGGTTTTCACCTGTAAGGAAACTTGGCAATAAAGAATATAACCATTTCCACATAACCCATAATAGATCTAAAATAAACACGAAATTAAAATCCACATGCAAGAGAATAGACAACATACCCACAAAATTGTGACACAAGATATACCCTGGGAAACCCTCATTGAGGGAAAAACCCAGCCTCCAAAAGCATCCATCACCATGTATTATTTAGCAAAAAATACCATTGCCATACAACCATGGAAGCCTTCATGGCCATAGCCACAACCGAGCAAACTATGTGAACAAGCATGAATCCACACATCCCATGCCATGCTTTCAACCTTCACAAATGCTCCCTTGGCTAACCTGTCAAGCCTTGTCCTGCTCGACTCTTGCCTTTTGTCTTCTCCTTGTCACTCTCACTCTCTCTACAACAACTACCCTTGTGGCTACTTATATAGTAGCAAGTCCTACAAAACCATCAAGTGGTATTACATAAACCATGTGCTAAAACCATGTGCTACCTAACCAACTGACCCCACATTTAATATTGGGCATTTAATTCTTTTCTCCAATATTAAATAATTACATGAAATATTATCACAATGTTACAATAAAACTCATCAAGAATATTCCATGGGAATCTTTACATGTTGCACGTCCATCTAAGTACAACATTACATAATAAAAATAAGATAATAAAATAACAATATTATGCAATGTGTGCAACACCCATTATCTCAACAATCTCCCACTTGTTGTATACATTGCATAGGGTCAATCCATAGCCACATAAATGAACAAGGGAACAATCCCTCCCAGCACATCCACCATCATGGATCAAAATACACCAAGTGCTCCATCCTGGTACCCACAACAAAATCAAAGTATCCAACATCTCGAACATGAATGATCTCACCTCCTATTATGCCACTACCACTAGACATACATAGAAGCCATCCAAAGAGAAAAACCACCCAACCTGTCGCATTAGAAGATCATAAAATCCTGTACCAACTGAAATTCAAGCACAAAAACCTGATCCAAAGGTAATCACATGTATCCGTAGTTGTCAAAATATCCATAGCTGAAATAGCACCCATAGAAAAGTGCCAAACCCATCCAACTATCCATACCTCAAAGGTATAACAAGTGAATCTTATATCACCGACATATCCAATCTATAACCTACAATCACAAGCCTCAAGAGCAATACCTGCCACATATATACCAAGAAGCTCCCACTGCAAAAGATAATGTCAAATCTATAACCAATCCACTCAACACATCTCAAAGAAGTGAATCCATGTAGTATCAAGGACATCCACAATACATAATCCAATATCTTGCAAGAATAACTCTCATAACAAGTCTCCAATAGTCTCCCAAATTCTCCACAACAAACAGAGGAAAGAGAAAGAAATAACCATGTCATCTCTCACATGACAAACATGAGCACAAACCAGTGATCATAATCTCTAACCAATCTCAAATCCAATGTAGGAAAAACTGAACATCCAGGAAGATAACCAAGACTAGAGAAACCATGCAAATCATAACATGTATCATGTCCTTCTACACACACCTCTAGATGTAAACTGTGCAAGTATGATCTCCTCCATAAAACCCTAACAAGAAGCCTCAACAACACCCAAACCATTCCATATAACTAATCATTGATGTAAGCCTCTCACAAGAAGATCAAACTCAATAAAACCATTCCTAAACCAAGGAATAACCATTCCTAATCCAAGGAATATGCCCAATATAAAACCATCTCCCAAACTCAACCAGCATAACAACATATGCACATAGAGATAACCAATGCTAAACCATCTCTCAAATGAACCCTCCAGAACTAACTCATGTACCATAGCTCAAGATCCATATCCATGAAAGATAAGCATAAATATAATGCAACTAAGAGAAAATAATGGGCTATACCTCTCAAGTAGCAAACCACCAAGTAGACCAAGAGTGGGGAATGAGAATGCTCATCAAGATACCCAAGTCTCCAACCAAGACTCATCTAAGAACAATCTCCTCTCAAGTCCATATCAGGTGACTGCCCCTCGAACTTCTTGCTGAAACCATCAACCATCCCAACAAATACTTCTCTAATCTAAGAGAAATCAACATCACCACCACCTCTAAGTATCCATGAGCACCTATAACCAATCAATCCATGCGAACTCCAAATGCAACATAGCAATATCATGAAGTATCTAGCTTATGATTAGTGTACTCAATACCAAGAAACTAAACCAAGATCAATGTCAAAGTTCCAACCATGGCCTCAAAAACATAAACATGACAACATGATCTTACCATCTCAACTAAAGAGATAACATGCTCCATATGAACACATCATAACATGTCACAACTCTAAATGTGTATCAAGAGTATACCATGACATAATAATGAAACCATCCTCACACCAAGGATAACATGCCAAATAAAAGCATAAACCACACCTTTGCCAAGAACCCTATGAGTCCTCAAGATGCAACCATCTCCACACACCATGAAGAAAACCATCTCCATATACCAGGAAGAACCATCTCCACATACCATGAAGATAACTAAGAACTCCATGAGTCCTCAAGATCTAACCATCTTCACACACCATGAAGATAAAAAGTGCACCATGCAAATGTCAAAGATGCTTTTGCAGCAACAGGATCTAAGACAAACCTCCAACATCTGCAAACACTCAATAAATATATTAATGCCAACAACTCTCACTCAACTGTGGTACCAAGTCACCCATGGCATCATAAAATCCATCCTCTCCAAACCAAGAAGATATAAACAAAACCAAGAACTAATCCTGCATTGTCACCCCATCACTGTCACAAGTTCCCACTAAATTGTGTATCCAAGCTATCCATGACATATGATGAAAAAACCATTCTCTAACCATGAGAATCAACCAAGGCATCAAACATCAAATAACTCAAAGTGCACATCATGAGCTCCTTAAAAAAAACCAATTGACCATGATCCTCAACTAAGAAGATATACCACCATAACCAAATCAAAAAATCCAAGCTAATGAACATCAAGGATGTACCTGTATAACCAATCATGTCATGCCAAAATCCATGACACCATGATCATATCCATGAACCAAGCATCTGTCTCTCAAAGTGTGTCCAACCTGTCAGCATAGTCAACCACAATCCTCTGCCATGACTGTACCTGGTAACAACATCTCATCCCTTCTTCATGAAGAAAATAGTAAATCATGTGACTTAGGGCATAGACAACCCAAATCCAAGCCACCAATCTGAATATGCATCAATAATGAAAGATCAATGGGCAAAGACAATCCATAACCAAGCTATAAATGTAACCTGTAAGTATAAACCGCTTACAACACTGCACAACTTGTAGACCCAAAAAGTCATCATGCATATCCAAACCAAACATTGATAACCATATTATCATGAGACCAATACGAACTGAGTGTACAATGGCATCAAATCTTAAATCTCCAATGCCATAAACTCACAATGTTACCAAAGTCAAAATATATACCATAAACTATTCAGATAAATATATCACCAAATAAATTATGTCAAACTTGCACCAAATCTAAACCAATGTGTAGAGCTCTCCAAGAGCTTTCCGTTGACTACTCGAAGTCCAAAATCTGACTCTGTATGCCCAAGTTATGCCCCAATTCATGCTCAAAATAAACAACATCTGACTTTAGGGCTCTTAAAACCTGACAAAATTTCAAAATCATAGAACCAAACCTACATTATCTTGCAGTGCTCTGAATTAGCTTTCCAACGCCTATAAGAACTCAGAAATTCGATATTCTAAGAGAAAGTTATGGCCATTTTACTAAGACAGTCTTTTTACCATTTTCAGTACGATTTTTCATTTTTTATTTTTTTCAGTGACGAAAATTCTGACGGGATTAAATTTGACGGCCATCATGAGCTGAAACCAAAAAATTCTTTCATTTCCTCTGAACATGGCCAAACTAGGGCATATTATATATCAAATTTTATGGAAATGTCGACCCGGATCCAATGGTGAGGTCTATTTTTACCTAGGAGGTCATTTTTGCAAGCTACCCTCCAAAACCCTCATTTTAAATGAAACATCCAAAAAATCTTTTTGTCCAACAATTTCACATGCCCAAATCTTTTAACATCTCATGATAATAGCAAACCCAGAACCCTCAGATCTGCAATAAATCATTCATATATCTTGTCCTTTCTTTTGTCCTCTCATGCATTCCCATGGATTCAATCTAGGGTTACAATAATAAAACCATAGCTCTGATACCACTTGTAAGGAAACTTGGCAATAAAGAATATAACCATTTCCACATAACCCATAATAGATCTAAAATAAACATGAAATTAAAATCCACATGCAAGAGAATAGACAACATACTCACAAAATTGTGACACAAGATATACCCTGGGAAACCCTCATTGAGGGAAAAACCCAGCCTCCAAAAGCATCCATCACCATGTATTATTCAGCAAAAAATACCATTGCCATACAACCATGGAAGCCTTCATAGCCATAGCCATAACCGAGCAAACTATGTGAACAAGCATGAATCCACACATCCCATGCCATGCTTTCAACCTTCACAAATGCTCCCTTGGCTAACCTGTCAAGCCTTGTCCTGCTCGACTCTTGCCTTTTGTCTTCTCCTTGTCACTCTCACTCTCTCTACAACAACTACCCTTGTGGTTGCTTATATAGTAGCAAGTCCCACAAAACCACCAAGTGGTATTAGATAAACCATGTGCTAAAACCATGTGCTACCTAACCAACTGACCCCATATTTAATATTGGGCATTTAATTCTTTTCCCCAATATTAAATAATTACATGAAATATTATCACAATGTTACAATACAACTCATCAAGAATATTCCATGGGAATCTTTATATGTTGCACGTCCATCTAGGTACAACATTACATAATAAAAATAAAATAATAAAATAACAATATTATGCAATGTGTGCAACACCCATTATCTCAACATCACCAATGGCACTTTTCTTGTTTTTCAATTTTTTTGTTGTTTTCTCTTTTTGATTTTTTGAATTTTTAAATTTTTGAATTTTTTTGGTATTACCAAGGTGCCTATTGCTAGGTTTTCACTAAGCTAATAGATTTTTTTTAGGAATTTTTCTAATTTTTAGGAATTTTTTCATCACTTATAGATATGTATAAAGAGCTTCTAACATCATATCAGCTATAAAACCACTTCAGGTGGAGAGTGTTGATAGGCTCCTTGAGCACTACTCCCTCAACTGTAGAAAGCTGGTAAGCACTAGATCTATACACTATAGTAATTATGTAAGGACCAAGCCAATTTGGTTTGAACTTCCCTTTTTGCACCCGTTGTTTATAATTCTTAGGAATTTCTCTTAGGAAAAGATCACGCAGTTGGAAGTCACGTGGCTTAACTTTCCTATTGTAGCTTTTGGACATTTGTTGTTGATAAGCTCGCAGATGATCACATGCCACTTGTCAATGTTCATCTAGTAATACTAGCTCTTGAAGTTGAGCTATTTTGTAATCTTCATCAATAATGAGGCCTTTCATAGAGATTCTCAAAGTAGGAATCTTGACCTCTATTGGAAGCACAATATCCACTCCATAAACCAAAGCAAAGGGCATTGTATTTCACTAAGACAATAGATTTTTTCAAAAAAATTTCTAATTTTTAGGATTTTTTTCATGACATATAGATATGCACAAAGAGATTCTAACATCATATTTTCTATAAAACCACTTCAGGTGGAGAGTGTTGATAGGCTCCTTGGGCACTTCTCCCTCAACT
This sequence comes from Cupressus sempervirens, assembly GCA_028749045.1. NCBI lineage: Eukaryota > Viridiplantae > Streptophyta > Pinopsida > Cupressales > Cupressaceae > Cupressus > Cupressus sempervirens. Next base: position 559,719,874 of record CM053789.1, on the reverse strand, counting down.
ATAGAAAGATGGTAAGCACCAGATCTGATGGGGACACAACCCAAGCACAGAATGGACACAACAAAAAAAGGAGAAATTATATTAACTGATAAATAAGCTAGTACATTCATTACAGAGAAAATAAACTTTAAAACATGCCCTAAGGGCTTACAATAGCATAAATGTGGAGATAATTTCTCCTTTCAGTACCTCCTCTCAAACTCCACTCCAAACTGCCTTTTACAATGCTAGTAATCTCCTTAAATAGACCCCGGAGGGTTAAGGACTAGGAATACATTCTAGAAGGTGCTAGTAGGCATCCACTAACCAAATAGAAGGCTCCAGAAGCTACGTTAGAAGTCGGCACAAATCTAGAAGAATCCAGAAATAGTAACCAAACTTCTAGGAGGCATAACTTTTGAACCGTAGCTCTGATTGACGAATTGTTTACATTTTCAAAAAGTTCTCAAAGTGCACTATAGCCCTATGGACCAGCTTTGCTTTTTTCCCATTTTTTGGCCTTTTCTGAGGTCATTTAATGCCCCCAACCTGACTTTGAAGCATTCTTAGGAGGTCTCAAAAACTTAAAAAATTGCAATAACTTTCAAACCGTAGGGCCTTTTGACTTGATTCTTTTTCTGGAATGCTCTAAATCACAGTTACATTCATCTGGCCAATTCACACCTTCTAGTTTACCAAAATAATGGCCCAATTACATGCTCCTATTTTTTCAGAATTTTCTAGCACACTGATAGTAGAACTGTGAGAGTTGGAACCTTTATTTGACCCAAATGAGTATCCAAAAATGAAAACACATGAAATAGAAACTAAGTCTAAGTAAATTTTTTTGGGTGACACCGAATTGCCCTTATACCTCTAGATGCTCCTGCATCAAGATCTATACACTACAGTAATTATGTAAGGACCAAGCTAGTTTGGTTTGAACTTCCCTTTTTGGGCCCATTGTTACTGATTCTTAGGATTTTCTTGTAGGACAAGATCACGCAGTTGGAATTCATGTAGCTTAACTTTCCTATTGTAGCTTCTGGACATTTGTTGTTGATAAGCTCATAGATGATCACATGCCACTTGTCAACATTCATCTAGTAGTACTAGCTCTTGATGCTGACCTATTTTATAATCTTCATTAGTAATGAGGCCTTTCATAGAGATTCTCAAGGTAGGAATCCTGACCTCTATTGGAAGCACAACATCCATCCATAAACCAAAGCAAAGGGCATTGTATCCATTAGGGTCCTGATGCTTGTCATGTATGCCCATAAGGCTAGATTAATCTAGAGGTTCTAGTCCATCCCAAATTTGCTGACTGTGCAATGAAGGATCTTGGGGATCACCTTGTTGGATGCCTTTTCCTAAATATTACATTGGGTGTAGTAAATAGAAGACCAATATTATGTGATTTTGAATCTTTTGCATAGTTCTTTGAGGTTTTTGTTTTTGAATTGTCCTCCATTGTTAGTAATCATGGAGGATGGTACACCATACCTACAGATGATGTAGTTTCTGATAAAAGGAGCTATAGTTTTTCCATTTTCTATTGTGAGAGGTATTGCCTCTATCGACTTTGTGAAGTAGTTTGTAGCTATGATAATGAACTTATGTCCATTAGAAGAAGTTGGGTGAATCTGACCCACCAAGTTGAAGGCCCATTGTTGAAATGGCCACATTGTGGTAGATGGGATTAGCTCCCTAGTTGGATTGTGAATTAGATTCCCATGGAGTTGGCACTGCTTGCAAGACTTGGCATACTTGATTGCCTCTTACTCCATTTTAAGCCAATAGTAACTAGCTCGAATGAGTATGTGAGCTAGTTTCAAGCCATTGGAGTGGTATCTACAAATGCCTTCATGAACATCAATTAATGCACATTTGGACTCTTCGGGTTCTGAACACCTAAGGATTTTTTGATTGAGACCTCTCCTAAATAAGTTGTCAAAAATAATAACATACCATGAAGCATTATGGATAAGGCAATATTTTTCATTCTAGGTTAGACCATTTGGAATGATTTGGTTATAAAGATAGGAGTAGATGTGATGGTAGTTAGATGAGTCTTGTCCTATGATAGAACAGATCATCCTAGAATTAGGGGTATCATAGGTTGGGTAGTGTAATGCTTCCACAAGGAACTCATGTTATAGATCATTTTCAAACATTCATAGCAAGGAGGCCAAAGTAGCCATAGCATCAGCCACTTTATTAGCTTCTCAAGGAATTTTTTGGAAGGTGATGTGCACAAAATACTTCTTCAAGTCATTAGCCATGCATTTGTATGTGATCAATTTCTCATCCTTTTTTTGATACACATTATTAACCTGGTTGATTATGAGCTAAGAGTCCCCAAAGATATCTAACTGATCCACTCTTCATTCACCTACAATCTTCATGCCATTGATTAAAGCCTTGTATTCAACAATGTTTTTTGTACAAGGAAACAAAATCTTATATGCTTTGGGTAATGAATATCTCTATGGCATTATGAAGAGTAATCGAACACTAGATCCTTGTCGTGTAAAGGACCTATCAAAGAACATCACCCATGTTTGGTGTGTGAGTGTTAGAATTGACTCATTAGGGAAATTAATGTTCATCAGGAGAAGACTCTACATAGGTGCATCTTTTAGCTAATCCACAATTGCTTGTCCCTTAATAGCCTTTTGTTCGACATATTGAATGTCAAACTCACTACGTATAATGACCCATTTAGCCAATCTTCCTATGAGATCTTCCTTACTAAGAAAGTACTTTAGTGGATCTATTTTAGCCACTAGTTGTGTAGTGTGGGCAAGCATGTAGTGTCTCAAATTTTGGGAAGCAAAGACAACTGCCAAGCAAGCTTTCTCAATGATGTTGTAATTCCTCTCATAAGAAATAAGCATGTGACTCAAATAATAAATAGCTTTCTCCTTGTTATATTTATCCTCTTGATCTAATAAGATTCCCAAAGATGTTTTAGTTGCTGAGATGTACAAAATCACAGGCTTCCCATAAATAGGAGGCTTCAAGATTGGTGGATTAGCAAGATATTGTTTTATCTGAGTTAAGCTTTGCTCGCAATCCTGACTCCAATTGAATTTCACACCCTTATGTAAAGTCTTTGTAAAATTTTGTGATCTATCCTCCAACTTTGAGATGAACCTATAGATAGATTGGAGTCCTCTTTGCAGACTTTCCATCTGGCTGATGTTAGGGGGTGGAGGCATATCCATAATTGCTTGAACTTTTCCTAGATCTAGCTCAATTCCTTTCGTAGACACAATGTATCCTAGTAACTTCCCTAATGTGATGCCAAATATGCATTTCTTCGGATTGAGCCTAAGACTAAAATTTTTCATGTGATCTAGGATGGGTCCCAAATCTTGCAGATGAGTATTGTCTTTTTTTCTTTTGACCAAGGTATCATCCATGTAGTCCTCCATGGTCTTATGCATCATATCGTGGAAAATTTTAGTGACTTTCCTCTGATAGGTCACACTAACATTTTTCAAGCCAAATGGCATTATGTTCCAATAGAAGGTTCCCCATGCACATGTAAAAGAAGTCTTTTCTTGATCTTCTAGTGCAATTTTTATCTGATTATAACCAAAAAACCTATCCATGAGTGAGTACATCTCATATCCTATTGTCATGTACACTATCATATCAGTGTTGGGAAGTGGAAAATCATCCTTAGGACATGCTAGGTTGAGATCATGGAAGTTAGTACAAACTCTAATAGATTTATCATGCTTGGAGACTAGAACAATTTTGGATATCCATTCAGCATAATCAATTGCACAGATGAATCCATCTTTTAGAAGCTTCTCCAGTTTAGATTTGACAAGCAATGCAACATGAGGATGCATTTTCTGAAGTTTTTGTTTAACTAGTTTAATGCCTAGTGTGATGGAAAAATGATGCATAATGAGATTAGGATCTAGTCTTGGCATGTTAGAATATGTCAAAGCAAAATTGATCTTCTTTTCTTGGAAGAAGGCAATAAACTCCTCCCTTTCTTTTGGAGATAGTGACTATGCCAGATGTATCCTATCAGGATGTTCTTTTGTCCCTAGGTTGATTAGCTATGTCAAATATATCAACACTAATGATTTCTCTTTAAAGTGACTTGGAAGTGCATCAAATATCTCATCTACAGGCACCTTAGAGAGGTTTTCACCATTGGATACATCTTTTGTTTTTAGTTTTTTGGGTTCCAACACTGCCACAATGTGGTTTTCACCATCATACCTTCTATATTTTTTCTTTTTAATTGTATAAATGAGATATTTGATGTTAGACTCAGTCATGTTGATTCTATATTTATTGGTGGAAGATGTTATAGGTTTGACAGTGTTTATGTAGCAAGCAAGAGCATAGTCATTCTGGAATGTGGGGACTTCATGATACATTAGGATTCTAGTCTATAAGCTCATGATGTGTGAGTGAAAGAGTAGTGATGGGCTCGATTGCATTCACAGTATAGTCATTAAATTCTTGGACCAACAATTTGAGACCTAGAGTAGCTTCATCTACAAGTGTGTTCGAGTGCCTTTGAGTACTAACGCTAGCAATTGATGACTCAAGGAAACTAGTTGGATCATATCTATTCAACCTAACCCTAGATGTTTCACCCATTTTGAGTTGGTTTTCATAGACATGAACTTGAACAATGTCTTTATCTATAGTCACTTTTGAAAGAGAGTCAAATTTATATTCCTTTGAATCAGTGTTGCATGGTGATAGGCTGTATAATTCCTCTACGGTGATAGGGAAATACTCACCTTCATCATCTAGGTTCTTACACAAGTACTCAATACATAATGCTTGACTAGACTCCCCATTTTTTGAATGAGCATTGGGTGGATCAGTATTGTCCTCAGAAGAGTCAATTGTATCATCCATAGTGCTAACATGTGGCATAAAGTCATCGAGATCAACAAAGAATTTATCCAGATCATGAGGAATAGGATAAGGATAAGGATCCTCATCATCTAAATTATCATCTTGAGTATCTAACTTAGCTTGTGACTCATTTCCAGATGATCCCTTAGGCTATAGTATGAATTTTTTAGCCCCCAAATGGAATGAAACCTTCTTAAAGCCTAGACTAGATGTATCTTTTTTTCTTAGAGCTATTGCCTTGATAGGATCAACTAGACCATTGTTATTGCACCCAATAGGACTAGTTCCCTTACAGCAAAAGTGCTTCATAAGTCTAAGACCAAGACATAACTTCTCAAGAGTGATCTCATGAGCTTGTACTGTTAAGTCTACGGGAGTCTCTTCTTTGTAAAGCCATATAGTAATGGCTTTTTTATCGCTTTCATCCTCTAAGGGGATTGTAGCCTTGAAAAAAGTGTTGTTATACTTGGTTTGAGGTGTCAAAACAAATGGATTCTTTACCTTAGATGGTCTCCCATAATGATGAGGAGACTCAAAAAGAGATGTTAATGACAACACTAGTTCAATATGATACTCACCCATGCTAGTTTCTTTTAGCTTGAATGATTGCTCAATTTTTTTTAGCTTATTGTCATGATAATCAATAGATTCCATATTTGTAGGGATGAAATTCTTAGTAGCTTTGAGCATATTGTAGGTATAGCTAGTAGTGGTAGGAATAGTGACTTCAGAGCCATGAAATAGGAATTTGATGCATTGATGATATGTGGATGGCACAACATGCATCTCATGTATCTATGGCCATACTAGCAGAATGTTATAAGCTAAGGGAATGTCAAGGACCTAACAAGTGACATCCCTTTCTATAGGACCAATACAAAGGGGCAAGACCACAAGATCTAGAGACTTTTTTTCAACTTTTTCATATGATTTGATAGTGATCTTGTAGTGGGGATCAATAGAGTCCTCAAAGTAATTTTATTTTCTAAGTAGAGTAGCAGAGACTATGTTTAGGCCAATGACATTATTGATGAGTATTTGATGAACAAGTGTCTAATGTATCATAACCTCAATGTGTAGAGGTTGATTGTGTAGGTGACTCAATGAGTTATCATCCTCCTTAGAGAATGACATAAAGTAAGGTGAGGTCAAGTGACCTACCATAGATTGAAATTTCTCAAGATCAAGATCTTGAGAAACATTTTCCTTAGTGAGGGCTTTGTCTAGAATCTACCTATGAGCAAGCAAGATTTTAAGTAGCTGAAAGATAGAGATTTGAGCATTAGTTTGTTTTAATTGATCGAGAACACTATAGCTAGCTGCTACTAAATTGGTTGTGAGTTTTGCACTATTGCTAGATGGACTAGCAATGGTTCTATCTTTATGTTGTTCAAGACTGAGAATAGAAGGCATAGGGTCTTTGAGCACCAACTTGGCACAAGAGCATGCAACAACATTAGCACAATGTTGCAAAGATGTCTTGTTAGTTGTGTGCAAAGTAGGGCCCCTCAAGATAGATGGTGTGTTGGGTTTATTGTTATCATGCTTGCCCTTGATGGTTATAATGTCACAGTACTCAAAACCCATAGGTTCAACCATATGGACTATCTCATCATCCTTGTTAGAATATGTATAGTTGACCTTGTTTTTAGGATTTGGTTTTGAGCTCTCTCCTTTTTCATAAGCCGAAAAGGGCTCTTTGAAAGCCTTATGATTCAGGTTCTTGTTATGTCCATCTACTATAATGTCATCATCATCAATCTTGTCCTGGACTTTTTGATGCAAGTTTATGCAGTTGCTAGTTTTGTGCCCTTTATTTTGGTGCTACTTGTAGAATGTGGTTTCATTCCACCATGGGGGGTGTGGTTGTGAATAATTGGGGTGAGAGTTTTTCAATGGTAAAATGACCTTGTTTTGTAACAAGGTTTTGTAAACCACATCCAAAGTTTAACCTAGAGGTGTATACTCTCATTTAGGGCATGTAGCCCATGCATTTCTCGATCAGTTCCTAGATGTCTTGTTGTCAGGAGGAGGTTTCTTAACATTCTTGGCTACATTAAGACCATTTGTGAGATTAAAGGCTGCCTTAGTAGGCTTAGGAGTGACATTGTCAACAACTCGATCATGTACAATTTCTCAGTTCTTGTTGACATACTTGGGTTTGTCCTTGCTAGAGGTGGATCCTTGTCTTGTGTCCTTCTAAAGGGTAAGTTCACCCTTCTTGACCATGAATATCTCTATGCAGATAGCCTATGTGACCATGTCTTCAAAGGTACATGGACCTTGAAGTTGAACTCTATACCCAAAATCAAGTAGGATATTATCAATGAAGATGTCAAGCTTTTCCACTTTAGGAATTTTGCATGAATATTTAGTGTAGAGTTGTCTACACCTCTAAAGGAATGTAAGGAATCTTTCTACAACCTTTTTCTTAAGGTTACATAAATCTCAAATATTGATAGGGTGTTGAATGTATGAGAATACTGCTGGACAAACAAGTTAGCAATTTCATCAAATGTCTTGATACCAAGAGGTAAGTGTGAAAACCACTCCATAGCCTGACCACCTAGACTTTTGGGAAATAAATGCATGAGATATGTATGGTTATGCATAAATTACATAGACAAGACACCAAATTCCCACAAGTGATCTTGGGAATTTGTGGTTCCAAAGTACTTATCATACTTAGGTAGCTCTACTCCTCTTGGAAACGAAGGCATTTCTATGCTCTTGTCAAATGGAAATGGATAAAGAGTGTCTAAGATGTATGTTTTAGCAGGTTTTTCATTCTCACAGATCATCTAAGCCAGTTGGTCTTGCATGATTTTTAGTTATTTTTGGAGTTTGGAGGTCTCATTTTCCTCTTCAAGAATGATGATGGTTTCCACATTGAAGCTCTGAGGTAGCTTAGCTCCCTCTTGGGCAAGTTTGAGAAAGTACTTTTCTTTCTCTTTGTTGAGTAGGATTTCCATGACCTTCTAAAAGATTTTGTCTTTGTGGCATGTTGCTATGTGTTTAGAAAGTATTTCCACCTCTTCTTGTTCCTCATTAGAGTCATGGTCTTTTTCTTTGTCATTCCTAGCTTGATCTTGATGTTTACTATGATTACCATGTTCAGTTTCGTAATCAACCATTGTAGGAATGTGTTTAGTTTTAGTATGTTGTGATTGGAAAGGTCCTTTAAAAAGCAATTCAACCTTTTTTTTTTAAGGCATGGGACTTTTAATAGTCTTAGGATCCTCTTGATATAAGGGGTTCCTAGTTTCTTTTAAGTTTATGGAAAATGTTCCCTGGACTCGAGGTGATCTAACAAGTGAGGGAGATAATGAAGATGCCTCACTAGATGAACTAGATACAAACCATGTAAAAAAAGAAAGGTGACCTCTACCATGATTATGAGCCCTCACCCAAGTCTAAGGGGATAGAACATATTCCCACTTCTTGTTGTGATAGTCATAGACAAGGATAGGAAGCAAGAACCAAGACAAGGATCACACTAAAATATAGTCTCAAAAAGAACAAGGGAGAGTGTTGTATACTAAGGTATGAGTAGTCTAAGTGAATGCTAGAATAGCCAAGGATTATGACTATTGTGACACAAAGTATAATGAACACTAGAGGATAAGAACAAGACACTAAGAGACGAGACTAGTTAAAGTGTAGACTAGAAGTCATTAGCTAAGCAAAATGTCACACTTATTTGGCACTTTTTACAAAAAAAGAAGAGGTAACTTGATGTATGAAATAGATTAGATGTAGAGCATAGATTGCTCAAAATTTTTGATTTGATAGTCTTGACTAAAGGTCTTGTGTGAAGATCCTCTAGGAGGCACTCAAGAAAGTACATAGGTAGGTGCAAAATCTTAGAAAAACAATTTACACTAATGCGAGGATGTTCTCATAGCTACATGAAGAAGTGACAGGTTTTGGCAGACAAAATGCAAGGTCTCGTGTAGAGATATGCAAGTTTTCACATGAAGATCTAGATAGACCTATGTGAAGAAGTGATAGATCAAATGGGGCTTGCACAAAATCTTGCAAAACTATGTATGAATTTGAAACCAAACAGAATACAAGATTGGATTTTGAAGAGATTTTGACAATTTTAGACTATTCTGGATAGATTGTTGGTTGATTTGATAGATAAGAGACAAATTGCAAGGTTGATTTTCAAGCTTTGTGAAATAACACCAGGTTTCAAGTAAGATAATGTGTTTTCAATAAGACATGGGAAGAAAATAGTAGTCGAATACAATCCAACTGAGGGAAAATCAACTTAGAGGGAAGAGGGAGTCTTGACCTTTAGTTTTTTATATAGGTTTGGACATGTTTAAGACTCAATAACAAACACACTTTATCCCTAAAAACAAAAAATGGTAGAGAAGGAAAAACCATTGTCCCACAATTTATGTGCATGCGTGGACCTCACATAGCTATGTCAACCCCTAGAGGGTGCTTGCTTTTTTGGTGTATTCAAAGGGCTCAATGAGATATATGCTGAATTAACACCCTTGTGGTAGGGGTCAAGTATGTATACCACCTTCTAATGCCTAGAAGCATGCTTATGGTGAGTTCTATAGGAGAGATTCTTCCCCCTCCTTGCACAAAGACTATGCCTCCTTTTAGAGGTGAACCGAGTAGCCTCTAACTAAAGGTTTTTACTTGGCTTCCATTTGTATTAATCCTTGGTGGCTTCACAAGAAGAGTTGAGACTAGCAGCCCACACCAACATCTAAGAGTGCACACACTTGCTTAACAAGATTGGTGCCAACATCGGCTAGTGCAATAGATAGAGCCTCCTCTTGATATGTAATATCAAGAATCAAGAGGAATAAATTAATATGGTTTTGGAGTCTTTCACTCTAAAAAGTTTCTTTATTATAGTGAGCTAGAATCTCTGGTGAAAGGAGTGTGCTTACTTGGATCATTCCTGTAGGCCCTCTAAAGGATTGACTTGGACTGGTGGTTCAAAAATAAGGGTCAAAGTTTCTAATTTCCCTCAAGGGGAAAGAGCATACTCTTCTACCTTAGTTTCTTACTGAAACATGTAGAACACGTTAATCACTGACTTAGCTTAATCAATCTAGACTCATCCTTTCTAAAGATTTTGATCCCCTAAAAGGAAACCATCATCTTATCATAGAATGTGATTAGCATTAGAGAACCACTAAGTTGCTAGCCTCCCTCGGATGCTATCTTTTGGAAGCTTCTAGGTTTCTGATTCACCCTTGGTCATGACCTCCAAGTGGTGAAGAGCATAGTTCCTTATTCTTGCACCCTATGAAGTTCACAAGCCCTAGTTAGACTATTCTTAGAAAGAAAGAAAAAGGCACATTATTTTAGTGGGTTTTAAGATTTGGTCTTTGAAAATCATATCTTTGATAGAATCCTACAAACACATAGTCAGTTCATGTTTTGGAAAGTTTGTATAAAGGAGTCTTTGTCAAACATCCTGCAGACAACTGTTAGGCTATAGAAAACTAGAGAATTGAAATAATGATGCTTCAAAGAAAACATATTAGAATAAAATAACAAACAAAATTTTGAAAAATTGCATTTTTAATTGTGTTGTTTCAAGATTTCACACGAAATCTTGCAAAGCCTGTGTGAAGTCTTTCACTATCCCACACAAGAAAATGATGTGCCATGTGAGAACTTGCACAATAGGGCACTTTTTTGTGTGAGAAAGTATATAGAGACGTACAAGACCCTCAAATCTTTGTCCAAAAATCTAGAAAAATGTATAGACAAGTATGAAAGGGTAATGAAAATGATAGAAAACAAGATAGATGAGGCTAGAAAAATTATTTTTCTCGTCCCCACGGTGGGCGCCAAAAATGTATACATGAAAATGAGGCCTTAGATCTTTCACCTACACTTCAACATGCTCATTAAATGTGGATTCATCTTGGAATAAAAATTGAATCATTTATCCAAGGGACTTAACAATGCGACCTATTTCCTTTTAACTAGAAGGATTTTTCCTATTGTGCTCTTAGATTGAGATGCAGGCAACTAGACCTTACCTTTCTAGAATAAAGGATTTGATGCAAAATGAGAATTAATTAATCTATATGAAAATGCAAGTATTAATCTAAGAAATAAAAGGCATTAAGCTAAATGTATGCATTCTTTAATGTAAATGCCATTAAAGTATTTAAGAAAATATGAGAGCTAGAATGAGTGACTATTTCAACAAAAATTCAATACAAATTAAATTCCAACCTCTTTAATGAGGGATTGAGAGTCCCTTAAATATAATCTAGGAATTGATCGATGGTCAGGATCAATTTGGATGAATGGTTAAGATTAGAAAGAAGATTCAGTTAAGATGGAAACTTCCTTGTGCAAGTGAAGTTGACTATTTCAAATCTGAGTGTGATGAGTAGTTAACTAAACTTTTTATGAGTGTGAGAACAAGTTAACTAAATTACTTCCAATTCAAGAGGTAGTCCACTCAGAGTTTCCATTTTAAAATTGTAGAGAAGATTTTGAAGATATTATTTAATTTAATAAAGTGAGATATGACCTCATAAACATCTTTTTCATTTAATTTAATAATCTCATTCAATTAATTAAAGTGGGCATATTTATTAAATTAAATATTTCTAATTCCCTAGTACATTAGCCTTAGGATATAATTTAATTTAATTAAAGTACACACACTCCAAATTAAATTAAATATTAATTAAATAGGTTTAATGTGACTAATTTGAATCAATACTTAGGAATTAAATAGGTAGTTTGATTAATGTAGATTTAGGGTTTTCTACATCTGACAATTAAGTCAAGTAGCGCAAATCAAAATAAGAATTGCCTAGTAACATAGGACTTTAGAATTGATCAGAATAGACCAGAATTGGTGATCATGGAAATGAGCCAATTTTGGGGTATTACAACACCAAGTGTTATAGTCCCAACCAATAATAGCTTTCAAAATTTGTTCTACTAGATTTAATATCTTAGTTTTTCATTTTGATGACTTGTGCCCATGCTTCTTACATTTGTGACATTTGTCTTCAAATTTTGGTTTTTCTTTGCATTCATTTTCTCTATGATCATTTTGATTACAATTGTATCATTTTCCATTGAATTTTGATTTCTCATTGCTCTAAAATTTGTTTGAAGTATGACCTATCTTTCCACAGTGACTACAAGTAAGTTTATTCTTTTGAGTTCCTTTCTTGGATGTTTCACCTTCTTCTATATATCCAATACATGCTTTTCCTTTTTGTTTGAAGTGACTTTGCTCCTTCAACTGATTCATGTCTACTTGGGATTTCATCATTCTTTCATTGGTTCATCTTTCAATGTTTAGATCACTCTACAATCTTTCATTTTTTGATCCTAGATTCATGATTTCTTCATTTACATTGGTGAGTTGATCAATGAAGTCTGCTTGCTGAAGGGATAGGTGTTGGATTTCATTGTTCTTTCCTTCTATCTCTTCTCTTATCTTGTTTTTCTCTTCCATGACTTCACATAATCTTACTGACTAAATTTCTTTCTCTCTTCTTATTTTTCTTACTTCTTCTTGAAGAGTACTATTCTTTTCCAATAGTTCTTTCATTACCTCATTAGCTTCATTTGAATTTCTTGAAAGGATGTCTTCAATTCTTTCTTCAATGTAGAGTGAATCATTCATTTGGATTGCAAGATATTTTCTTCTTTTTAGTGACTGAGAGAGTTTCTCTTTTACTTTCTTGAGTTGTCCAATGGCCAATTCCAAATCTAGCTTATCATTATCAATAACTTTATCAAGTCTAAATACCTCCATTTCATTTGATCTTTTCTCAAGCTGTTAAATTTTTCTCTGAGAACCACAATGTGCTCATACCAATTTTTGGAAATATTATTACAAGCTAAGTTACTAAGAGGGGAGGGGTGAATTAGTAACTTCTAAAATCAATCCTTTATATGAATTTGTATCTAACTACCTACATGAGAAATTGAGAACATGAAAGTGCACACAACATTTTAACACAAGATTAGGTGACCCAGAAACATTCAAAATAGAAAGTAAAACTAGGGTGGGAATGATACCCACAATCTTAAGTAATGTAGTATAAAGTTGGCCTATTAAGTCTTATAATGATCACTTTTGATGATTTTCCCTATTAGGAGCAATAAGGATTGCTAGGTCCACCTTGAAAAAGGATTTACAAACATACAATAAAGTATGCACTTGGTAAATAGATTTAAATAAGACTGTTAGGTCTACCTTTTTAAAGGATTTAACTAACCCACTTGTTAGGATGAAGTAGTGGCTGATCTCTGATCTACAACTTGGTTTGCTAAATGAGATTCTTCTGAGTATAAAAATCACCTTGTTGTGGTAGATGAATCTTTTCTGCTCCTTATACTATTGTAGCCGTTGTAATTCACTCTTCTACTCTTCTTTGATGATTATATTACTTCCTTACATTATGATTTGGATGTGATTTAATACATTACATATATATCAATCCAATTACACAATTACAAAATCAACCACAATACGAGTTTACATAAATATTACAAAGTTGACCAAAGTGTAAAAAATTAGGCTTTGAAGATTGACTCGATGAGGTTCTAATACTCGATATCTATTGTCAATGCTTGACATCATCATGCACTCACTAGATGTAGAATCTTAGTCCATACTGATCACTTCTAAGTAGTCTTAAACTTAGTTTGCATTGGTGACTCGAAAAATACTATGAAACTTGGCATATAAATTGAATCACTTCATTCACACTACATAGCTTAGTAAACATTCTCACCATGATCTTAGTATAAACTAGGTCTCTTGGTTAACACTAAGTAGCTTGCACTAGACTCTCATCACATCAACTGCAAACTCGATAAGCACTACACAACTCAGTTTGCACTAGTAAACTTGACATACACTAAGATGCTCAATTTACACTATTCATCATCACCCCTATAGTAACTACTCAGTGCAAACTAAGGACTCAGTAGCAACTGTAGAACTCAATAACAACTAAAATGCTTGGTTAACACAATTAACTATACAATATGCTTGGTATAAGCTTACAATCTAAATAGGTGTATGTCACTAATAATAAACATGAATAGAATGTCAACAATGTCATCTATCTCATCTTTTGATTAGCCAATCACACTCATAATAGTCCATATCATAGTTTAATGGATAGGTATCAGGGCATTTTAACCTTGACTCTTGATGATCAATCCTCAATCTGAGGATGATTCTATGACTCATGATTAGGTCTTATTATCTTTTATGGACCAATATTTAGGTGTCCTATCTAGACTCTAGATAATTAAGTTTCATTCTGGAGATAATTCTAACTCTTGCTAAGAATTAAGCTATGTTATGAAAATAATTATAAATTCTTGCTTTCAATCTCTATTTAATAGACACGTATATGGGAAATCTAACCTTAAATCCTAAGGATTAAGCCTTATTCTAGGGATAATTCTATGAATTATGATTGATCTTGTCATCTTTTGATGGATAGGTATTATGGAAATCTAATCTTTACTCCTGAGAATTGGGTCTCATTCTAGGAACAATTCTATGAAGTTTGTTAATCTTTGTTCTTTCATATTAGTATCTAGGTGTTCTATCTGAATTCCCTAAGGTTAAGATTCATTCTAAAGATAACCTTAAACATCTCATCAATTGGTGTATGTATCATCAATCTCAGAACCAATCTCACTTCTTGGTCTATATTCTCAAACTTCTAATTTCTTTGAATCAAATGTGTTGTGTGCACATTCATTCAAAGAGGGGGAAATGTAATACCCCTAAATTTGCACATAAGTGTGCTAAACGAATTTTAGTCTATTGATCTTACCTAAAGTCCTAATGTAATAGGCAATTCTAATTCTAATAATCTCTAGTTGACCTAAGTGTCAAATGCAAAAAATCCCTAATCTACATTAATCACATAATTTATTTAATTTCATTATGCTGACTTGAATTAGCTACATTAAACCTATTAATCAACTTAAATTAATTATGTTGTAGTGCTTTAATTAAATTGAATTCACCCTTTAGCTAATATACATGATGAATTAAATGTATTTGATTTAATTAAATATCCTTATTCTCATTATTGAATTTAATTATTCAATTAATTAGATTATTCATTTATGAGGTCATATTTAACATTTTAAAATCAAATATATTCTATTATTCTTTCTTCTTAGTTCAAAATTGGAAATACGAAGTGGATTGGAATTAGAAAAGGAATTAGATCAATTAACTCCTTATCACACTTAAAAATGATCGATTAACTTCCTTTTCATAAGGCCAATTTCTATTCTGACTAAATCTTGTCTTCAATCTCAAACGTTCATTCTATTTGATCTTGACCATTGAACAAATTCTTGGATTATATTTAAGAAACCTTCAATCTCTCATTTAGGGGGAGGCACATGAATAGCATCAAACTAATGCCAAATTGTTTACTCAATCATTTACATTCATAGCTTATTGCTTTCACATTTCTTTCTCGTATAGGTTATAATGCATACATCTAGATTAATTTTCTTATTTTATTCTTAGATTAATATTCTCACATCTAATCTAATATTTCTTTTCATATAGATTAAATCCTTCATACAAGTGGTTTGGTTGTTGATGTCTCAAATCTAAGAGTGGATAAAAAAATCTGTCTAGTTAGAAGGCAATAGATCAATTTGTTGGATCATTCCAAATGAACAATCCCATGTTCATTATGGGATGTTCCTTGCATGTAAGGATCATGTTGAAGTGTTTGGTTAAATTAGAGGCCCATAATTAGAACATACGAGTTGTACCACATTACATTCATGAATAAGGTGAGAGGGAACAAGGGGTTGTTGATAATGTTGACAAAGAGATGACACTTAGAGACTAGTTCATCCCATCTACACATGAGAGAGGCCAATATAATCCTAGAGGATGTATGCTACATCCTTCATATTTTGATCCACAAGCAGTTGGATATATATAATCCTACTATAGGACAAGGAGCATTGCACTAGATTTTTAGTTGTGGAGACATGGAGTTAGGGATTCAAGATTATGAGATTGGATGGGAGCTAATTGTGGCATGTTATGATTGTCTTATTGTTTTAATATGGTAGGTCATAGCTGGGCTACAAATACTAGATAGGAAAGGGCATGGATTCCTAGTTGGTTGAGGCTGAGTGTTAGAGAGGATGGTTATGGATGTGACCATGTTTGCATGGGGGCCTTGCATGCTTGGGATGCTATACTACTATATGCACCAAATTTTATATAGAGGTGGGTTGACATTTAACACTAGTGGTACATTCCTTCATATTTGGGCTTACACACATATTGTTGTATTTAGACCACTTGTGTAGGGAAGTTGGGTGAGGACATGAATTATGCATATAACTATAGAGGAGGTATACTAGCACAAGGATCACTAGGGTATACATAATTATTTAGGCATCAGTTAGACATGATGACACATTTTGTATGGAGACCTTATAGAGATTTCTTTGGGTGGGATGATAATGAGGTTCATCTTCTATACTATAGACAAGAGTTCTATTTGATAGGGCACATAGTGATTAGACACTTAGTGATCAAGATGTGCCTATTGGAGCTAGTATGTCAACAATTTGGTGAGAGGCAGGATATGCCTATAGGTCTTGCATTGTTCACTCAATCTGGGGAAGAGATCATACACATGAATTAAAAAGCTCTTATAGGGGATCAATTTGACTCAAAATTTACAATGGTACTCAAAATTAGGGCTTCAATTTTTGGTCCCATCAACACCCTTGTTCTAGCCATGGAGATCCTACAACATTCATGGCCTCCCCATACCAAAGTGTCTCGAAGATGGTCTAAGTACATTCGGAGGTTGAACTTCTAAGGGTCATAACTCAAATCTCGTGGGAGCTATTGGTCAAATTTCAAATTTTATAGGATGGTGATATCAAGGTCTACAATAACCTATATAATATCAAAGAGATCACATTCCATTTGGATTTAGCACAATGATCTTGCTCCATGCCAAAACTTGTAGTGTGTCTCAGTTCTTTTTTTGCATCACTGTGTAAATTTTAAACTCCTAATATTAGCATTGAACCATCAATTTCATTAGCTCTAAATGAGCCAATAAACCCTACTAACACCCTTTTTTTAGTTGTGAAGAGCCTAAAATGTTCGCAGTCACCCTGTTTGAAGAGTCATGAAGATTCTCTAAGTGTGTTTGGAGGCTGATCTTTTGAGGATTGTAACTCAAAGCTTATTGGGGCTATCAATGAAATGTCAAATGCTACATAAGGGTGATGTCAATTTCTACAATAACCTATCTCATTTTTGGGAGATCACATTCTTCTTGGATTTAGCACAATGATCTCACTTGATGCAAAAACTTGCAATGTGCCTCAGTTCAGTGGTGCATCACTCCATAACTTTGAAAGGACTGATCTCTACATTGAATCATTAAATCTATTAGTTCCAAAACCCTAGTGACACCCTTTTTCCAATTGCAGAGAGCCTGAAACATTCATGACCACCTTGTACTGAAGAGTCTCGAATATGGTCTAAGTGCATTTGGAGGTCAATCTTCTGAGGGTCGTAACTTGAAACTCATGGGGGATATCATTGAAATACTAGATTCTATTAGATGATGATGTCAAGATCTATAATAAGCTATCTCATTATAGAGAGATCATATTTTGTTTGGATTCAACACAACTATCTCACTTGATGCCAAAACTTGCAATGTGCCTCAGTTCATTGGTGCATCATTGCATAACTTTAAAACTTATTATCTTGGCAGCAGATCATTAATTCCATTAGCTCCAAATGGGTGGGTGAACCGGGAACCTACAATGTTTGTGACCACCTTGTATCAAAGAGTCTCAAAGATGCTCTAAGTGTATTTGGAGGTTGATATTTTGAGGGTCGTAACTCAGAGCTTGTGGGGGATATTGGAGAAATTTTGAATGTTTCAATATGGTGATGTTAAGGTCTAGAATAACTTATCTCATTTAAGAGAGATCACATTCTATTTGTATTTGGTAGAGGGATCTTGCTTGATGCAAAAACTTACATTCTACCTTAGTTCATTGGTGCATCATTGTGTAACTTTGAAACCACCAATCTTGGCATTGAATTATCAATGCTAGTATCTTTGGATGGGAGGATGAATCCTAGTGACACCCTTGTTCTAGGTGCAGAGAGCCTACAACTTTTGTGACCACCCCATACTGAAGAGTGTCAAAGATGCTCTAAGTGTGTTTGGAGGTTGATTTTATGAGGGTTTTAACTCAGAGCTCATGGGGGATAGCTATGTAACTTTGAATTCTAGAAGACAATGATGTCAAGGTTTACAATAGCCTATATCATTTTAAAGAAATCACAATCTATTTGGATTTGGCACAATGATCTCACTTGATACCAAATCTTATAGTGTTCCTTAGTTCATTGGTGCATCATTGCATAACTTTGAAACCACTAATATTGGCACTGAATCATCACTTCCATTATCTCTAGATGGGTGGCTAAACCCCAGTGACACCCTTGTTCTAGCCATGGAGATCCTATAATATTCACAACTACCATGTACCGAAGAGTCTTGAAGATGATCTAAGTGCATTTAGAGGTTGATATTCTAAGGGTCCTAAATCAGATCTTGTGGAGGATATTGGTGAAAAGTCAAATGCTATAGGACATTAATGTTGAGTTATACAATAACCTATCTCATTTTGATGAGATCACATTCCATTTGGATTTGATACAACAATCTCACTCGATGCTAAAACTTATCGTGTGCCTTAGTTAATTGGTGCATCACTCTATAACTTTGAAACTATTGATCTTGGCATTGAATCATTAGTATCACTATCTCTACATGGCTTGGTGAACCCTTGTGACACCCTTGTTCTAGCTGAGGAGATCCTACAACATTCATGGCCACCTTGTACTAAAGAGTTTCAAAGATGCTCTAAGTGAATTTAGAGGATGATCTTTTGAGGGTCATAACTTAGATCTTGTGGGTCTATTGATGAAAATTCAAATGCAATAAGATACTAATTTTGAGGTCTACAATAATTGATCTCATTTTTTAGAGATCACATTCTATTCTGATTCAGCACAATGATCTTGCTAGATGCCAAAACTTGCACTGTGCCTTATTTTATTGGGGCATCACTACATAAGTTTGAAACTATTGATCTTGGCTTCAAATCATCAGCACTGTTAGCTCCAAAATGATGGATATATCCTATTGAAAACCTTGTTCCATCTATGGAGAGCCTATAACATTCAAGGCTACCCCATACCAAAGAGTCTCAAAGATTCTCTAAGTACTTTTGTAGGTTGATCTTCTAAGGTTCTTAACTTGGAGCTCATGGGGGATATCAGCAAAATATAAAATGCTACAAAATGGTGATGTCAAGGTCTATAATAAACTATCTCATTTCAAAGATATCACATTCCATATGGATTCGGTAGAAGAATGTCACTGAATGCCAAAACATGTATTGCACCTCAATTCATTGGTGTGTCACTATGTAACTTTGAAACCATTTTTCTTGAAACTGAATCATCAATGTCATTAGCTCTAGATGGGTAGGTGAACCCTAGTAACACCCTTCTTTCATCCATGGAGAGCCTACAAAATTTACAACCACCCCATACTGAAGAGTCTCAAAGATTCTCTAAGAACATTTGGAGGTCAATATTTGGAGGTTTATAACTTTGAGCTCATGGGAGTTATCAGTGGAATGCCGAATGGTACAAGATAGTGATGTCAAGGTTTAAAATAATCTAGTGACACCTAGTGACACACCTATTTAAAATTAAACATACATGATATAATTTCAAATTAAGCATAGCATCAAAATTTGATAATAAAGGTTGTTAAAATGTTCTTCACAAATTATTGGATTTGAATCAAATATAACAAACATGATCAAAATGAATGATATTCCATAAACATGAAAAATATACAAGATCCACAATAAATTGAACAATATTGTAATAGATTGATATGTATATATATACATGTATTCATATACAAATTACCCAAATATATATCAAAGTTCATGTATCCATAGACAATTTATGCAAATATATATATGAAAATACATAGATCCATATATAATATGTGGTTGATCATGCCATCAAAATGTGTATAATATCAATATTTGTGTATACAATGTAGCATATTCTATCTCAAAATATCTCATGACACATCCTATGACAACTATACTATCTTATGTTGTAGGTGGATCATCAAAATACAATCTCTTCAGTAAACTAGGTAGATCAAATGCCTCCCACATAAATAAAATAGGTAAACCCAAACTTAGACTACTAAATTTATAAGATTCTATGTATCTAAAATTGAATTACTCAAGTGCATAATTATCCTTTTCTCAATGAAGATTTATAGTTTTAATTTTTCATCATAAATACCTCTCTCATTGACCTCCTACAATAGTTAGGAGTTGGCTCATATGTCAATATTTGTTGAACCTAGTTGGTTGTGGTATATATATGTTCAAGTATGTTTTTAAAATGGATCTACAACTTAAAATATAACATTATAATTCATAGAATACTAAATTTATAACATATAATCAAGAACTCAAACTCAAACTTACCTCTATCAACTCCTCCTCTAGATATAATGGTTGTTTGAGAAAAGATACAAAACTCTAATGTCCAACCTCCTATGCATTAGTTATTTCCTATGAGATACAAAATCCTAGTTGTTAATATCATGGAAATTAGTTTTGAATTTTTTTTATTAAAATAAGGAAAATAATAAATAAATGACACCTATACATATAATGGGGTTCTCATTGTAAATGGAAATGCCAGAGGGTTTGTGATGTTGAATCTTCCTACACTTGTCATCAGTAGCCATACCCTATACAATAAAGAATGTAATTAAATTTTATTAGTAAATTTTTTTTACAAGAATGCATTGATATTTAATCAATTTAATAGCACCTAATTACCTTTCACTTATCAATGAGTTGTGCCTCACCCTAGCTAATCTACCCCCCAGTGATAGGTAATACTTACAAGAGAAAAGAAAGATTAGAAACCATATATGTTCTAGTATCAAATAGAAAAATAATGAGAACATAACATAATGTTCCATAGATGTTTCAAGCCCAAATGAAATAACTTGTCTAAGCTCTTCCTCAATCATAAACTAAACATGAATGATAATAACATACATGTATAAGTCATTATG
Organism: Cupressus sempervirens; assembly: GCA_028749045.1. Taxonomy (NCBI): domain Eukaryota; kingdom Viridiplantae; phylum Streptophyta; class Pinopsida; order Cupressales; family Cupressaceae; genus Cupressus; species Cupressus sempervirens. The sequence goes on along the minus strand of CM053789.1, from coordinate 559,698,782 downwards.
TGTTAAAATTACTATATTATAAAGATTAGCTTTAAATCACATATGTCGTAACAAAAAAATGTATACACATACTAGCATAGAAGGACCTTATTTCTCTACATGCCCCTCCTCTCTCATGTCAAGGTGTGTAGTCTCTATAGGTGTGTCTAGTGTGTGATCCTACTCAAATAGAAATTGATACTTAGGAAGATCACCTATGGGACCTAGACAAATATTTTTGCATCTTATACAAGTATGGGGCACAAAAACATGTGATTATCTCATTGATGATGAACTCATGCCACCATGATCAACACATGGAGGAAATACTGACCTATCCTTGGATATTAATAGCCTACTCAATCTATGGATAAATCTAATAGTCTAAGAGCTAACCTTTGCAATGATATCAGGATGTTGCACTATAAGAGCAGGGGAGAGATCAGTAGGGGGGACAAAAGTTCTAGCTTTCTTCCACTAGGAAAAGGGTCTATCCTGAAGAGCTCCTCCTCCTACACGCATGTTGGGCCTCATGCTCAAGTAGTTCACCTTGAGGCCCAACACAAATTGAGCATACAATTTTTTAATAAAATAGAATGCCACCTCTAGATTGCTATGTGGAGGTTTGTCAAAAACCATCCACCAATGATCCTGAAAGTTTAGATGCATAGCCTCATTCATGCACCATTTAATTGATAATTTAGGCTTTTTTCAATCTACAATTTTACCATTTTTTGGGTCCAACAAAAGGTTAACCATATCATCTTTAGTTATGTTTAGAGCCACAACCTCATCATAGTCCAAACCATCATCAAACATGGGATGTATTTTCTCACACCAGTGAAAAACAAAATTTTATTCATTGGTAAGTGTTTGAATATTATCCACTATGGTGTTTAACATGGATAGCATGGGAGCCAATGCAAGTATAGTGTTAGAAATGGTTTGTAAATGCCTTAGTTCAATAATATTTTCTTGTATCAAATCTTCAATTTGAGGAGGGCTTTGTGGGGGTAGGGGATCGTTGGATGGATGATTTTGAGGGGGTACTAGATAATTTGGTAAAATATTTTGAGGAAGATTATTTTGTGGTTGAATGTCATCAATATCATTCAGGTTAGACATATCTATTAAATTGCAAAATAATATTTTATGTTTTTAAATAAAATTTTAAAAAATCATATTTATACATAATTCATTGATTTCCATTAAATAAAACTTAATTTTAAATAAATTTCATTCAAATTCATCAAAACCATAAAAAATTTACTTACCTCAATCTTATACCCATTCTCAGATCTAATACCTGAATAGAAGCAAAAAACACTACTAGCTGAAAATGACTATTTTGGTTCTTGGGTGTTTTTTTTTTTCATTCCAAGTTGTAGGTTTCAAGTATTCAATCTCATATTGAATACCCAATAATGGATTGGCTACTCGATAAGGTTTGGCCTAACTTTTTTGTCTTGGTATTAAGATGGATGGAAAAAAGTTGGATTGGATTTTGAATTTCTTTTAAACATTTTAAACTCCATTTTTTCCCATTGCCACTTTTTGGCACACCATGATCCTACACATGCCCTATAGCAATTTGAACCCTTGACATATGAGTTAGATGGGGATGTTCTTAGCCAGTGGGTTTTTTTTCTTGAAGACAATACCCTTATAATGTCAAGAAATATAGTGAATCTCAGTAACATAAGAGCTTTTTAAAACTAAATATTAATTAAATAATTTGATTTAATAAATGTGATTATTTATTAAATCAAACCTTATGGTTGCATAGTTGGAAACTCATACAACCAACTTAACTATAACATTACCTTTAAATTGTAATATTCCTAGAAAGCCATTACTACCTAGGCTACCAAGCAAATTATAAAGAATTGAATTATTATCCTTAATTTTTTAAGGAAATATTCCAAGGAGAATTTAGAAGCAATTTCAAGTTTTAATCATAAAAAATCATAAAGAAGAAAAGAGGAAGGAGAGAAGGCTTACCAACAAGTAGGGGATCTGTAGGAGTCTCAAAAAATCACATTAAACATATTTTGGGCTTGCAAGTAGGTTCATAGATCTAATTTCCCTTAAACCTAAAAATAAGACTTAAGTTTTCGAGGAGAAATAAAGAAAAATAATTTAAAATTAATATATTATGTGTTTAATGGTTAATTCTACATATATCTATAACACTAATGTGCTCTCTTTGTGATTGTGACTATAATCTTAAATTTTCCTCAAATGTTGGGTATTTAATAGATAAAATTATTAGAGTATAAGGATTGATTATGTTGAAGTTAAAAGAACATATTAGACTTGATAGGAGATTCCTAACTAGAATAGAACCTAGGGGTAGAAATGGATGTCATATCATGTCCATATCTGATCTAGGTTTTAACCCATATCAATTAATTATATTTTTACATAGTGTGGGATGTGCAAAAGAAAAACATTGGTACATAGAAAGGCATCACATATGTGAATTTTTTATATCATTCATGATTTTTTCTTAGTAGTCAAAAAGTTACACAAATGCACAAAGTTGGTGAAAATAATGAAAGTTTCATAGATACATGACCATACTCCATATATGCACAAATTCTTCTTACAAATGTGCAATTTCAAAAGATGCACACCAAAATCTAATGACTATGTGGTTTATTGCATAGATTCACAAAATTGTTGAATAAATACATAACTTTAAGGTTTTAAACCAACTTTAGGTTTTTCAATCTATCAAACCTCTTGATTGATCTTTTTGTTATGTTGCAATACTAGTTTATGTCACTATAGACATTTTATTTATCATATATGTGTAACATGTTTGTTAATCATTTCATTCTTTCCTACAAATTATCATTTATATAATGTGTTCATTATATTTATTATATGTTGAGTTTGGGTTTATAGGATTGACCTAGGTGTATAGGACTCTAGAAATGTGCCCTAAACATATTTGTGCTTGTGGTTTTGTGAGTAGGTTTAGATTTCTTAGGTGAGTGATTCAGAATAGGTGAGTGATTCAAATTAGGTGCTAGGACCCAGTCGTGGTCACTAGAGGATCCTATGTAATAGAGACTAGGACCCTAAGTAGAATCTCTCTACATGTGATTATTTATTCAAGTAAAAAAATTAATAAATGAATGATGTGTGGGGAACTTGGTGTATGTGCAAGATGATGTTGTTGGAAATTTAATGCAAGCTAGGTAACTAAGAGGGGGCAAGGGGGAGGGGTGAATGAGGAACCACTTAAAATTCTTGAAATGAACCACTTTATTAAGTTTTCTAATCTACTTGCATGCATGAAACATAAAGGAGTAAAGTGACAACACCATAACACAATTTTGGTAACCCAAAAACCCTCCAAGTAGAAGGTAATGCTAGAGGGGGGGATGAGACCCACAATGCTTCACTAGTGTAGTAATTAATTGGGTTTGTTAAGGCTTACAAATGATCATTTCTAATGAACTTACTCAGTTAAGAGCAATAAGGACTATTAAGCCAACCTTGTGAAAGGATTTATACAATACAATTAAGTATGTACTTTTTGGGAGTTTATGTAAAGCACTCTTAGGTCCACCTAATTAAAGGATTTGGGACTAAAATACCTATTACGATGAATTAGTGGATTGATCTTTGAAATGCAACTATGATTGTTGATTGATATCCTTTGAAGTAAACTGATCACCTAACTGTGATAGATGAGTCTCTTCCTTTCCTTGTAATGCTTGTAGCCTTCAAATAATCTGCTCTTCCATATTTTCTTAGAGCTTGAATGATATATTTTGGATAAAAAAAATGTCTTATACTTATACCCATCCAAATAATTCCATTAGACATTGACTATAACATAACTATTTCCAATTTCAAAAACTTTGTGATATGCAATGAGAATGGCGAGTGGGAGTGGTGAGAGTTTGGGCAGGAATCAAAATTTGAATTCCCCTATACTTGGTGAGAATTCTAGGGATTCCCTTGTCAAGTCTAGGGATGGAAAATATAGGGATGTAGATGATGGCAAGTTCTTGGTGGATGCGGGAGGGGGGCCCAAGCAGAATAAAAAATGGTCAAGTTTGTTTTGGATTTGACCTATTGGAAAATCTTCTTTTCCACTAGTCAAAGACATATCTATGAGGGATAAAGGTAAGTTCTCTATTTAAATTCCTAATTAGATCATTGATAGAAACATCTCTTATATGGATTCCACTCTAGTAGGGTGCTTCATTGGAGCATGACCTAATATTGAAGATGTGTGCACTTTTGTCTAGAGAAAATGGTGTCTGAAGGGTCGAGTGGATATTTCTACTATGGCCAAAGGCTATCTTTCTTTTTGTTTCTCTTGTAATGAGGATAAGAGAAATATCCTATGTAGCAGTCTTTGGGTTATGGGGAAGCATACCCTCTTGTTACAAATATGGGCCCCCAATCTTTACTCTCTGGATGACTCAAATATTCAAGCCACTATATGGGTGAAACTTCATGGTTTCCCTCTTCATTTTTGGGTGGAAGATGTTTTCAAGGACATTTCCAACACCTTCAAGGAACTTGTCTTTATACATTTGGTGACGGTATCCATGAGGAGACTAAACTTTGCTAGGTTTTATGTTGGAGTATCCCATGGGGTAGATCTCCCATAATCTATTACTTTGAAATCTAAAGTTGGTGTTTGGGACTAGAGGATTGAATATGAATCTATCCCTTTTTCATGCTTCCACTATAAGAAAGTGAGTCACTGGGCTAAGAAATTTCCTTTATTGAAAGAAAAAGCTAAAAAGAATGCTAAGAAGAGTAAGAAAGTTTGGGTAAAGAAAGACCTATCTAAAGAGGTGGTGGAGGAAGTTGTGGTTCTTATTCCTCTAAAAGACCAAGCCCATTTGGTCAGCTAAAGCACTCAGGTGGTTGAAAAGAAAGATCTATCTATTAAGGGTATTGTGGTAGTAGTTGAGGTGTTTGATCCTTCTAAGGACCAAGCTCATAAGGATAGTTGCAGCAATCTAGTGGTTGAAGCAGATGTGGTTGGAGTAGATGTTGCTATCTACCAAGATATTCCAGTAATGCATGATGTTTCCAAGGATAGTAGGGAGAATACTAACTTGAGAAATCAAGTTGGGGAGGATAGTGTCATATCTGGTCTATCAAAGGAGCTTAATTCTACTATACCTTTACAAGTGATGGCTGATATGGCTATCCCTTCCTAGGATCCTCTGGTGGTTCCTAAGAATGTTTACACACAAAGGACTCTTGAAGCTTTGGAGATTCCATTAATAGAGGATAAGATTTTTGATTTAGATGGTTCTCATAAGGAGGCTTTACCAAAAGCTCCTGTGTTGAAGGATAATTCCTTTGTGCGCGGAGTGGTTGAGGACATGAGGAACATTTGCCTCAACAAGGGCTTTGTCTAGAATTTTCGTGTGACCAAGTGAGATTTTAAGTAGCTTAAAGATGGAAATCTGAGCATTAGCTCATTTTAATTGACCAAGAACACTATAACTGGTTGCCATTGAGTTCGTTGTGGGTTTTGTACCTTTGCTAGATGGACCAATAAGGGCTTTGTCTTTATGTTTTTCAAGATTGAAAGTAGAAGGTGCAAGGCCATTGATCACTAACTTAGCATGAGATTGAGTAACAACATTAGCATAGTGTTGTGAGGGTGTATTATCCATTGTGTTGGGAGTAGGGCCCCTTAAGACAAATGGCGTCTTGGGTTTGTCGTTATCTTGTTTACCCTTAATGGTAATAACATCACAATATTCAGAATCCATAGGTTCAAACATGTTGATCACATTGTCACTATTGGAATGTGCATAGTTGACCTTGAGTTGTTGTTGAGTTGTGGTTTCAAAGTCTCTCCTTTTTTATAGGCTAGGAAAGGCTCTTTGAATGCCTTATGATCCAAGTTTTTGTTATGTCCATCTACCACAAGATCACCAGCTTCAATCATGTCCTAGAATTTATGATGCAATTTAATGTAGTTGGTAGTTTTATTTCCCTTATTTTGGTGATACTCATAGAATGAGGTTTCATTCCACCATGGTGGATGTGGTTGTGGATGATAGGGATAAGGGTTGTCCATTGGTGAAATAAGCTTATGTTCTAGCAATGTTTTGTAAACCACATCCAAAGGTTCTCCCAAGGATGTATATTCTCACTTCGGACATGAGGCCCATGAGTTTCTCATTTTGTTCTTGGATTTCTTGTTGTCAAGAGGAGGTTTCCCAAAATTCTTGGCCACCTTGAGGCTATCTATGAGATTAAATGCTACTTTAGTAGGTTTGGGAGTGACATTGTCAACAACTCCATCATGTACAATTTCTTGATTCTCATTGACATATTTGGTTTTATAACTATTGGAGGTGGAACCTTGTTTTGCATCCTTCTAAAGAGTGAGTTCAGCTTTCTTGACCATAAATTCCTCAATATGGATAGCTTGTGTGATCATGTCTTCAAAGGTATGTGGACCTTGAAGTTGGACTCTATATCTGAAATTAGGTAGGAGGTTATCAGTGAAAATGTCAAGCTTCTCTGCTTCTAGAATTTTGCTAGAATACTTAGTGTATAGTTGTCTCCACCATTGGAGGAATGTGAGAAAAGGTTCTCCAACTTTTTGTTTAAATTTGCATAGATCTTGAATGTTGACAGGATGTTGAATTTTATTAAATTGTAAATTTCATCAAAAGTCTTGATACCAGGAGGTAAATGTGAAAACCATTCTAAAGCCTGACCACCTAGGCTTGTATGGAATAAAATCCATAGATAAAGTGCCAAATTCCTGCAAGTGATCTTTGGGATCAGTGGTACCAAAGTACTTTTCATACTTAGATAGCTCTACCCCTCATGGGAAAGGAGGCATGTTTACACTCTTGTCAAATGGAAATGGACAAAGAACATCCAATGTGTATATTTTTGTGGGTTTCTCTTTCTCATGCAACATCTGAGCTAGTTGGTCTTGCATAATTTTCAATTTTTTTTGGAGTTTAGAAGTCTCAGTTTCTTCTTCAGGTGTGATAATGGTTTCCACATTGAAATGAGAGGGCAACTTAGCTCCCTCTTGGGAAAGTTTGAGAAAGTACTTTTGTTTCTCTTTGTTGAGTAGGATTTTCATGACCTTTTGAAAGTTTTTGTCTCTTCAACATTTTTCTATGTGTTTAGGGAGTATTTCCACCTCTTCCTATTCCTCATCAGTGTCATGGTCTTTCTCTTTCTCTTTATCATTCCTAGGTGGTTCTTGACATCTACTATTACCATCATGTTTAGTTTCATGATTATTCATTGTAGGAATATGCTCAATTTTAGTATGTTGTGTTTCAAATAGTCCTTTGAAAAGGAAGTTAGACATTATGTTTGGAGATATAGGACCTCTACCAATTTTAAGATCCTCTTGATACAACAGATTCCTGGTTTGTTGCATGTTTATGGAGAATGTGCATTGGACTTGATGTGTCTTAATAGGTGAGCGAGGTCATAAAGATGCCTCACTAGCAAAACTAGATGCAGATTGTGTAATGAAAGGTAAGCCACCTCTACCATGATTATGACCCCTAGCATGACCTTGCCTAAGTCTAAGAGGATAAAACATGTCATCGCTCCTTGTTGTGACAGTCATAGACAAGGACAAAAAGTGAGAACCTGGACAAGGACTGCACTAAGACTAAGCCTCAATGGGACAAGACAAGAATGCTATATACTAAGGCATGAGTAGTCTAATTTAAAGGCTAGAATAGCCAAATGTTATGACTAACATAACAAAGAGTATGACAAGCACTAAAGAACAAGAATCCAAAATAAACTAAAGGACAAGACTAGGTCAAAGTGCAGATCAAAATCTTCAATTTAAGCTAAATACCACTATTTAGGACTGTGTACAGACAGAAAAGGGACAACTCAATGTAGGAATCAGAATGAAAAAAGATCATAGATTGGTCAAATAAATTCATTTGACATTTTTATAGCAGGGTCTCATGTGAAGATTCTCTTTTAGCTACGCGAGAAAGTTTATCGGGTCGTGCGAAGACTCGGAGCTACAATTTAAATTTGCACAAAGAGTCTATTCAGCTCGTGCAAAAAAGTGATAGGACAAAAAATATAGTTGGCAAGATCTCACACAAGTATATTTAGGATCTTTTGTGAAGAATGAATAGGCTCACATGAAGAGATAAATTCTCACGCAAAAAAATGCAAATCTGCATGCGAAAATCAAGACTAGATTGACAACAACATTGGATTTTGAAGAGATTTCTTGACTGTTTGGATGGATTGATAGGATAGTTGGACTGGTTTATTGAATGGACAACAAGCTTAACTCTTAAAATCATTTAACCAATTATTTTAGTCATAATTAGGAAAAGCATTTAAACCAAGCAGTGGGAAACAATCAGTAGTCAAATACAATCCAACTGAGGGCAAAGCAACTCAGAGGGACAATGGAATCTTGACTCCTTGCTTGTTTGAGGAAGTTTGGACATGTTGGAGACTTGATAATAAACACACTTTATCCCTAGAAATATAAAATGGTAGAGAAGGAAAAACCTTTGTCCCACATCTTATGTGCATACATGTACCCCACACAGTTGTTTCAACCCCTAGAGGGTGCCCATGTTTTTGGTATATTCAAAGGACTTAATAGTATACATTGAATGAGCACCCTTTTGGTAGGGGACAAGCACATATACCACCTTCAAACATCTAGTAGCATGCCTATGGTGAGTTCTATAGGAGATATTCTTCCCCCTCCTTGCACAAAGATTATGCAAAGGTTTTTTCTTGGCTTCCATTCATATTAATTCTTGGTGGCTCTACAAGTAGAGTTGAGACCAGTAGCCCACACCAGCATTTGAAAGTGCACACTACTTTCTTAGCAAGCTAGGGGCTAGCACTGACCAGTGCATAGATAGAGCTTCCCCTTGATATGCGATATCACGAATCAAGGGAAATAAATTAATCTAGCTTTGGAGTCTTTCACTCTAAAAAGCATCTTGATTATAGTGAGTTGGAATCTCTAGCAAAAGGAGTGTGCTCACTTGGGTCATTCCTAGAGGTTGGATCACTCTAGTAGGCCCTCTAAAGGATTGACTCAGACTGGTGGTCTAGATTTAAGGGTCTAAGTTTCTGATTTCCCTCAAGGGGAAAGAACATAATCCTCTACCTTATTTCCTTGCCCAAACATGTAGAATAGATTAATTACCCACTTAGCTTAATCAATCCAGCCTCATTCTTCCTAAAGATTTTGATTCCCTTAAAAAGAAAACCATCATCTCATCATATAAAAGAACAAGCACTGAAGAACCACTAAGCTACTTGCCTCCCTCAAAATGTCATCTTTTGGAAGTATCTAGGTTTTTGATTCACCCTTGGTCATGACCTCTAAGTGGTGAAGAGCATAATCCCCTATTCTTCTGTCTTGCACCCTAAGAAGTTCACAAGCCCTAATTAATCTATGTTTTGAAAGCAATAAAGAAGACATGCTATTTTGTGGGTTTTAAAAATGATATTCATCAAACATATCTTAAACAATCATCCTACAAACAAGGATCAATTTTTGTTTGAGTGGGTTTTATAAGGAATCTTTGTCAAAACATCTTGCAAACAACAGTTAATCTGTGGAAAATTAGATAAACATAACAACACAAATTCCAAGGAAAAAAAGTTAGCAAAATTGAATGAACATAGTGCTAAAAATCTTAAAATTGAACTTGCTATTGCAGATCTTCGTACAAAATCTTGTGTAGCATTGCACAAAATCTTTCTCCAAGTCACACGAGAAAATAATATGCAGCACAAAGACTTGTGCAGTTGGGCACTTTTTTGTGTGATATGGTATAAAACTTCGTGCTAGAACTTAAAATCCTCGGGTGAAAATAGAATGTCTCACACGAAGATTCAAGTATTGGTATGGAATAGTATGGATATGATACTAAAATAACATAAAAAAATGCAGATGAGGCCAAAAAAATTGATTTCCTTGGCCCCACGATGGGCACTAGAAATCTATGTGTGGAATGTGGCCTTTATTAACACACACTTCAACATGGTCATTCCTTGTGAGGTCATCCTAAAATGAACATTGAATTATTCATATAGAATGTTCAACAACGTGAACCATTGCCTCCTATCTAAAGGGATTTTTCCTGTTAATGCCCTTAGATTTGAGGTATAGGAAACTAGACCCTCTAAGAATGAAGGATTTAAAGAAATGTAGCTAGTCTAAATGAATGTGCAAAGTATTCTAAATGTGTTATGTAATTAAGCTAAGAACATATAAAATGAACTAGATTAAGCATATACATATTTAAACTAAATGAGATTAAGCTAGGAATGTAAACATGTCCAAATACATGGGCTAAGTGAGTATGAATTTTAATAGCAATTTGATATCAATTCAATTAAACCTCGTTGATGAGGAATTATGAGTCCCTTAAATAGAATTCCTAGAATCCATCAACGGGTGAGATCAACTCAGATCGACGGTCAGAATTGAAGAAAAGATTCAGTTAAGATGGAAACTTCCTTGTGCAGGTGAAGTGAATTGTTTCTGATCTAAATGTGATGAGCAATTAACTGAACTTGCCATGAGTGAGAGAGTAAGTTAACTAGATTGATTCTAATTTTGAGAAGTAGTTCACTCAAAGTTTCCATTTAGAATTAAAGAGAGAATTTTTAAGATATTATTTAATTTAATAAGTGAGATATGATCTCATAAATGCATTTTCCATTTAATTGAATAATCATATTCAATTAATTGAAATAAGCACAATTATTAAATTAAATAAATTTAATCCCTTAGTACATTAGTCTTAGGTGATAATTTAATTTAATAAAGTATAAATACTTTAGATTAAATTAAATTTAAATCAAATAAGTTTCATGTGACTAATATGAGTAAATACTATAGGAGTTAAATAAATATTATGATGAATGCAGATTAGAATTTTTTGCATCTGACAATTAAGTCAAGTAGTGAATGTCAGGACAAGAATTTGCCTAATGAGTTAAGACTCTAGCTTTGATCAGGTAGACTAGATTTGGTATAATGACAATGAACCAATTGGTATATAAGACTCTAGTGGTTACAACATCTACTAAAGAGCCCTTTAAAATGGAATTTTTCACTTTAAGGGCCATAGAAATATATATGACTCTGTATAGGGTTTTTGGTGAGGATGAATAGAATTTCATGCCAATAAAATTTATGTATATGATGACTCAAATTTCTTCTTTTGGTGTGGATATTATTTTGATTTTGCATCCTATATAGAAGAAGAGATCCACATAGGATTAGTTGGAATTGAATAAGGCAAGGTGGAAAAGACTTTTGGCCATTATTCACTGTTAATGCACATGTTTTTTTTAAGGGCATAACATATTTTGAAAAGGAGATGGTTCTAAATTGAGAATATAAAGGAGAGGATCTGCCAGTCCAGTTGTAGAGTATAGACATGACTTGGGATGCAGAGGATGCTAGTTTTGTTAGAATTGATAGATATTTTGCATCTAGATTAAGATGCCTCATATTAAGGGACAATCCTAGAATCCTCAAGGTGCTGATGGATTTTATCAAGCCTATGGATAATCCTTATGATTTGAAAGTGTCCCACAATTGGGCTGATATCATACCTTACCCTATTTCTATAGTCTTTAGGGTATATAGTTTGCAAGGGACTCCTCATGTATTTCCCTACCAAGTACCTCTAAAGGTAAGGATAGCTGAGATGCTATGGCATATAGGTGGGTTGGAAGACACTCAATTGGTTGGTAGATCTAGAGGCTCACTTTTCCAAACTTGTACTATGGCTCACCATTTTGTTATCACTAAGGGTGGTTGGGTATTTTTGTATAAATTTTTGGATTAGTAAATGATGGTTGTATCTCATCCCCATTTTTGTGATACTAAGGGTATTTTTGATGTGTTTAGGCAATGAGCTAAAGTTGGTTCTAAAGATAATGAACCCTACTTCCCCAAAGATATAATAAGGAATGAGTTCTCTCTATAAGAGAAGGAGATCAAAAAGGAAAAGTGGAGAGTGTACTCCAGAGTTTTAGAATTCATTAATTGTTTTGTTAATAACTATAAGCCTTTAAAGGATGCAAAAATAGAAATAAATACGTTGAATAAACTAATGACCACTTTTCCTAAAATTGTGGAGGTCATGAATGAAAACAAGCTATTCTTTATTAACTCTTTTCCTGAAAAGGCCAGAGAAATTATGAGGAGGTTATCATTTACTCCTACAGTAGGATTGGGGTAGTTAACTATTCAAAGGAGACCTAGTTACAGTGTAATTGAAAATAAAAGAGCCACTATAGATAAGGGAAAATAAATAATGGGATAAACTTATGTTGCCCTTAAGGAGAGACCAGATGAGCCCATGCCCAAGAGGCAAAGAGTAGAAAAGGAAGAAGCACCTCAAATTAAGGAATATTCACCCACATGGTCCCCATTACAAATAAGAGATGCAAAACTCACTAGGGAGCAGGTGGAAAAACTAGGGTCCCAAGGGGGAGTCTTTATTATTGCAATAGAATTGGAGGAAGGAAATCCTCAGGAACATCTAATCCCAAGCCTTGAGTTAACAGTGGAAGACTATAGAGGAAAGGAGTTTGACCCTATGATGGAATAGGTCAGCCATGAATTTATCTCTAATGATAATTTTGTCAAATCTAGAGCCTTTTACAAATTTTCTTGAAGGAAATGCATTAGAATGTTTGAAGAAAGATGCAATAAGTTAAAAATAGAGCATCTAGAAATGGAAGACATAGATGTGCAAAATCAAATAAAGGAAGAGATGATGCAAGAATTCAAGAGCTTGACTCTTGGGGAAGGTAGACAAATGATAAAAGGATCTGGAGTTTTGCTCGTACCCAATTGGGATATTGCAGATGCCATGGCTTTCAATTCTATTGCAAATAAATTGAGTACAAAGGAAAATGGGAAGAAAGAATTGAAAGGTGCTAGGTTTAGAGGGTATCATACTCCATTGGTCATTTGATCAATCAGAAAAGGATCAAGGATTGGCTCTTCCTAGCCTAATGATAATGGCTAGATAGGTAACCTAATTGTAAAGAGAGTTGAAGAAACTACCACTAAAGAGACATAAAAGCTAAGTGTTGGATCAGCCAACCTCACCTTAGCCACAACCCAAAGAGAAAAGAGAGAAAGACTAGAGCTACAAGAAAAGTATGAGAAAGTCTTGGCTACATACAATAACGAAGTTCAAAAGAGGATTAAACTAGAGAATAAAGTGATGGGACAATCCATTAGGCCAAGAATCACATATCCTCACCCACCAGTGGAGCCTTTTAAATCCCCTCCTCTTATTGAAATCCTAGACACACCACAAAGGCTACAATATTACATTGCGTAAGACTTTGAAGAAGAAAAAAGAAAATTATGGGCACTGCATGTGGAACTGGATGTACAATATGAGGATAAGCTAAGGAAAGCTCTCATGAATTCAGTTAATACAATTTATTGGCCCTCATTTTATAGAAACTAACAAAGAAAGTAAATAAATGGGATGAGATAAAGGAAATGATGAATCCTTGAAGCCAATTGTCAACAAATAGAGTAAAAGGAGTAAAGAAAAGTTAATTTTTAATTTTTTTTGTCATCAATTTATCATATGAACATATAAAAAAGAGTTATGATATTGCCAATGATCTCTTAGAATTTGATGATAAAAGAGTTGAGCTACAAAGGAGAATTGTCAGTTATCTAGCCAAATATAAGAGTGTTAAATTTGAATTGTTCCCACATACTTTAGATAAAAAGAATAAATTGAAAAATAAGGAATGGGCCTAGGAACTAGATGACCTATTTTTTCTAAGGATGAATAGAGTCATAAATGATAATGGAAATGCATAGTGGTCTATTACAACGAAAGAGATTGTAAAAGTTCAATTATTCTTTGATTCTTTAAGACAAGATTTTGTTGAAATTGAAAAAGTTGTTGAATATGTTATGAAGAAGCAATAGGATATTCTACAATTTAATTAGCTAGATGACACACTTTTTGACAAGTGGATGGCAGAATTCATTGATGTAAAGTAGTTCAAACATGCTAAAACTAATGATGAAGATATGGAACAAGATGAAGTACAAATTATTGACACATCAGTAAGAGAAGAAGATGACAAAGGTGAGAAACCAATTGCAGCTAAAAGCAGAAAAACCTAGATTGGTGACTTGGCAAAAGAGAAATTGGATATAACTATTGTCTTATCAGTTCATGATGATATACATGGAGAGCCTTGGGTGAAAGTAAACCTACAAAAAGAAAATCTAGATATATCACAATCAATCCCATTGGCTACATCCTCTAAGGAGCTACAATAGTAATAAGGCCAATCATCAAATTTTTCACTAACAAAGAAATGCAACAAAAGGTGTAATAGAAAGTGATCCCACAAAAGAATGTTATGATGTAAAGTTTTTCTTATTGCACAAATCTGTCTTTTATGATAGTAACATTGTAGATATTTTTCTATCTTAAGGACAACTATCATTTTCTCTATGCCTGAAGCTTGATGCATCTCATACTATAGAAGTTAGATTTCAAGGCTAGAGAAATGGTTTGAGTCATTACATAATTTTAGTTTCTACTAAGTGTTGTTTGGTCCTATCTTGATGCAAACTTTATGATGTATTTTCTCTACAAGTATTTGAGAATACATTGATATTACAAGATCTTGATATCTTATCTTGAGTTATTTTGATTCTTATTACATTTTTTATACAAATTTCAAAGGAAATTAATATAGAGATAAGTTGTCCCCATATCTTTCCTTCTTGAATATTGTCTCCAATTTTATTACATAGTTATCTTGAAATTGCATAAGAAAAGCTTGTTCAATTGAATACAGTTATGTTAAGTTGTATATCATTTTCACTATTGCTTTTAATTTAATGAATTAGGTAAATGCTTTAGTGAAAATGATAGGGTTCCCATGGTAGTAGTGAGGATATGCGTAAGAATGATTTTCAGTGAGAATTGTTGATAATATTGATTGTAATGCAATCAATTAGGTCCATAAATTGAATAGACTTTGAATCCCAATGGATAAAGATTCATCAATTAGTTTAGTCTGCATATGAAGAAACCATGAATAAACATCAAGTTTAAAATTCAAAATCAATTTTACTTTAATTTTTGGAGAATATCAAAGCTGGTCAACACTTGTTTACATTTAATTTCTAAGTTTTAGTTGGATGCTATTGCCCAAAGCTACATGTAAATCTAATAAGAATTATGACTATTATGCTATAAGGGATGTATATTGTTATAGAATGTCATGGAATGAGTGAAATATGTATGTAGCATCATGTTGTAAACTATTCATCTCTCAGGTCCACCCACCTTGGTTTTACAAAGCCTAAAGAGTAGAAAATCTTTCTAATTTTGTTGAAGTTGGGTCAAGATCTGAAGCACACTTAACTAGTTATAGGAATTCACCAAATCCCTTGGTCATTGTGATCTTTTTTATCTTGCTATTAAGTATTTTGTTTCTTAATAGTGTAAAAATACCAACACAACAAATAAGCCATTTTGAATTGGTTGGTTAGTACAATGACTTTGTATCTCAGGATTGGACACCCTCTATATATTGGTCCTACATAAGATCAACACCAAGTAATGTACTAGAATGTCATAGTGTGCTCATTAAATTATTGACCAAGCATTGTAAAATTGAAATGATGCATGCAAAGTATATCCTCTGATTCTCTTGACATGTCATTGTTGGAATAGAAACTAATCTAGGAAATGAAATGGAAACTTAACCTACACTCAAAAGTGAAATTATAGACATGAAACTAAACTATTTACTTATGTTACAAGAAACAACCTATAGTTATGTTACCGTATGGCTATAGGAACAACATATCTCTAAAAATTGTGCTTCTATTTTATGGAATGAAATTTAAATAATCTCTATCTACCTACAAGTTACATTCACCTACCATGTGGGACCCACAAAAGAATGAATAATCAACAACTTAGAGATTAAGAACTATAAATATCATGTTCATTCATGAACATTTCATAAGTGCATAAGCTACAAGAAATAAAGTTGTATTTATCTAAATTTCTCAATTACAAAAGAGTGTCTTACTAATTCTTCTTAACATCAAAATCTAAACTTTTGGCTTATTTAACATACTAACATAAAATATAACTCCTAAAATCTAGGGCCTTTCAATTTTAGGAATATGACAAGATTGACATCAAACAACATCATTTAATTTAGAAATAAGTTGTTCTTTACTTGCACATGAAATCCTCAATTCATGGCTTCTAGATCCACTCCATAATGATTTACAACCTCCTTGACCTAGTTTGAAATAATATCAAATAACTAAAAGTTCATGGAATCATTATGGATTTAAAATAGTCATATTCTTCCTTATCAACACTTTATCTTCAATTTTGACTTCTCCTTCCATTACTGACTTACCATTTTCCTACCAAAGATTAGCCTATACATGCAACAAGCATAATACATATCCAAGATAAAATTTATAAAAATTTACTCATATTTAATTTTCTCTCATCAATGGCTATAGGAGAAATTACCCAATTAATGCAAGATAGGAAGATACATTATTTCATTCTATACAACCACATATATATAGCATACTAATCCCATCAAAATTCACACATATAATAGTGTAATTATAAGTAGTTTGAATAAGTTTATTAGAATATCATAAAGTTTTAAAGTCTTTAACTATAAAAATAATATAAAAACATGAACTAAATAGACCCTATATTGCACTCATCATTTCTCCCTAGATTTTCTCTTTGTTGGTCCTCCAAGAAACATGAAATTATTTATCTTGGTAGACATTTTTCAATCTATAGCTATCTTTTTCCCTATACCACCTTTTGCAAAGCTCCAATAAAAGCCCTTTGTATCCATTTTCTTTTTCTATCTTCTTACTTTCTCAGCCATATCATGATCATTCATATTCTAAGTATTAACCAAAAAGGGATGCATAAGCATAGATGGCTAGAAGGTAAGAGGAAGCTAAAAACTATGTCAAACTCTACCTAACTTTATATACTAAGGAGCTTGCTTATTAGCCATAATGAAGTTAATGGGTGATTGCAGTTCTTTATTCATAAGATCCTCTATCATGCTACCCAACCTCCACTATAAGCCTTCATAACCTTTGGTAATTCTATTTCATCCAACTATTCATATCCATCAAAAGAAACATTTCTATGAGGGTTTATGGCATGGCATCCTATGTTAGATGAGGCAATTTTTAGCCAATCAAAATAACAAGTTCTAGGATTCTTAATCTCAAGCCTTAATTTATACATAGGAATTTTATCCTCTAATTCTCTATAATATTTATCCTATGCTTCTCTACTAATTTCATTTTGAATCCACAATATTAGGGCTCTGAGTTGAATATCACCAACATAGTATAAGGGATTACAAGCTCTATTATTAGGTACTACAACATTATGAAGGAAGAATTCACACAATAAATTTTGTATTGCTAAAGGAGAGCTATGGAAATCTTGTGAAAATTCAAGAGGTTCAATAAGGATGAGGTTTTATTCCTTACTACACAAGTCATTTGATAATGCAAGAATTGCTATCTAAAAAATAGTGCATAGATAGGGGAGGGGGAATGAAAATTCATAAGTTTAGGTATCATTGATGTTAGCTTAGTAATTTTGGTCTACAAATGCTCTACTTCATTCTCCTTCTACAAGAGATCTTGATACTCATTATCAATTAATTGGTTTAACTATTTCTTTTGTTGATTCCATTGTTCTCATTCCAAGGTCAACTAGTTAGACAACTAAAAGAAAAAAGAGAATAAGGATATAGAGATTGAGGCTCCTGACTTAGTATTCATACTAATATTTCCTTTTGTTATGCTTGGAACATCAGTTCCATTTTTTATAACAATTTCAATCCCTTTAGGGTGTGTCTCTATTACCTCTATTTCTTCGAGTTTGTCAAACTTATTGGCAGCTAAGGCCAATCCATCCATACCTTATTTTAGTATTTTCTCTACTACTTCATTTACAAAAAATAGGTTAACCCCAAAATTTGTTTCATTAAAATTTCTACCTAATTCTATAGGAGGTGGCTTTGGAATTTCTACTTCCATAAGGAAGTCTTCCTCCATCATATCATCATTTCCAAACATATAGTTTTGTTCATTAGAACTAGAATAATCAATTATCACATGTTCTTCATATTTTGTAGCTTTAGGAGGTCTCTCTACTTCAACCTTGGATGAAAAATTTAGAAAATTTTTTTGACCATAAGGCTCACCTATTTCTTTTTGCAAGGGCTCAAAGGATTTAAAATGAACTAGGAAGCTAGATTTTGGCTTAGCAGCAAGCACTTCTTTTTTTTTTGCCTAGGGCTCCTCCTTACTAACATCTTATTTTCTTTCTTACGCTTTTTCTTTTTTTCAAAGATAGGAGATGCTACAAGAGCATCTTCATGTATCTTTTGTCAAGACTTAGGGGGTTTTTTACTTACTTTCTTCTTCTTCCTTAGAGAGGTCCTAGTTTGCAAAGAATAAGGTGTAATCTTTGGTTCAAAAAATTTAACTTTCCTTTTGCCTTTAGCCTATTATGATAAGGATGTAGAGGTTCTAGGAGAACTCTCAAGGATTTTAGACCTAGAGCTTCTACATTTTTTAGAGAAATAAATTGATCCTATTTCCTCAACTACCTTCTCAATCCCATGTTTAGCACAAACTCATTTTCCCACTCTCTATGCTATAGGGATTAGGGTCTAATTTTCTAATTTCCCCAAGTGAAAGTTTTCCCATGAAATTCATGTTTCTCTTAATGTCTTTTCCACTATTAGATTAATTAGACAATGGTGAGAGACAACATTAAGCTTTCCTCCTTGAACTAGTGAAACCCTCTTTTTCAAAATATAGAACAAGAAATTGGTGACATTTATAGTGTGATTATTATGGTGTAAACAACTTAGAAACTTAAAATGAAAAAAATGTAGAAATTTTTGTCATCCCTCATAGGTAATGTATCATATGATATATATGTTATAAAAAAATTTAACACTCCCCTTAGGATTTGTGACAATGGCTTTACCACCTCCTATGTGCTATAAGTTGAGTGGTTGTATCAGGCATTTAAAATCAGTCTTTTGGTGCTATGAAAACCCCACTATAGCTTGTAACAAGTAGTATCAGAGCATGGGTTTGAATCCTCCGACCTTCATGTATTTTTGAGGGGGAAATTGTTATAAATTTATTTAGCACTCCTCTCAAGATTTGTGACAAGGGCTTTACTACCTCTTGTGTACTATAAGTTGAGTGGTTGTATTGGGCATTGATAGATTGGTCTTTTGGTGCAACAACAACCCCACTCTAACAATATATGGCACAATTTCTATAGGTTGTTGGCAATGAAAATATATTTGTACCATATTTCTTTTTTATATCCATAGGTGGGTCTATGTGTAGCATGAATTGAACTTTGGCTTATGTCGGGTCAAAATTCTCTAAAATTCATCCCCTTCTTGTGTCAATCCCATAACTTCGGATCCAATTTATTCTATGAATGGAACCATTTTACCATGGCTTCATTTTCTCTTAATATGCTCAAAAACTGAATAGCCACTTCATAATCTCAACTAGTGAGCCTCTAGATGTAATCAAGCCATCCCTTATCTTTAAACAATGATCAACATGCTTGATCCTCTAAGAAAATGTTATGAATGGTAAGTTCATGATGAACCAAACCTCCCCCCATTTTATCACAATATCTAACACACAAACTCAAAAATTGGTAGCAAAAAATGAGATATAAGATCACAACAAGGGTTTTCAATAGAGAAAAATTTGAAACAAGGAGACAAAAAGAAAAACTGATAGGAGAAAATGAAAAATATATAGAAGTTAAATTGTTTGTTTGAATAATAATTGCAAATATTCAAGCTCATGTTCCATAAAAACTCCTCAGACTTTATGTACTACCCAACTTAGAAAAATATGTGTGAATAACTATTATGTCATAAATGAAACTGGATATGTGGAATGTTGGAATGTTGGAAAATAAATAGCACATACTAATATAATCATATAAAACAAAAATAATATATTTTTCCCTTCTAGCTTAGTTTAGTAGTTGGTCCCACAATTGCACACATGACAAGAGCATTTCCAATAAAGTAAACAAATAATAATAAAATATTGTGGATAGTATCTACAAACCTAGCATATTGGTGATGGAAGCAACATGTTGTCATACAATGATGAAGAACAATGAGGTGGAAATGTAATGATGGGGTGAGAAGGTGATATTAGATGTGAGATGAGATGGAATGATGAGTTGGATTTTATTATAAAGATTTTACTTTAAAAAATAAAGTATTTATTATGAAATGATACAAACACTTAAAGAAAAGAGCTAGTGTGAGAAAATTCTCAAGACCAGATCTTGAACCATCTTATTTTAAATTTTCTAGGTGTATGTTGATACCTAGAGTCATAAAATATGGCCCAATCACTAATTACAAACTACTTCTCTTTGATAAACTTATCATGCCACTATTTTCATTGCTGCTAAATAATTTTGTGTTATGCAAAGAATATTTCCTTGATTCATATGATCAATTCAATGTTAAAATGCACTCTTTTTGGGAAAGAATAAGATCTAGATTGAGTTTCAATGATGTACATAAGGTTTTATGCTCAAATTCCATAGACATCATTATTGGTTTTCCATAGACAAGTTGAAAAGGAGTATATCCAATTGTAGTTTTTCATGTAGTTCTATAAGCCCATAGTGCTTTAGGTAACTTTGTAGCACAATCCTTCTTGTGTACTAACACTATTTTAGTAAGGATTTCTTTGAGCTCCCTATTAGTGACCTACACCAAGTCATTGACTTGAGGATGATAGGGGTAATATTTTCCATGTCAAATTTTATATTCTTCTAGCAGAGTAGGGATGAGATGTGAGGCAAATTGAGAACCTTGATAAGATACCAATTCTCTTCAACCACCAAACTAAGTAAAAATAAATTCATATAATAATTTGGCAACAATATTATCTTGAGGCTACTTCATTGGCTTGGCTTTAACCCACTTAGTAACATAAGTAGTACAAAATAGAATGCATGATTTACCTTGTGAAGTAGGTTAATTAGGTCCAACAAAGCCAATCCCCCTTTTAGCAAGGGGTTTCACAAAAATCTAGGGTTGTAGAGGCATCTCCTTTGATTTTGTAGGTCTTTCCATGCATTGGCATTTATCACAGTTTCTTATGTATTGTGTTGCATCTTTGTAAAGTTTTGGCTAGTAATATCCTATAGTCAATATTTTGAAAGTTGTTCTTTTGGCTACAAAGTGACCTCCATAGGGTTTATCATGACATGGCTTAAGAATATCATATGTTTCATCCTCTTTGACACATCTTTGTATTACTTGATTAGGCCTAGTATAGAAAATTAGTCCAATAGCCCAAGAAAATTTAAAACTTTTCTCTCTTAACAACTTCTTCTACCTAGGAGAAAAATGAACTGGTGTCCTTCCTATTGTTAGATAATTTGCAATATTAACATACCATGGATTTTGTGCTAATAGTAAGAAAATATGTTCATCAAGAAAATTTTCATCAATGATTGCAAGATCCTTAGGCACATGTAAAAAAAATAGGAAGCTAGGGACTACATTGGCTTTGCCTAGTTTGTCCACAATGGTGATATCAAATTCTTGCATAAGTAGTAACCATCTAGCTAATCTCCCTAATATGGTAGGTTTACTCATCAAGTATTTAATAATTGAATGGCTAGTATGGACAAATATCTCATAACCAGTAATATAATGTCTGAACTTATTTAGTGTATAAATAAATACAAGCATCTCCTTTTCAGTTATTGTATAATTAAACTTAGCTCCTTGCTATTTTTTATGGATAAAAGAAATGGCATGCTCCACCACTCCTTCTTTCTATCCCAACATCATCCCTATGGCACAATTAGATGCATCAATGTGAATGTGGAATGGAAATCCCCAATTGGGCCCTCTCAATACTACTATTATTGTAAGAACCTCCTTAAGCTACATGAAAGACTTATTGCATTCAGAGTCCCAAGAAAATTTAAAGTCTTTCTTGAAAAAGTTGTAAAAAGGTGTTGTGATTTGACAGAAATCCTTAATGAATCTCCTATAATACCCTGCATGTCCCAAGAAATTTCTTACATCCTTTTGTTTTTCTGTGGTAGGACAATTATTTGATCACTTCAATCTTTACTAGATCCACCTAGATAACTTGTGATGAAATGAAATGACTCAAGATAACTCCTTACTCCATCATTATGAAATACTTTTCACTGTTAAGGGAAATATTGTACTCCTAACATCTCTTGAGGACTTTTTCCAAATTCATTTTAGTTTCTTCAAAAGTAGTCCCATAGGTAGTAAAAGCATCCATATATATTTCCATGCATTCATAAGATACGTTAGAAAAAGTACTAATTATAACTCTCTGGTAGCTAGAGCATTACATAAGCCAAAAGGTAAGACTAAGTAGGAAAAGGTTCCCCATGGGTATGTGAAAGTTGTTTTCTCCTACTCCTCTAGAGCTATTTGGATCTAATTATAGCCACTTAAACCATGCAGGAAAGAGAAATACATTTTACCAACTAGATTGTCATGTACTTGGTCAATGAATGGAAAAGGAGCATGATCTTTTTGGTAGCTAACTTGAGTTCTTGGTAATCTACACAAACTATCCATTTCCCAATTTTTTTAGCATAATGACTACGAGTGAAACACATAGACTGTCATAGATTGGCTACATAAAATGAACATTTAACATCTTTGGCAATTCAATCTTGACTATATCTCTTAAGATAGGATTAACCCTTCTCTGAGGTTGTCTGACATGCTTATATTTAGGGATAATATAGATCCTATGAGCATAAAGCTTAAAATATAGAGCATTTCATGTCTATGTAATCCCAACAAAATGCTTGTTGATTCTCTTACAATAGTTTTAGTATGCTTTCCTAATATGTATATGATAGAGCACTACTAATGTTCAATTCTATTCCTTGGCTTACTGAAACCTTTTTTACTTTCTCCATCATGGATATTTGAGAAACTAGATTTGAATGAATCTAATTTGGATGCAATGAGTGAAGGAATTGGGAGGATACTGAAAATTGATATGCATTAGGAAGTGGTCAAATAGTTTCCAAGATATAGTTATGTTGTGAACACTCATGAGAATTGACTCCATATTAATTGGTGACAATTGAGGAGATAACTTCATCATCTTCTTGAGAGGTTACAAATGGATCCCTAGTTATCATCATGAGCTAGTGAAGTGATCATTCCATACTTCTTGATCATCTTGTATCAGAGGTTGAGCGTGGGAATACAATGTAAAATTTTTGGTATGCATCCCATTAGATATTGTCATTTTATCCAACCTATAGGCTATATAAGAATCAACAGTAGCTAACCAAGATCTTCCTAGGATGAGAGGATAACCACCCATATTCACTTTTGGGGAAAGAAGAGGAAATTCTATAGGATATTCCCATTAATTTAGTGAAACTATAACATCCTCTATCATTCTATCTAGCTTGATGGTAGAATTATTAGCAATCTAAAAGATGGTTCATGTTTCCCTAAGGCCAATAATGTGTAAGTAAGATATACATTTCTTATTCATTTCATTAATGGATTCACCTAAATCCAATAGGGCATTTTGTACTTGAATTCCATAAATAGTAATAGTGACCAAAAGACTACTAGGATCAGAGTATTTAGGTACTATTAACTTTTTTAACATAAGTTATGATAATTCTCCTAGGACATGAATAGTTTTAGGATCTTTCTCTTGTTTTCCCTAGTTTCCTTATGCAATCTTCCTTGATGTCCTTATTGTAAGCATGGACTTCTTTTATAGAATCTAAAAATGGTATCTTAATAGTTATATGCTTTAGTTGGTTAAGTAAATCTATCACAACTTGGTTTTACACAGTCACAGTTGAGTCTATAAGCCTTTGAGGAAATGGTGGATCTTTTTCTATAGGAGAGGTTTGTTGTGTACGAAAATATTTCTTTTCATCATAAGGATCCTCAAACTCTCTGATTATAGTTTTTGAGGTGAGGCTAGAATAGTTCTTGACCTTAAATGGATGTCATTCAAAGAGATATCATAACTTTTACATTGAGCATGTGTCTTGTTTTTGTTAGGATTTGGATTAGGCTAAGCTAGCAGTTGGTTTGGCTTATCTTGATTATTACTAGCAAAAGGAGGAGGCATATTTTCCTACTACTAAGGTGGTGGTATTTAGGATTGTTGATTGGATTAGTTTTACCATTGCAAAGGTTGCTGCAAACCTTGCTAGGGTTGCTACCAACTAATATTACTACTAAAGCATTGAGGGCCACTATTTTCAAAAAAATTCCATTCACTATTATTAAATTTTTTTTGAAGAGGATCTTGTGGCATACATGGTCTCTGGGCCATGGTCTTCTTTGAGGAACATATAGCACCTCTCCATTTTCATCAATAGCCTTAAATTATGTTTGCATTGATTGTGGCTCCAAGCTTGCAAGAGTCTTGCATTTCTAGTTACTCTTTCTTTCTCTATAGTGTGGACAATATTAAGCTAGCATAGCATCATCTTCTTACTTCTTCCTTCTTTCTTGCATGTTGTCAAGATGAGTAGCAATGCCATTTATGATGTCTTGTTTGAGATTAGGTAATAGATTGGACAACTCCATCTTATATACTCCTAAACCATTAGATGTACCAAGCATGGCCCTATGTCCTCTACCCTTCTCCATGGTAGCTCTTGAGTAGTCCAAACATATATTTTTGTATATTATTTTAGTTCCTCTAAGTTATGTCTCCTCCCTCCATAAGTTCTAAAGCCTCTATAATTGCATCACTTACACCTTTTAGAAAAATATGTTAAATTGCAAGTTAAACATAAACCTTGAAAAATAGTCCTATTGGCAATATGGTCAGTTAGATGTCTTGATGGTTTTCATTTATGGCAACATACATTCAACATTTCATTTATGCATTTAAAGAGAGCTAATTTTCTAAGTATTAGATAGTTTGTAGTAGTTCAGAGAATAGATCTTAAGAGTATGGGCAATTTGTAGACAGCTAGATTATGTATAGTCAAGGAAGGGTTTGTGACACTATCATGATGATATGTACTAGTGCACATGTGTGTACAAATAGTACAATGCAAGTTATAGTAAGATTAATAGTGTGGATATTTAATAGTGCAAAATAGAGCATAGAAGTAAATAAAGTTGTATGACTTTAGGAATTATTTTGGTTATAAAATAATTACTAAGCTATAATGATTTGACTATGTAGATATTATTTTATAAGTTATTTTATACTATGTCAAGCATGTGAAGACATGAAGGCTGATAGTGCAGAATTTTGTGATTGTATAAGGTATAAGTAAAGATCTTATCTTGTGCAAATAAAGAAGGAGTCGCATGATTAGATGTGACATGTGAATTGTGAGAACTATTTGTAAGCCTTATATGATGTGAAATTTGATGTAAGATCAGAGTAAGTGTGAGTTACAACACCAAAGCAAGTATTGTATGTATACCTATCTTGTGAATGAATTGAACTGTATAATTGAATGTTAGGGAAATTGACTCTTCTTGCATACATTGTAATTGTTCTACCAACCCCTAATTAGTTTTTATCAACTCCTAATAGGGTTAAGGCTTCTAACAAGGCCTAGTCCTTTAACAATGACTCAAGACACTAAATGTACTTCACAAACTCCTAACAAGGTCTATATCCTTAATAAGATCCTATTGTTTAGTGAATAATCTAATGGGTATTGTAATCACCTAAAAATGGTCATCTAGACTATTAGCCCCCTTCTCAACATTTTGGCTAATTTAATTTAATCATTTACCTAGACCAAATTGCTAATAATCAATTTATTTGATTATAAACTATAGTTTGACTATGATATCCTAAGTTCATTATTTGATTAAAAGAACATGTCCCCTTTTAATTAAATAAAAGACCCCATTCTTCTAACCCACTTAAAGTGCACACATAAAGTCCTTTTTCTATTTTGCAATTAAAATAAAAGTCTTTGTGACTTTTGTCTTATATGACAAGTCAACTTATATTCTATTGGTTGACTTGTGTGTGCACATGGATCACTCCTATTTTCAAATTCCACCGTTGATCATCCACCATCTTCATCTTGATCTCTACCATCTGTATGACTTTAAAAGGGAGAGAGCTTTCCCCCTTAAAGGATCCATCCATCTTTTGAGTATTGTTATGTTGTAGGTTTTCTAATAGGTTTTTTTGGAGCTTTGCGGAGAACTTCTATTTCTTGTCTACATTCTCTTATCCATAGCATCATGGCATTCTAGCTTAGCTTAGCTTTCATTTTTACATGTAGCTTAATATCACATAGCTTAATAATGGTATTATAACACTCTCATACATGTTTTAGCATAGCTACATTTTGCATTCTCATTTTAGCTTAATCTTCATTTGCATTGCATCCTTGAGGAACTCCTTGGGACATTTGCATTCTTGCATCTTGTCTTTGGAACCTCCCATTGCATGGTTTACTAGCAAGAAGAGTATCTCTAAGGCTCATTTGAGAACCTTTGAACTTGAAATACACTCTCTTGCACTCTGTGGATAGGGAGCTCTAAGCTGGCATTTGAGCATTTCGAACTCATGGAATCATTTGGATAGAAGGGTTTAGAGTGAGACACTTTCGAGTGTACATTTTTGGCGCCCACCGTGGAGATTGAATCAAGTTTTTAGCTCCATTTGCTTTTATTTGTCATCTCTAATTTTTTTACAGCAGCATATTGGATCTAATCAAGTGCTTTTGTAAAATTATCACTTTGGTTTTAAGGCCAACCCATAAGTAGATTGGTTTGAAGGCCAAAAATTTAGTTGGTTTAAAAATTTAATCATATCTTTTAAACCACTTGAATTTTGGTTCTAATTTTTTTTTTGCAAGTTGGGTATGTATCCAACATGTCTTAGTACGATTTTTATATCATTTTGACATGATTTGCGAAAGTTATTATATTTTCTTTTTTTTTCATAAAAAGTTTTTTTTGGTCGCAAATTAGGATCTTTTTCAGAAAAACTTACATTTTCAGAAATAATTTTGAATTCTAATGGGGGTTCTTTCTTTGTATTTTGCATTTTGAGGTAGTATTAAGGATCAAAAACTTAATTTGATAAATTTTGCCTATTTTGACAAAATGGGTCTCTAGGGCACAAATGAAGAGATTTTTTTGAATTTCTTACATTTTTGGAAAGCTCTCTAGTTTTTAGTAGGATTATTTGCTTTACATTTCTATTCTTACATTCAAAATCATAGCAAAAGAGTCTAATCTTGTTGACTAGGTCAAAAGCAAAGAGTAAAAATGAGAGCATTTGTGATTAACTTGCACTTTCTTTGCATACACTTGATTGGAAGATAACTTGAATATTTGAGGGAACTAAGCAATTTTTATTGTAGTTTTTTTTTAAATTATTTCATGCTAACTTGTGGGCTAACAAGTTTTGATTGCAGGTTGCCCTCTTTGTGAAGAAAAATTGAAACCTTGCATACAAAAGAACACATGTCAAAGCTTCAAATGCACAAGGGCTACTAACATTGTTTGTAGGGCTACCCAAAGCATAAAAACCCAAACTTGCTTGATTTTTTGTTTTTATATGCAGCATTGACTAATTTTTCATTTTTCATAGGCACATAAAACTTGTGATTGACGTCTTTTGGTAATAGGAGAGTATGCTCTTCACCCTTGTGGTGAATCAAAAATCTTGACTTGCCATTTGGTTTTAAAAGCAAGGGGTAACTGAATCTTTCTAGTGTGTTTGGGAGAAAATGATTGGAATAGGAGAGTATGCTCTTCACCCTTGTGGTGAATCAAAAATCTTAACTTTCAAAAGTTGATCCACTCTTTGTGTAGTTAGAATCCTTTAGAGGGCTTGCTCTCAGACAACCTAAGAGAAATGACCCAAGTGGGGACAAGTAGATTACCTAGCTCTTCCAACCCACTATAAACTCAAGGCTATAAAGGACACAAAACCTTGGTAGATTTAGTGTTTGTCTTTGCCTAGTGTGATCGCTTATGGGATTTTGACCATAAGGAGATCACTAGGCAAGAATGCTTAAGGTACTCTTGTGGTCATGAGATCGGTTAGTCATCACAAGGTAAGGTGTCTTTTAATTGGGAGCAATAGGAACACTATGAATGGAAGCCCTATCTAAACACCCTAAATTAGTAACTACCCTTTCTAGCCTCTCAACTTCTTGGTGCAAGGATCGATCCTAATGGACTATTCGGATCACCCCAAGATTTTAAACTCACCATATGTGTTCCCTTGGTTGTGCTTAAGGCACTTCCATGAAAAAGATAATATCTCTTGTGGGAAACCACTTGGTGTGAGGAAAAGGAGCATCAAGCATGGGCCAAGTTGTTGAGTAATGAACCATGTCCTTCTAGGTAGATATTGCTTGATGTGTTCTCGAATGTGTTAAACCTGTGAAAATCTTTTGAACATACACATGACGATATTTCTAGGGATTTCTTTTAAGACCTCACATACACTTGTATCATGCAAGGTTGCTTTTTCCCTTGTTTGATTGTTTCAAGTCTACTCCATGTGTCACTATCTTGCTTGGAAAGAAATTCTTTTTGAACATCAAACTTGCTATGCTATCAACTATTGCCAAAATTTGTCAACCAAGTCAAAACATCAAGTCTTAGCATTTTTCTTGTGCTGCTTGCTAACGGGAGTCTCATCATTTTATTTTTATCTTCTATGTCTTTAGTTCTTGAACATTCTTAAAGTGGCTCTTTGGTCTTGGTGCTCTTGGTCTTTCTATCTTCATGGTCTATGTCCACTTGCTAGTTATCTTTTTTCTGAAATGGTTACTTTGATTTCTTGACTACACTCTTGGGTTAGAAAGTTGTTCACTTGTCACCTTTCTTGCTCTATCTATTTGGCTATTTAGGCATATTTCCTAGCTCTTGACTTGAGTCACTAGTGTAGTAAGTAACTTGGACACTTTCTTGACAAGTCACTTTACTCTATCTTTACTATCTTGGCAAGTGAAAACTCTACCTCCTATAGTTTCAACATCAAGTTATCTTCTAGGCTCTTTTATGCTTGGCTTTGCATCTAAAACTATGGGATCTAAACCTTGTGCTATCAAACCTTGGGCAAATCTAGATGATCATGATATCCTCCATTTTGCTAAAGAGTTTCAAGATCTATATGTGCAATACAAAGAACTAGAAGAGACAAATGAGTTTTCTTACCTTCATCTCTCTAAGCACATGACAGAAATGAAGTCTAAACTTGAGAAAAGGTTAGAGGAGAAGATTGCATTATTACATGAATCTTCCTTAAGGTATTTACATGCATGTGAGTAACCTTCTTTCAGGTCATCCTCTTCTTCTAGGTCTACGTGCTCTACTTCAAGACATCAAATGTCTTCATCTTCTAGATCTAAAGACCTCTTTAGAGAACAAGAAAGTGATACCTCCTTTGAGCCTATGCTAAAATTTCACGATGGACCTATCTTTGACCAAGATAATGAGGAAGACATGGATGCATACCATTCACTTAAGAAACAAGAAAAGGACTCTAGATATACTTCTAATAGAACTTTTGCTCCCTTGGAAGACTCTTATGATGACACTTTGCAAAAAATTCTTGGCAATAAGATCATCATGTTACCTAAGTCTAGCTCATATGGAAACCCATTCTTAGATATCTATTGTGCTTATCATCTACATAATGAGCATAGTACTTCAGATTGCATTGAGCTGAAACATAAAATCCAAGATCTTATTGATAATGGAATTATTGATACCTCTAATGACTCATGTGATGAGGATACTTTTCTTGAGAAAGATCATATTAATGAACCTATCTCTAGTGATGGTTTCCTTGATACCTCACTTCTTCCAAAACTCATGCATCTTCCAACACTTCAAATATTTCCAGCATGCCTCCATCTAATAAAGAACCTAATGCTTTCCACATCGACTACGTGTATCCTCAAGGGCTACCTCCAAAAGAAACTCAAGCTAACCTTCACTTGGCTGAAAACCTTTTCCATGCTACTAATCCTAAACATCCTCAACCTTCATGCACTACTATGCCTAATCCAAGCACTACTCCATTCACTCTTCATTCTCCCTTGTCCTTAGAAGTGGCTCCATGTCAAGAGGACTCTCAAAAAGAAAAAGCTATAAATGTCAAGAAAGATCAAGATCAAGCACCCTTTCATCTCTTTCAAGATTTTTCCCCTCCATATCCTATATCTTGTCCACCTCCTAAGTATGATGAAGATACCACTTCCATTATCTCCCTTGAGCTTACTAAAAATTATGAGAAAAGTTCTCTTCATATTCTCTCCAAGGCTACTTGTCAAGATCAAAGCATCCCCTCATGTTCTACTTCTCTGCATCAACTTCAAAATTTTGCTCAAGCTTCAAGTGCTTCTATCAAAAATGTTATTCCTATCAAAGGTACTCATGAGTCAATTGATGGCTTTCACCATGTTGCTCACTCTAAAGATGTTGATATCCCTTCCCACTATCCCTTTGCATCTTTTAAATCTATCCTTGGTCCTTATCCATCTAAGCTAAAGAATTCAAACCTTCCATCAATATTGGGGCCTTATGTTCCTCCATCTCCTAGATTCACTCCTAGCTCATTCCCTAGCTCTCCTATAATACCTCAAGATCAACAAAGACACTCATCCTTGATGATTTTTCACCCATCTATACATCTAAACTAGTCATATCATCCTTATTCATCCACAAATCCCAAATCCTTTGGAAGTGAGAATAAACATAAGAATCCATTGAAAAATAAAAATCACTATGTCCCATCTAATCGATATGTGAATGCTAAGAAGGAGAATCCACAAAAGAGACTGCAAAGGTTCACTATTGAAAAAGTTAAATCAAAGAAAATATGGGTTCCTAAACCCATTATTGAAGAAATGTATTTTGAAGTATCCAAAGGAAAATCTAAAGCTATATGGATTCCCAAGTCTCTTTTAAAAGACTTTAATATTGAAAATACTTCAAATTTGACATTCAAACTTCCAAAGGCTTCCATTCCATCTTCTTCTAAAAATATTTCTATAAATATTCCAAAGCCTTCCACTCCACTTTTTTCCAAATCTCTTGTACCACCTCATAGATCTAAACCTCAAGCTACTTCATCCATGATTCCTCCATCATTCCAATACCCTTCAAGGTGTGTGTCAATGTTGATCTTGTCCAATATCTCAACTACCCTCATGAAATCCTCTAAAGCTTACACTTACTTTCTATACATGAACTATTATCCTCCATATACTCTTCCTACTACCGTTTCTCTTTCATCACCCTATCAACATCTTTGAGCATATCTTTCTATGGTCTTGGCTTATCATGACTTATGTTTTCTATAGGAGCACTATCTACATTCAAATAGCTTGAGCTCTTTCTAAAAATTCAAAAAAAGAAAAGAAAAAAGAAAAAAATGAAAGTGTGTCTTGGTGAAAACCACTTCTTGTGGCACCTTGGTAGCAAAAGTAAAGAAAAATGAATCCATCCTATGGTGAAAAATACTTCTTGTGACACCTTGGATAAGTACCATGATGAAAACTCGGCAAACAAGCATCATGCATAATTCTTCTATCATCCATCTATCCCCTCTTCTCTCTTTGATCTTGATAATGTTGAGATATCTTTTCATATTGGCTATCTTATCCACGAGATTTTCTATTTTGCTCCCCCATTCACTCATAGCCTCTATCTTGAGCTTTAATCTTATTGCTCTATCCCATTGCTATCCTATCTAGTTGACCCCTTGGTCTTGATCACGATAAATAAAAAATGGTTCCTAGGTCTCTTGACATGTCTACTCTTTTGGACTACATGCTTCATGCTATCTCACTTGTTGGCTTCACTGCTTATCCTACATGCTATCTTGTTTAGTTCTTCCATTGCTTATCCAAAACCTACTTTATATGGCTATCTTTCCCTAGCTTGGATATTCTTGAGGAGTGCATCCTTGAGGATCACTTTCACTTGTTTCATACCCCTTTCTTATCCATCTTTGTCTATCCACTAAATTTTTGCTCCATCATGTCCTACACCTTGCTAGACATTGGGAGAAAATAATGTGATCTTGCTTGAGAACTAGTAATCTCTAAATTATTCTAAAAAATCCAAAAAAATCATATATGATTCTAAAAAAATCCTAAAAATTAGAAAATGTCCTGAAAAAAGATTATCTTAGTGAAAACCTAGCAATAGGTGCTTTGATGTATCACCAAAAAAATATTCAAAAATACAAAAAAAAAAAAAAAAAAAGTCCTGAAAAAATCTGTCAAGTGGTGAAAACCTGGAAACAAGCACTACTTGAAACCCTTGCAGCTATGTCTATCAGTCTCAATCATCCATTTCACTACACATTTCCTAGCTTGGAATTTTTTCTTGTCCTTGTCTCGGGGGCATAGCTACTTAGCCTATTGAGGTATTCTTGTGCATTAGGGTTTCTTTGACAACTCACAAAACAATGTTTCTCAACACTTCCCCCACCTTGACATCAAGTGTTTTTTAACACTTTTTAGATAGTTTACGTATGGTCTCCACTATTGCAATATTGCTCACTATCAGAATCAAGTCTTGAAGAAATGGCCAAGTGACTTACACATACACACTTTAACACTTAAATGATTGAGCTATGATAATCTTTATCTACTTTGTGTGTTGTCTATGATGATTTCTTTACTATATGTTCCATCCCTAATAGTCTTTCAAGGATGTCATTGACTAGAAGACTGTGGGCATGGGGCATGTTTTCTTGATTTCTACTTGTGGGTATACTTTGTTTGTCTATAGTGTTGTAAGCATTTATACTTGACCTAGTCAACATTTTGAATTACAAATGTATCATCCTTGACTATTTTGCAAGACCACACTCGGACTTTATCCTGACACTTATGCCTTGATACAGATGTAATCTTGCTAAATTAAACTTAGGGAATCTAATCGCATAGTTATCTTGACTTACATGTCTCTGATGCTTAGATTGGATTTCCACATACCTATCTAATATCGATCATATTCATATCCTCATAGTTATACTAGTGATGGTTGTATGATCTCATGATGTCCCTAATAAATGCTCAATAATGAAATTAAGAGTCTAAATGTTGTGCGCTTCTTGATGGTAAACCACTTTTCATATTAGCTTGCATTTTAGGTTCATTTTCTAGCTTAGTCTTGCATTCTTACATATGGGGAGAGCTCTCTCTTCATCTTTTCATAGACATATTGGCTAACTCCTTTCATATATTTCTTTACTTTCTTCTTGTTCATGTCTTCACCTTCTTAATCTTTTGCTTCATCTCTTTTCTATCTTATCGTCACATTATATAAAGTTTTGATCTCTTAAATAATTTCAATATCTTGGATTCATTTTAAGGATCAAAATCCAAATTCGAGTTCATTTTGATGGTCAAAATTGTCTTTTAAAATTCTACTTTCTTCTGAGCAGTTAGCTGACCTTTTGAGGTCTAATCTCTGAATCATCATTGGGGCATCTTCATTTCTTCATGTCTTCATCATTTCCATACTTCATATCTACTTCAATTCATCGAGTCATGTCTAAAATCACCTTTCTACTCATTTCGACCTAATTTTTATGGTATATCCTTCAAGGTCAACTCTAGCCAAACTGGGGCATTTTATCAATTTCTTATAGTCATTCTTGGGCTCTAATCAACTATCTATCATCTTGGACATTGCTATATTCTAATTTTCTCATGTCTAGTTGGTTTTTGCATCCCTTTACCTCATTTCAATTTCGATCCCAAGGGGGCAAAAATACTCTATTGTTGATTGTTACAGCTATCTATTTCTTAGGAGTATTTGTTTGACCTTATCACTTGCTCTTGATCTATTCACTTTTCTAGGTGTTAGAATTCCTTTTCGATCCTAACATCATCTTCCTAGTGTTTAGTACTACCACCATCAAGCTGTGCATTCAGGACTTGGAATCTAATTCTGCATTTCATTCTTTGGAATCAGACATCTATTTCTATTGATGCCCACTTGGCTTCTATTTTCTTTGACATAATGTGTTCTCGGATTGATCATGCATTAGTCAAAGAGGGGCATATGTAATTACCTAAAAATGGTCATCTAGACTATTAGCCCCCTTCTCAGTATTTTGGCTAATTTAATTTAATCATTTACCTAGACAGAATTGCTAATAATCAATTTATTTGATTATAAACTATAGTTTGACTATGCTATCCTAAGTTCATTATTTGATTAAAAGAACATGTCCCCTTTTAATTAAATAAAAGACCCCATTCTTCTAACCCACTTAAAGTGCACACATAAAGTCCTTTTTCTATTTTAAAATTAAAAGAAAAGGCTTTGTGAATTTTGTCTTATATGACAAGTCAACTTATATTCTATTGGTTGACTTGTCTGTACACATGGATCACTCCTATTTTCAAATTCCACCATTGATCATCCACCATCTTCATCTTGATCTGTACCATCTGTATGACTTTAAAAGGGAGAGAGCTTTCCCCCTCAAAGGATCCATCCATCTTTTGAGTATTGTTATGCTGTAGGTTTTCTAACAGGTTTCTTTGGAGCTTTGTGGAGAACTTCTATTTCTTGTCTACATTCTCTCATCCATGGCATCATGGCATTCTAGCTTAGCTTAGCTTTCATTTTTACATGTAGCTTAATCTCAAATAGCTTAATAATGGTATTGTAACACTCTCATACCAGTTTTAGCATAGTTGCATTTTGCATTCTCATCTTAGCTTAATCTTCATTTGCATTGCATCCTTGAGGAACTCCTTAGGACATTTGCATTGTTCCATCTTGTATTTGGAACCTCCCATTGCAGGGTTTAATAGCAAGAAGAGTATCTCTAAGGCTCATCTGAGAGCCCTTGAACTTGAAATACACTCTCTTGCACTCTGTGAACAGGGAGCTCTAAGCTAGCATTAGAGCATTTTGAACTCATGGAATCATTTGGATATAAGGGTTTAGAGTGAGACACTTTTGAGTGTACAAGTATCATCCTCATTAAGGCTTTCCCTTGGCCAGGTTTTCCCTAGTTAACAAATAATGGTGTTATGAGTTCTCTATGCGTAAGGTTATATTTACTATTCAACATTGTTGGTTTACTTTCATATGCAAGTTTTAAAGTAATTAACAATATTTAGTTGTGGGAAAAAGTTTGTAGAATATTGATTCACCCCTCTGCTTAGTATCATCTATTTCCAACAATTGGTACTAGAGCCTAGTTGCTTTCAAGAGGCTTAACAACTTAAGTAAGATCTCAGTCATCTTGAAGAAGCCCTTGTGTAGATTGATCTTCTTACTCAAGAGAGAGGTAACTTGAAAGATAGATACAAAGATGAAAAAGTTTACATTGGCAAACTATAAGATGAAATTAATGATCTTAAATTTGGAAGTGAACCTTTTATGTAGACTAGTGATAATGATGATAAAGAAAAAATCAAGAAAGAGAATGAGATCTTGAAACATGAGTTGAAAATTGTTGAACTAATGTTGAGTCTTAAGATTAATGGCAATAAGAGTGAACCTAATCTAAAATATGAGAATGTAGACCTTAGATCCCAGTTAAGTCAAGTGACATCTGAGTTAGATTCTATTAAGATAGAGCATGTAGAGT
Source organism: Cupressus sempervirens (assembly GCA_028749045.1). Classification (NCBI taxonomy): domain Eukaryota; kingdom Viridiplantae; phylum Streptophyta; class Pinopsida; order Cupressales; family Cupressaceae; genus Cupressus; species Cupressus sempervirens. Next base: position 559,663,066 of record CM053789.1, on the reverse strand, counting down.
TGGAAAAATACATCATTGTGAAAGGAGAGTTGACACAAGAAAACTAATAGATAGATAAACTTTACAAAAGTTGTGAGAAAATTGATGAACAAATACTTCTGTAATACCCTAAAATTGGCTCATTGCCATGGTCACCAATTCTGGTCTATTTCAATCAATCCTAAGTCCTATGTCACTAGGTAATTCTTATTCTTCTACTTGCTACTTGACTTAATTTTCAAATGTAGAAAACCCTAAATCTGCATTCATCATACTCTATATTTAATTCCTAAAGTATTGACTCATATTAGTCACATTAAACCTAGTGATTATAGATTTAATTTATTTGAAGTATTTATACTTTAATTAAATTAAATTATATCCTAAGGATAATGTACTAGGGAATTAAAAGATTTAATTTAATATTACATGCCCATTTTAATTAATTGAATTAGATTATTCAATTAAATGAAAAAGGTATTTGTGAGGTCATATCTCACCTATTCATTTAAATAATATCTTTAAAATCCTCTCTTCTGTCCTAAATGGAAACTCTGAGTGAACTACTTCTTGAAAATGGAATCAATCTAGTTAACTCGCTCTTACACTTATGACAAGTTTAGTTAACTACTCATCACACTAAGATTTGAAACAATTCACTTCACTTGCACAAAAAAGTTTCCATCTTAACAAAATCTTCTATCTAATCCTAACCCTTCATCAAGGTTGATCCTAACCATTGATTCATTCCTAGATTCTATTTAAGGGACTCATAATTCCTCATTATAGAGGTTGAATTGAATTTTTATCAAATCTATACTAAATTGTGCACTCACTCACTCATTATTAGCATAAGTTTTCATTTCTTAGATTAAATACCATATAGCTTTAATATGCATACATGTAATCTAGTTTATTTTATATGCTCTTAGAATAATTGCATATATCATTTAGAATAATTGCATTCAATATAGAATTGATTGCATTTAAATCCTTCATTCTAGAAATGTTTGGTTGCTTGCATCTCAACTCTGAGAGCATAAATAGGAAAAATCCTTCTAGATAGAAGGCAACTAGTCCCACTGTTAGACCTCTTGGATGAACTATCCCATGTTTATTATAGGATGAATCCATAAGTAAGGACCATGTTGAAGTGTGTGTGAGGTTTAGAGGCCCACAAATTCACACATACATTTCTAGTGCCCACTATGGGGCCCAAAATATAGTTTTTTGGCCTCATTTACATTAATTTCTATCATTTTTTATCACTTTGTCCGTACTATTCCATACAATTTTCTAAATTCTTGCATGAGAAATTTCATTCTTGCATTAATATTTGAAGGGTCTCATCTGAATCTATACACTTTCTCACATGAAAAAGTGCCCCATTGCGTAAGTCTTCACATGGCACCTCATTTTCTCACGTGGGTCAGTGAAAGATCTCTCATAGTCCTATGCAAAATTTCATGCAAAATTTTGAAACAACAAGATTAATTTTGTCATTTTCAGCATGTTGTTCATTATATTTTACTAATGTGTTTTCCTCTAAAGCATGATTGTTTTATTTTTCTAGTTTTCTACAACATAATGATTGTCTACAAGACATTTGAGAAAGACTCCTTTACATTAACCATTCAAACATGAACTGACTATTTGTTTGCAGGATGATTTTCAAGGATATGTTTGTCAAAGATTAGATTTTAAAACTCATGAAACAATGTGTTTTCTTTTGTATTTTCAAAACATAGTCTAATTCGAGCTTGTAAACTTCCTAGGGTGCAAGACAAAAGAATAAGAGATTATGTTCTTCACCACTTGGAGGTCATGACCAAGGGTGAATCAAAAACCTAGATGCTTTTGAAAGATGACATTTCAAAGAAGGAAAGAAACTTAGTGGTTCTCTAGTGCTAATCCTTTTCTATGATGAGATGATGGCTTCCTTTCAAGGGAATAAAAATCTTTAGGAAGGGTGAGTCTAGATTGATTAAGCTAAGTCGGTAATTAACCTATTCTATGTTTTTGGGTGAGAAAGTAAGGTACAGGAGTATGCTCTTTCCCCTTGAGGGAAATCAAAAACTTTGACCCTTGCATTTGTACCACTAGTCTAAGTCAATCCTTTAAAGGGCTTTCCAGAGTGATCCAACCTTTGGGAATGACCCAACTAAGCACACTCCTTTAGCTAGAGATTCCACCTCACTATAATCAAGATGCTTTGTAGATCGAAAGACTCCAAAGCTAGATTAATTTCTTTCCTATGATTCTTGATATCGCTTATCAAGGGGAAGCTTTGTCTGTTGCACTGGTCAGCACTAGCCCCAGTCTTGCTAACCAAGTGTGTGCACTCTTAGATGTTGGTGTGGGCTGCTGGTCTCAACTTTTCTTGTGGAGCCACCAGGGATTAATTTGAATGGAAGCCAAGTAAAAACCTCTTAGTTAGAAGCTACCTAGTTCATCTCTGAAAGGAGGCATAATCTTTGTTCAAGGAGGGGGAAGAATCTCTCCTGTAGAACTCACCGTAGGCATGCTAGATGTCAGAAGGTCATATACACACTTGTCCCCTACAAAAAGGGTTCTTATTTAGCATATACTACTGAGTCCTTTGAATATACCAAAAATATAGACACCCTCTATGGGGTGACATGGCTATGTGTGGCACACGCATGCACATAAGATGTGGGACAAAGGTTTTTCCTTCTCTACCATTTTCTATGTTTGTTATCGAGTCCTAAACATGTCCAAACCTGCTTAAATAAACTACAAGTCAAGACTCCCCTATCCCTCTAAGTTGCTTTGCCCCTAGTTGGATTGTATTTGACTATTGATTGCTTCATGTGTCCTATTGAAAACACCTTGTCTTGTTTGAAATCCAACATCACTTTCACAAGTCTGAAAATCAACCTTGTAATCTACCTATTATTAGTTAAACAAACTTGCAATCTATCAAAAACTATTGAAAATATCTTCAAAATACAACTCTATTGTCAGTTTGGTCTAGAATTTTGCGTGCAATCTTGCAACATTTCATGCAAGCAGTCACATCTTTGTGCGGTCCTATCCAGGTCTTCATGCAAGAACTTGCATATGCCCACGTGATATCTTGCCAAGTGTCTTTGTTGAACCTATCACTTCTTCATGTGACCATGAACAACTCTTCACGTGACTTTAAATTATTGTTATGAGATTTTGCGTCACCTAGTGTACTTTCTTGCACACCTCATAGAGAATCTTTGCATGAGACCTTGTTCTAAAACTATCAAATCAGCTTATTTGAGCAATCTATGATCTAGATCTAGTCTACTTTCTACATCTAGTTGTCCCTTCTTTATTTGTAAATAGTCCCCAAATAGTGGCATTTATCTAGCTAAAGATTTTTGATCTATACTTTGAATAGTCTCATCCTTTAGTTGTCTTGATTCTCATTCTTTAGTTCTTTTCATACTCTATGTTACATTAGTAATAATATTTGGCTATCCTAGCCTTCAAATCAGACTATTTGTGCCTTCATATAGAACACTCTTATCTTGTTCTATTGAGACTAAGTTCTAGTGCGGTCCTTGTCCAGGTTCTTGCTTCTTGTCCTTGTCTATGACAGTCACAACAAGGAGAAAAAACATGTTTTATCCTCTTAAAATTAGATGAGGTCATGATAGGGGTCATAATTATTGTAGAGGTTGCATTCCTTTTGTTACATGTTCTGCATCCAGTTCATCTAGTGAGGCATCTTCATGATCTCCCTCACTCGTCTGGTCACCTCGATTCTAGTGAACATTCTCCATAAACTTGTGGCAAACCAGGAACCCTTTGTATGAAGATGATCTTGAGACTAGTAGAGGTCCTATATCTCTAAAAAAAATGTTAAACTTCTTTTTCAAAGGATTTTTTGAATCACAATGTACCAAAATTAAACACGTTCCTATAATGACTGTTCATGAACTTAAACATGGTAGTCATAGTAGACATCAAGAAGCACCTAGGAATGACAAAGAGAAAGACCATGCCACTAATGAGGAATAAGAAGAGGTGGAAATACTTCTTGAACACATAGAAAAATGTTGAAGAGACAAAAACATTCAAAAGGTCATGGGAATTCTACTCAATGAAGAGAAAGAAAGTTACTTTCTCCAACTTGCCCTAGGGGGAGCTAAGCTACCCTCTCATTTCAATGTGGAAACCATCATCACACTTGAAGAAGAAAACAAGACTTCTAAACTCCAAAAACAACTAAAATTATGCAAGACCAACTAGCTCAAATGATGCAAGAGAAAGACAAACCCACCAAAACATACACCTTAGATGCTCTTTGTCCATTTCTATTTGACAAGAGCATAGACATGCCTCCTTTCCCAAGAGGAGTAGAACTACCTAAGTATGAAAAATACTTTGGATCCATTAATCCCCAACATCACTTACAAGAATTTGGTGCATTATCCATGGAATTTATGCATAACTAGACAAAGCTCATGCATTTATTTCCCAAAAGTCTAGGTGGTTAGGCTTTGGAGTGGTTCTCATATTTGCCTCCTAGTATCAAGACATTTAACAAAATTGCCAACTTGTTTGTCTAGTAGTATTCTCATAACATTCAACACCTTGTCAATATTCGAGATCTATGTAACCTTAAGAAAAAATTTTGGGACCCCTTCCTCACATTCCTCCAAAGATGGAGACAACTTTACACTAAGTATTCACACAAAATTCCATCAATAGAAAAGCTTGACATTTTAACTAATAATCTCCTACCTAATTTTGGGTATAGAATCTAACTTCAAGGTGTACATATTTTTGAGACATGATCACACAAGCCATTCACATTGAGGAATTTATGGTAAAAAGGGTGAACTTACTCTTCAGAAGGACACAAAACAAGGCTCTACCTCAAATAAAGACAAAAAAAAGTATGTCAACAAGAACCAAGAAATTGTGCATGATGGGGTTGTTGACAATATCACTCCTAAACCTGTTAAGGTGCAGAAAAAAATGCTAAGAAGCCTCCTCCTAACAATAAGACATCTAGGAACAAATTGTGAAACTCATGGGCCACACACTCTAAGAAAGAGTATACACCCCTAGGTGAACCTTTGGATGTTGTTTACAAAACATTATTACAACACAAGCTTATTTCACAACTGGACAACCCTAACCCCTATGATCCGTAACCATGCCCACCATGGTGGAATGAAACCTCATTCTATGAGTATCACCAAAATAAGGGGCACAAAACTAGCAACTACATAAACTTGCACCACAAAGTCAAGGACATGATTGATGCTGGTGAACTTGTGGTAGATGGACATAACAAGAACTTGGATCACAAGGCCTTCAAAAAGTCTTTCTTGGCTTATTAAAAATGAGAGAGTTCAAAACCAAAACCCAACAACAAGGTCAACTATGTATATTCCAATGATGACAATGTGATTAACATGGTTGAACCTATGGATTTTGAATACTATGATGTCATTACCATCAAGGGAAAACAAGATAATGATAAATCCAAGACACCATTTGTCTTGAGAGGCTCTACTTCCAACACAATAGACAACACAACTTTACAACACTATGTTAATGTTGTTACCCACTCTCGTGCCAAGTTGGTGCTCAAAGGCCCTGCACCTTCTACTCTTGATCCTAAACAACATAAAGACAAAGCCCATATTGGTCCATTTAGAAAAGGTGAAAAACTCACAACAACCTCAATAGAAAGTAGTTATAGTATTCTTGATCAATTGAAACAAACTAATGCTCAGATCTCCATCTTTGTGCTACTTAAAATATCACCTGCTCATAGGCAGATTTTGGACAAAGCCCTCACTAAGGCAAACATTCCTTAAGATCTTGATCTTGACCAATTTCAATCCATAGTAGGTCACTTGACCTCACCTTATTTTATGTCCTTCTCTATGGAGGATGATAACTCACTAAGTTACCCACACAATCAACCTCTACATATTGAGGTCATGATACATTAGACATGTGTTCATTGGGTACTCATTGATAATGGCACTAGTTTAAACATTGTCTCTATTGCTTTTCTTAGAAAATTGAATTATTCTGAGGACTCTATTGATCCTTGATGCAAAATCATTATCAAAGCATATGACAAAGTTGAATGAAAGTCTCTAGGTCTTGTGGTCTTACCCATTCGCATTGGTCCTATAGAAAGGGATGTCACCTGTCAAGTGTTCAACATTCCCTTCACTTATAAAATTTTTCTAGGATGGCCATCAATACATGAGATGCATGTTGTTCCATCCACATATCACCAATGTGTCAAATTCCCATTTCATGGCTCTAAGGTCACTATTCCTACCACTACTAACTATACCTGCAATATGCTTAAAGTTGCTAAACTTTTTATCCCCACTAATAGGGAGTCCACTGATTATCATGACAATAAGTTGAAAAAAAATTGATTATTCATTCAAACTAAAATAAAATAGCATCGGAGAGTACCATATTGAACTAGTGTTGTCATTAACATCTCTTCTAGAGTCTACTTGTCATTGTGGGAGACCCTCAGAGGCAAAGAAACCATTTGCATTGATGCATCAAACCAAGTATAATGGAACTTTTGTCAAGGCTATAGTTCCCCTAGAGGATGAAAGTGAAAATAGAGCCATTTTTGCATGGATTTATAGAGAAGAGACTCCAGTAAACTTAATAGAGTAAGCTCAAGAAATCACTCCTAAGAAATATGGACCTAGTCTTATGCTCATGAAGAATTTTGGCTACAAGGAAACTAGGCCTATTGGGTGCAATAACAATAGCTTAGTTGATCCCATCAAGGCAATAGCTCGAAGAAATAGTGATACAATTGGCATAGGCTTTAAGAAGGTTCCCTTCCATTTAGGGGCTAACAAATTCATACCAGAACCTAAGAATTCATCTGGAAATGAGTCATAAGCCAAGTTAGATACTCAAGAGGAACAATCTAACAATGAGGATCCCTATTCTTATCCTATTCCTCACAATCTTGTTAAATTCTTTGCTGAGCTAGATGACTTTGTCCCATGTGTTAGCACTATGGATGATACTAGTGATTCTTCTGAGAACAATACTGATCAACCCAAAGCTCATTTAGAAAATGGAGAGTCTAGTCAGTCATTGCATATTGAGTACCTATGTGAGAACCCAGATGATGAAGGTAAGTATGTCACTATCACTATTGGGGAAATTTATAGTCTTTCACCATGTAGCATTGATTCTAAGGAATATGAGTTTGAATCTCTTTCAGAAGTGACTATTGATAAAGGCATTGACCAAGTTCATGTCTATGAAAACCAAATCAAAGTGAGTGAAATGTCTAGGGTTAGGCTAGATGGGTCTAATCCAACTAGTGTCCTAGAGTTGCCAATTGCTAAGATTAGTACTCAAAGGCATTTGAACACACTTGTGGAAAAAGTTGCCATAGGTCTTGAATTGTTGGTCCAAGCACTTAATGATTATACCATGAACACAATCAAACCTATCACTACTCTTGCACTCACACATCTTGAGCTTATAGATTGGAACCTTAATGTATCTAGTGAAGTTCCCACATTCTAGAATGACTATGCTCTTGCCTACTAGCTAAAAACTCTCGAACACGTAACATATTCCACCAATAAATAGAGCATCAACATGACTAAAGCTGACATCAAGTATATCAATCATACAATTAAAAAGAAAAATGGAAAAGGTTCAATGATGAAAACCACATTGTGATAGCGTCAGAACCCAAAAAAGTAAAAAAAAAAAGATGTATCCAAGGGTGAAAAACTCTCTGAGGTTCTTGCAGATGAGATATTTGATGCACTTCTAAGTCACTTTCAAGAGAGATCATTAGTGTTGATAGAGCCAACATAGCCAATCAACCTAGATATAGAAGAACATCCTCATATGATATATATATCATAGTCAGTGTCTCCTAAAAAAAAGGAAGAGTTCATTTCCTTTTTCCAAGAGAAGAAGAGAAATTTTTCTTGGACATATTCAAACATGCTAGGGCTAGATCTTGATAATCTGATGCATCACTTGTCCATCACACCAGGCATCAAACTAGTTAAATAGAAACTTCAAAAAATGCATCCTCATGTTGCATTGCTTGTCAAAGAAGAACTAGAGAAACTCCTAAAAGTAGGATTCCTCCATGTAATTGATTATGCTGAATGGATATCCAACATTATTGTAGTCTCTAAGCATGATAAATCTATTAGAGTTTGTATTGACTTCCATGATCTCAACTTGGCATGTCCTAAGGATGATTTTCCACTTCCCAACATTGATATGATAGTGGACATGATGGAAGGCTATGAGATGTACTCACTAATGGAAGGGTTTTCTGGTTACAATCAGATAAAAATTGTGCTAGAAGATCAAGAGAAGACTTCTTTTACATGTGCATGGGGAAACTTTTGCTAGAATGTAATGCCATTTGGATTGAAAAATGCTGGTGTGACCTATCAGAGAATAGTAACTACAATCTTCCATGACATGATGCATAAGACCATGGAGGACTACATGGATGATAACTTGGTCAAAAGTGCAAAATGCAATACTCATCTGCAAGATTTGGGACCTATCCTAGATTGCATGGAAAAAATCAGTCTTTGGCTCAATCCTATGAAATGCACATTTGGTGTCACATCAGGAAAGTTTTTGGGATACATCTTGTCTACAAAATGAATTGAGGTGGATCCGAAGAAAGTTCAAGAAATTATAGCTATGCCTCCACCTCAAAACATTAGCCAGATAAGAGGTCGACAAGGTAGACTCCAATCTATTTGTAGGTTTATCTCATAGTTGGCACATAGATCACAACCCTTCACAAAGACTTTACATAAGAGTGTTAAATTCAACCAAAGTCAAGATTATGAGCAAAGCTTAATATAGATCAAATAATATCTTGCTTATCTACCAAGCCTGATGCCTTCTATTTATGGGAAGCCTTTGATTTTGTACATTTTAGTAACTAAAACATCTTTGGGAATCCTATTACCTCATGAAAATAAAAACAATAAAGAGAAAGCTATTTACTACTTGAGTCACACACTGATCTCTTATGAGAGGAATTACAACATCATTGAGAAAGCTTGCTTGGCAATCATCTTTGCTTCCTAGAAGTTGAGACACTACATCCTTGCCCACACTATATGGCATGTGGCTAAAATAGATCCACTAAAGTACTTTCTTAGTAAGGTAGCTCTCATAGGATGATTGGCTAATTGGGTCATGATATTCAAAAAAATTGACATCTAGTGTGTTGAATGAAAAGGAATAAAGGGACAGATAATTGCAAACTAGCTAGCAGATGCACCTAAGCAGAGTCTCCTACCAATGAACATTGATTTCCCTGATGAGTCAATTTGTACACTCACACCCCAAATGTGGGTCATGTTCTTTGATGGATCCTTCACACAACAGGGATCTAGTGCTAGATTACTCTTTGTAACACCACAGAGATATTCATTTCCCAAAGCATACAAGATTTTGTTCCCTTGTACAAATAACATTGTTGAATACGAGGCTTTGATCAATGGCATGAAATTTGTAGCTAGATGGAGAGTGGATTAGTTAGACATCTTTGGAGACTCTTAGCTTTTAATCAACCAGGTTAATGATGTGTATCAAATAAAGGATTAGAAATTAGTTCCTTATAAATGCATGGTTGATGACTTCAAGAAGTATTTTTCACACATCACCTTCCAATAGATTCCTTGAGTAGATAATAAAGTGGTTGATGCTATGGATACTTTGGCCTCCTTGCTATATATGCCTCAAAATGATCTTTGATATGAGTTCTTGGTGGAAGAGTTACACTACCTAGCCTATGATACCCCTAATTCTAGGATGATATGTTCTATTGTAGGATAAGACTCATCCTGCTACCATCACATCTATTCCTATCTCCATAATCAAACCATTCTTGAAGGTCTAACCTAGAATGAGAAAAATTACCTTATCCATAATGCTTCACATTATGTCATTATTGTTGATGACCTATATAGGAGAGGTCTCAACAAAACACTCCTTAGGTGTTTAGAACCCAAAAAAGTTCAAATGCACATTAATTGATGTTCATGAGGGCATTTGTGAATCCCACTCAAAGGGCTTGATACTAGCTTGCAAAATCATTAGAGATGGTTACTATTGGCCTAAAATGGAGTAAGAAGAAATCAAGTATGCTAGGTCCTGCAAGTAGTCTCAACTCCATGGGAATCTAATCCATGCTCTAGCCAGTGAGCTGATTTCCTCTACTAAAACTTCAAAAAGTGGGCCTTCAACTTGGTGGGTTAGATTCACCCAACCTCTTCTAATGGACATTAGTACATTATCACAACTACAAATTGCTTCACAAAGTGGGTAGAGGTAGTACCTATCATAGTCACCAATGGAAAAACCATAGCTCTTTTGATCACAAACTACATCATCTATAAGTATGGTGTATCATCCTCAATCATTACTGACAATGTAGGACAACTCAAAAATAAAGACCTCAAGGAACTATGGAAATGATTCAAAATCACACAACATTTTTCTTCTATCTATTATCCCCAGGGTAATGGCTAGGCTGAGGCATCCAATAAGGAAATTCTCAAGATCCTTCATTGCACAGTCAACAAATTTGGGAGACTAGCACCTTGAGAGAAGCATTAGGACTCCAATAGGTATGACACCCTTTGCTTTGGTTTATGCAGTAGATGTTGTGCTCCCAATAGAGGTCAAGATTCCTAGCTTGAGAATCTCTATGAAGGGCCTTATTACTGATGAATATTACAAGATAGCTCAGCTTCAAGAGCTAGTGTTACTAGATGAATTTCAACAAGTGGCATGTGATCATCTATGAGCATATCAACAACAAATGTCAAGAAGCTACAATTAGAAAGTTAGGCCACGTGACTTCTAGCTAAGTGATCTCATCCTGAGAGAGTATCCTAAGAATCAACAATAGCAAGTCCAAAAAGGGAAGTTTGAACCAAACTAGCTTGGTCCTTACATTAGTACTAAAATGTATGGATCTAGTGCTTACCAAATTTCTACAGCCAGGGGAGAAGTGCTCAAGGAACTTGTCAACACTCTCCACCTAAAGTGGTTTTACAGTTGATCTGATCTTAGTAGCTCTTTGTACATATCTATATGTCCAAAAAAAATTTTAAAAATAAAAAAAAGTCCTGGAAAAAAATTGTTACCTTGGTGAAAACCTAGCAATAGGTGCCTTGGTAACACCAAAAAAACTTGAAAATTTCCAAAAAATTAAAAAAAAGAGAAAAATACAAAAATACAAAAAAATTGAAAAAAAAGAAAAGTGCCATTGGTGAAAACCTAGAAATAGGCATCATGGTAGCAAAAAAAGAGAAGTTCTACCAAGATGGTGAAAACCTGGTAAATAGGCACCTCTTTTCCCCAATGCTCCATCTCATAGCACATCTTTTGGCTTTCTCTATAGTTTCTTCACTACTTTTCCTAATTTCTACTCGTATATCCATAGATTGAGTCTTGTCACAACTCAGGGGTGTTCCCCTTTAGTGTCATAGAATCTCTTTTGCGAAAGTCACTAGTCATTCTGGCTATGTCTGCCTATTATCACCAATGTTGATATTTTCAAGATTCTCCTCATAGAATCTCTTTTGCAATGGTCACCAATCATTCTAGCTATGTATGCCTATGATCACCAGTGTCACCCTTTGTCAAGATTTGCCTCATTAAATCTCTTTCGCAATAGTCACTAGTTGTTTCATTTGTGTCTGCCTATTGTTGCTCAAGTAATGTTTCAAGATTACTTTATGTAAAATCTCTCTTGCATCAATCACTAGTCATCCTAGATATGTCTTTCTACTATCACTCTGTCCTCTTAGGTTCTTCACCTCAAATATTTCTCCTTAACCTTAGTCACCAGTCATTCTGACTGTGTCTACCTACTATGCTCACCCTACTAAAGAGATTTATTTCATCCATGTTTTGGACATTGACATTTGACCATGACAAACATTGAACTCAAAATGACATACTTGTTTAGATATGCTAAGAATTTTTTTTTTTTTTTTCCCTTTATCATGTCTCCTTTAGTAACTTGATGATGTCATTTATGACTAGAGAAGTAATGATTGGGTGCATGATATTTTCTTTGCTTTCTATCTGCGGTTTGGTTCCAATTAGTTGATGTATTCCTATAAGAGGGGTGTCTACTATAAGAGCCTCCATCTTATATTAGATGGCTAGGTGTACCTTGACTCCTTTTATATGAATACATCAATAATGATGGTTCTTCTTCTTGTCTCTTGGAGTGAACTCTTCATGCTATAGTATACACTGATACTTGTCCTACTAAGTAAACGTACGGGTCACTGCAAGTATACCTAGCACATTTTTATCTCAAGTTATGAATGCAAGGGTTATTGCAAATAGAATACTTATTGAATACCAAGTGTAAGATGGATCTCTCATGTGTTTGGTGTGTTTTCCATGCAAGCAACATTTGGGTCATCCTAACATTTATGTTTTGATGCTTATGTTAACTTGCTACATCAAAAGGGATGAATGTTCTGGTCATTCTGGCTTCTTGTGCCTTGAATGCTTACATCTCATCCTAACAAACCTATAACCTATTTCCTATTCATATTCCCATTGATTGCACTATTAGTGGGGGTTTTAGGACATATAGGATTTATTTCTATGCTTAGTGATGATAAATTGTCGAGGCTTGGTAACTAGACCTAGGGTTGCATTTAACATAGTCTTGCATTACATACTTCACCTACATAAGCACACAATTCAATTAAAAATCTATTTCCATCCTTTGTGAGGGGGGATTGTGGATCTCTTCAAACATATTAGGATTCTCCATGGCTACACAAACATTTGGTTCTTTGGTTCATATTGGGGACTCTTGTCAGTGTCAAGCAAAAACATACAACACTTCATGAGGTGTCAGTTCATTTCCATATGCATTACATCCATATACTCATGTCATTTACATTACAAAATCAAATTATATCACATAAAACATAGATTCATACATCAAACATCACATTTGCATCTCATAATCATCATATAAGCATCTCATGTACATCAAAGGAAAATACAGACAATGAAAATAACATGAACACAATGCTACTTAGCTCAAAATCTCATATATATATATATATATATATATATCCATGAATGTGTCTGATGCAGGAGCATCTTGCATGGGAAAATAATTGGGAAAAAAAAAATTGAAAAAAAAAATAAAAAATAAAAAAAAAAAAATTTGTGGAGGAGAGAGAAAGTGATGAAAATTAGAGGAGAAATAAATAAATAAATTTAAAAAAGGGAAAAAAAGAGAAAAGAAAGAAAAAGAGGATTTCTATTTTCGAGGTGCATAGGTGGCATAATAGAAAAATAAATAAATAAATGGTTGTCATTCCATTTATCGAGGTGTGTGGGTAGAATTCAAGAAAGTTATGAATATTGTAGAAAGTTGTGGAAGTTGTAGAAGGTTGTGGAGGAATTCTAGAAGGTTGTGGATAAGTCATGCATGGGGTGATAAGTGCCTATTTAAGCAAGGCATATGAGCATTTCTAAATCAAGCTCAAGGGGAAGCTTGAGGAGTAAAAGCTCAAGGAGAATCTCGAGAAGTGGAAGCTCGAGGAGGAGAAGCTTGAGAAGGAGAAGCTCAAGAAGGTGAAAGCTTTGGAAGGAAAAGCTTGAATGTGTGAAAGTTGGAAAGCATGGAAGGCTTCAAGGTGTGAAAGAGAAGGAGGAAGTGAAGAGTGATTTTTCTTGAGTCTGTGAACAGAGCGCCAAATGTGAGGTAGTTTATAGAAGGATTATGGTGGAGTTGTGAGTGTAGACAAAGCGTCGAATGTGAGGCAGTTTATGCTTGGATCTTGGATAAAGTTGGAGAAGAGCTAGTGACTGCGGTTTAGAAACAAGGAGGTTTCTTGGTGGCTTGCAAGCACAAGTTGAGATCTCAGAGGTTTCTACCAGAGTGTAGATCTAGACTAGCTTGGGTTTGGATTGGATCTTGAGAGATCTTGTAGAAATGTTAATGTAATTTGCTATTGGATTTTAAAGTATAATAAAAGTGTTCTTTGGGAAGCATTTTATTTTCTCTTGGTCTTCATTCTTGGTTGTGAGTTGGTAAGGGTGGTGTGGCCCTTTATCAGTGGTATCAGAGTAGAGCTACATTAGTGGTATCAGAGCAGGAGTTCCTGAGTGTACAAGCAGATTGCCAAAGTGTGAGGCAGTTTGTACTAGGACCTTGGTTGGGTGAAGTTTATCAGAGTAGGAGTTCCTGAGTGTACAAGAAAATTTCTGAAGTGTGAGGCAGTTTTTACTAGGACCTTGGTTGGGTGAAGTTTATTAGAGTGGGAGTTCTTGAGCATGTAAACAAATCGCCGAAGCTGAGGCAGCTTGCACTAGGACCTTGGGAGGACATGAAAATATATAGATTGATGTGGAGATGGAAGATTGAACTTGTTGAGGCATGATTGTGGAGAGTTGGTGGATTGCAGATCCATTGTCCTAGACTTGTGATGTGGTTCCTAATTGTTTGTGTGAGGTGGCAGGTTGCGATCTAACTTGCAAAGAATTTGGTTGTCACAAGGAGCATGGGAAGGATTTGTTACAGAGGGTTTACAAAGATCTTGGAAGATGGCTCCAAGAGGATTGGACCCTAAGATGATCACAAAAATCCATGATATTGTGGAGAGGAATTTTTCTAAGATGATTTCTCAGTTGGATGCTAGATTCGCTGATCAAGCTAAGAAGGTCAAGCTGGAAGATGATAGTTTTGCTAATCAATTTGTGGAGCGTAATGCAAAACCTGTAGAGCAAATAGAGGTTGTTGTTCATGATATTCCTAACCTTGTTGATGTTGGGATGGAGATTGGTTCTCATGATCAGTCAGTTGAGTCTGACATGGAGATTGTGGAGCACTCAGTTGTGGATGATCTAGTTGTTGTTGGTGGTGACTTGTATGTTGCAGAGCATCTTGTTGTGAGCAATGAGGTTGCTGATGTTGTGAGTGTGGACTGTGTTGATGGAGATCTACATGTTGATACTGATGCTGAGCTTGTTATTGCTGGTATGGATTCACTAGTTGTTGATGTGAATGGGAGTTTGGTAATGAAGCATTATGTTCAGTTTGTTTCTTAGTGTGAGCATGTTGATTGGATGGTTGAGATTCGGGTGTTTGATAGAGTAATGCAGATGTGGAATATTTGTATGGTGGTTTTGTTGTCCCTATTGAGGTGGAAGCCTTTGGTGAAGATGAAGATGGTGGTAGATCTTTCTTTTGGCGTCAAAGTGTGGGACACACTTTTCTATCTACCAGGGGAGTCTGATGCAGGAGCATCTTGCATGGGAAAATTATTGGGGAAAAAAAAATTTGAAAAAAAAAAAAATTGTGGAGGAGAGAGAAAGTGACGAAAATTAGAGGAGAAATAAATAAATAAATAAAAAAAGGGGAAAAAGGAGAAAAGAAAGAAAAAGAGGATTTCTATTTTCGAGGTGCATAGGTGGCATAATAGAAAAAATAAAAAATAAATGGTCATCATTCCATTTATCAAGGTGTGTGGGTAGAATTCTAGAAAGTTATGAATATTGTAGAAAGTTATGGAAGTTGTAGAAGGTTGTGGAAGTTGTAGAAGGTTGTGGAGGAATTCTAGAAGGTTATGGATAAGTCATGCATGGTGTGGTAAGTGCCTATTTAAGCAAGGCATATGAGCATTTCTAAATCAAGCTCAATGGGATGCTTGAGAAGTAAAAGCTCAAGGAGAAGCTCAAGGAGAAGCTCGAGAAGTGGAAGCTTGAGAAGTGGAAGCTTGAGGAGGAGAAGCTTGAGAAGGAGAAGCTCAAGAAGGTGAAAGCTTTGGAGGGAAAAGCTTGAATATGTGAAATTTGGAAAGCTTGGAAGGCTTCAAGGTGTGAAAGAGAAGGAGGAAGTGAAGAGTGAGTTATCCTAAGTCTGTGGATAGAGTGCCAAACATGAGGCAGTTTATAGTAGGATTATGGTGGAGTTGTGAGTGTAGACAGATCACCAAATGTGAGGCAGTTTACACTTGGATCTTGGATAAAGTTGGAGAAGAGCTAGTGACTGCGGTTTAGAAACAAGGAGGTTTCTTGGTGGCTTGCGAGCACAAGTTGAGATCTCAGAGGTTTCTACTAGAGTGTGGATCTGGACTAGCTTGGGTTTGGATTGGATCTTGAGAGATCTTGTAGAAATGTTAATGTAATTGCTATTGGATTTTAAAGTATAATAAAAGTTTTCTTTGGGAAGCATTTTATTTTCTCTTGGTCTTCATTCTTTGTTGTGAGTTGGTAAGGGCGGTGTGGCCCTTCATCAATGGTATCAGAGTGGTCCTACATTAGTGTCAATACAAAAAAATGAGCACTACTCAAGGAATATTGATAAAAAATGATACAAATGGTGTTGGCACACCAATCAATACATAGCTAGAATCAAAATTAGTGCTAAGCATATCATGTGACTAACTCTAACCCACACCATCACCTCTTGCTAGAGGAGAAGGAGGAGGTGGCATGTCTAGTCTCGCTAGTGGGTGTGTACCTCCAAAGTCTTAGGCATACTATGAGAAATGAGGCACCTAGTGAGCCTCATCAGGCACCACTATAAAGTATGCTGCAAAATGGTAGGCCACTTCGGCCATTTGCAGCTAGACCTCATCCTATAACACCTCTACCCTCTGCTCAGTAGTCTACACTCAATCTCTTAACCTCTAAATCTCCTAATCTCTCTTAGAGATTTGTGCATCCCTGATAGCTACCTATATCTATAGCTCTCCAATCTATCAAGAGGCCTACTAGATCCACTCTCTATCACTACAGTGCATCCTAAGATCCTATAGTAGGCTACTCCTGCATCTCCTCATCAATCATCTCCAGTGCCTGCTCCTCAATCATTGACATCAACCTTGCTCTCGACCACTACCTCCTATAGCTGGGTATAGCCCCATCTACCATACAAGAATCTAGACTTGTCACACTTCTCTCTCACCTGTGGTGGTGGACCCTATGGCTACTACTGTTGTGGTGATTTGTTTTGCTGTATAGGTCCCTATACTAGTGCCTACTAAGGAGCCTATCCTTCTACCCCCAAGGGATCTATGAAGCATGGGAAGGGGTGACTAATAAGATATGCCTAATATGCTAGCATCACCCCTACAACTGATACGTCCAGAAGGAAGTCCCACTATGTTGCATCTAGGTTGCACACATCAATCATTGATCTCCCAACATCTAATCTTGTTGGCCATCCTTATATCAAGTCTTGGGCTACCCTCGCATAGGCACAATACTCTTGGTAGATATCCTACTACCTCCCATATTGTCTCCAAACCTGTGTCATAGCAAACTACTCAATGATCTATGTGGTCCTACCCACCAGCGATCATGAGTAGAACATCCAACCTAGCTCCCTAGGAGCATTGTCCCAATCCTCTATCTCTTGCTAGGGCTGCCATATAATGGAGACCAGGTCATCGAGATAGGTCCTCCAATGATCTATCTTTCCCAAGCCTTCCTAGGTAATCTGCCCCCTATATCTACATATTTATGGCTCCATGGGCTCACATGTATCCTCAAAAATGGATCATGTAATAGGTAGGTGCTCCCATGCCCAAATTTGAAGAACATAAACTTTAGTGGCCATGATCTTTTGCTCATGATACATGATCTCATGCATCTCATAAAATATGTGTGCCAACATGCATTCGCGCCATCCAAATAACTCTGGAGAATCAAAGATATATGTTGTAGCATGATCCTCCATCTACACTCTAACCCATGTTGTTCCTTGTCTAGCACTAGGAAGCAACTAATGAATATAGCCAAAATTGAAACCAACTTGTGCATCTAGCCATATGTATGAATGAGCTCATCCCATGTGGTGGCTCATCCAATCACTAGTTGTCTCTGGAAGATGGCACACAATGCCTCTGTACCTACTTGGGGCACCATGTCATAGGTCACTCTTGACCCATGGAAGGGGATCTGTAGAATCTTGTAGATGTCCTCAAGGGTGATGGTCATATCTACTTGGGGTAGGTGGAAGGTGTTCATCTTGGAATTGAAATGCTCCACCAAAGTTGTCAATAGGACATGATTCACTAGCACTGTTGGGATTCAACATAGAGAAGTGAAACCCAATCTATCAATGTGGGCCATGTCTGCCACATTAAGGCTCCACAACAGAGCTTCATATGGTAGATAATGTGATCTAAACATGACATCACCAAATACCTCCTACACACACAAACAACAACAATGTGCAAATAGTCAATACTTGCTCAGAAAATCAAAATAATGACAAAATAAACAAAAAATTGAAGCTAAAACATCAAAAATGCAAGTTTTAAATTACATGTACCAAATTTTTGCATGAAGATTCATTTCCTCACATGAGAATTCATTTCTTTGCACAAGATTGTACATCTTCATGTGAGAAATCAATTCCTCACATGTAGAAAGATGTTCTCTCATGAAAGGTGACAACAACCTATGTGAAGTTTGCTCTAATTCCCATGCTTCTTACATGAGAAGTGGGTATCTCCCACATGAGAATTCCCACTGACATGCATAAAGAAACACCAGGTTGGTGAATATTCATGCGAAAAGAGATTGTCTTTGTGTGAGATAGGATGGTCTCATGTCAAAATTGATTGGTGACCTCCTACAACATGCTAAAAATGTAATAAATGACCTCAAAATGCATGAAAACAAAAGTACAAAGTAAGGTTATGGACCACTCACCAGTGGTTCATAGTCCATTGGTTGGTTGTGTTTTCAAGAGCACTCAAAATAGTGATATCTCACATCGACTATCATCTTCCTCTCAGAGCTCCTATTCACTAAACACAAAAGGTTCAAATGATTTGAATATGACCCCTTGGGCCCTTCTATAGGGTTTGACCTAATTTTTCAAACTAGTTCAATTTGCGTAAAAATCACCCCCTGGCTAATTTACCATTTTGAATCCATTTTCATAATCAAATTCAAAAGTTGACCTAAGCAACTCAAAAACACAATTTAAAATTTTGGGACTGACACAGTTGAACGCTTGTGTAGTCCATTTTTTTTGATACTTTGTGATTCTTGGAATCTTTTCAACTCAAAATTCTTCATGTTTTCAAATTTTATTTTGGAAAAAGTCAACTGTGGTAAATTCTAGTCAACTTTTACTCAAACTTGGTCTTCTAGACCTTCAAATCACACTAAAATTGACTTTGAATCTTCTACTAATCATTCGAATCTCTTCTACATTTTGTTGAATCTCATCTTTCCTCTATATCTCTCCACATACTACTTTAAATCATATTTCCAGGGTGTCATGTTTTGATTTCACTCCTGAGGGGGTAGGATGGTTAAATCATTGAACTTGAAATTCAAATCAATCTGAATCTTTATTGCTCGGGGCATCTCATTGCTAGGGGCATCTTGTTCCCCTCTGTCTACCATCTTTGTCATCTATTTAATCTTTTCATAAGTATCAATATCAAATAGGTATCGATATAATCTAAACCTCGACTCCTAAGGATCAAGCCCCATTCTAGGGATTATTCTATGACTCATAATTTTGATCTTACTATCTTTTATCAATTTTAGGTATCTGGATGTTCGATCTAGATCCTTAAAGATCAAGCTTCATTCTGGAGATAGTCTTTTAAATGCTATCAATTTTAGGTATCTAGGTGTTCTATCTAGATCATTAAAGATTAAGTTCCATTAAAGAGATAGTCTTTTAAATGCTTATCAACTCTCAGGTATTTGGATATTCTATCTATATCCATAAAGATTAATTTCTATTCTAGAGATAGTCTTTTAAATGCTATCAATTTTGGGTATTGGTGTTCTATCTAGATCCTTAAAGATTAAGCTTCATTCTAGAGATAGTCTTTTATATGCTTATCAAATCTTGGGTATCTAGATGTTTTTTCTAGATCCTTAAAGGTTAAACTTCATTTTGGAGAAAACCTTCCAAATGCTTATCAATTCAAGTATCTAGGTGCTCTCCTTGGATTCCTTAGGATTAGGCTCTATTCTAGAGATGGTCCTTAAAAGCTTATCAATTGGTATCCATAACATCAATTTTGGAACCAATCTTATTTTCTAATGTGTGCATCATACTTTTTGATTTTCTTTGAATCGAACGTGTTTCTTGCACATTCATTCAAACAGGGGCAAAATGTAATACCCCAAAATTGGCTCATTGCCATGATCACCAATTTTGGTCTATTTCAATCAATCCTAAGTCCTTTGTCACTAGGAAATTCTTATTCTACAACTCGCTACTTGACTTAATTATCAAATGTAGGAAACCCTAAATCTCCATTCATCATACTCTTTATTTAATTCCTAAAATATTGACCCATATTAGTCACATTAAACCTAGTGATTAACATTTAACTTAATTTGAAGTGTTTATACTTTAATTAAATTAAATTATATCCTAAGGCTCATGTACTAGGGAACTAAAATATTTAATTTAATATTATGCCCATTTTAATTAATTGAATTAGATTATTCAATTAAATGAAAAAGGCAATTTTGAGGTCATATCTCACCTATTAAATTAAATAGTATCTTCAAAATTCTCTCTTCAGTCCTAAATGGAAACTTTGAGTGAACTACTTCTCAAAAATGCAATCAATCTAGTTAACTCACTCTCACACTTATGACAAGTATAGTTAACTAATCATCACACTCAGATTTGAAGCAGTTCACTTCACATACACAAGGAAGTTTCCATCTTAATTGAATCTTCTATCTAATCCTAACCGTTCATCAAGGTCGATCCTGACCATTGATTCATTCCTAGATTCTATTTAAGGGACACATAATTCCTCATTACAAAGATTGAATTAAATTTGTATCAAATCTCTACTAAATCATGCACTCACTCACTCATTATTAGCATAAGCTTTCATTCTTAGATTAAATGCCATATAGCTTTAATATGCATACATATAATCTAGTTTATTTTATATGTTCTTAGAATAATTGCATGTCTCATTTAGACTAATTGCATTTAATATAGACTTAATTGCATTTAAACCATTCATTGTAGAAAGGTCTAGTTGCCTGCATCTCAACTCTAAGAGCATAAATAGGAAAAATCCTTCTATATAGAAGGCAACTAGTCACACTATCAAACCTCTTGGATGAACTATCTCATGTTCATTCCATGATGAATCTACAAGTAAGGACCATGTTGAAGTGTGTGTAAGGTTTAGAGGCCCACAAATTCATGCATACAAATTCATCAAAGACCTTCTTATGAAAAGATAGGCCTTGGATATCTTCTTGCAAAGAAGTTAGCAAAGAAAGATGAGATTAGGATAGAACCAAATTCTATGATAGAAATGCTTAAAGAAAAGTTCAAGTGGTATGATGAAGTTGAGAGAATAAAATTAACAAAGAAATTTGATGAATGTAGAACAATAGAGGAAGTTGAAGAACCTAAGAAAGATGATTCATCTAAAGAGGGAAGACATGAATTTAAAGGTAGATGCTACATATGTAATGAAATTGGACATTTGAAGAAAGATTTCACATGTAAGTATTTTAAACCTATTACTATTAGATTATGGTGACTAATTAGGAAAGTACTATATATACTTCATAATTAGTGGGGTTCGTGGTCGATGTTGTAGCCAACATATGGTCGACATATGGCCAACATGTTGTAACCCTAAAATGGCATTAAATACTTGTATAAAAGGGTTTAGGGTTAGGTATTTTCCTTATGTTGTGATTCAAAATTAGTTCTTGTGGCAATATTGAGCTGTAAGAGATTATGAATTGTAATAAGTTTGTAATCACTGGATTGTAATAATATTGGACTTGCTGTTTGGTGGGTGCAGCCCAGAGATTATGTGAACCAAATTAAATCTTGATGCCTTGTGTTCATTTCTATGTGATCTATTATTTTATATTATTGGTTATATTTGCATGTACTTTTTATTTCTATCCATGATTTATCCTAACAAGTGGTATCAGAGCCTAGTTGCTTTTAGTTATTCTTTGTAAGAAAGTTTCACAGTTAAGTGGGAGTCTCACAGTTGAGTGGGAGCAATGGCAAATGAGGGTAAACTGAGGGTTGATAGGTTTAATGGGAAGAACTTTCAGTTATGGAAGATGCAAATGGAAGACTATATGTATCAGAAGGATTCATGGAAACTATTGGAAGGCAAAGCCAAGAATTAGGGATCTATGTCAGATGTTGAATGAGATCTTTTGGATAGAAAGGCACTTGAAAGAATTCGGTTATGCTTGACACCATCAGTGGCATTTAATATTACAAAAGCAAAGATGATAGAAGAGTCAATGAAAACACTAGCGACACTGTATGAAAAGCCCTCCACTTCAAACAAAGTATTTCTCATGAAGCATTTATTTAATATGAAAATGGTAGAAGGTGGATCTGTTGTAGATCATTTAAATGAGTTTAATACTATTACTAGTCAGTTATCTTCTGTGGGTATAAATTTTGATGAAGAAATTAGAGCTCTCTTGATTTTTTGTTCTTTTCTTGAAAGTTGAAATGGTTTGGTAATGGCGGTGAGTAATTCTATTCTTGGATCTAGTACCCTAAAATATGATGATGTGATCGGTGTTGTTTTGAGTGAGGAAAGTCGTAGGAAATCCTCAGGTGGATCTACATCAGGAAGTGCTTTGAATGCAAAAAGAAAGGGTAGAACAATTAAGAGAGGAAGTCACTTTGGAAATCATGGGAAATCAAGAGGAAAGTCAAAGGGGAAAAGGTCTCAATCGAGAGGACCAAATGACTTCTGGTACTTTGGGAAACTAGGGCATAAAAAGAAAGATTGCTAGAATCAAAAGAAAATTGAAGGAGATAAATTAGATGGAGATAAGAAGAAAAATGTGGTAAGTAACAAATCCAAAGAGGATGCTTTGCTTCTATCTTTAGAAATTGTTGATAATTCATGGGTTTTAGATTTTAGTGCTTCATTTCATGCTACACCTCATAGAGGTTATTTCATTGATTATGTCCAAGGGGATTTTGGGCTTGTTTATTTGGGGGATAATGAACCCTATCAAGTTGTTGGAAAGGGAAAAATTAAGATTAAGTTTTAGAATGGGAATCATTGGCTACTACATGAGGTAAGACATGTTCCAACACTAAGTAAGAATTTAATTTCAATGGGGCAACTCAGTGATGAGGGTTGTGTAGTTACTTTTAATGATAAAAATTGGAAGGTTTCAAAAGGTTCCTTGTAGTAGCAAAAGGTGTGAAAGTAGACACCTTATATCTTTGTATAGGTCATATTTTTCCTTCTACTTTGATTGTTTCAAAGAAAAATGAATGTTTAGGAACAATTGGTGTAGTTGAGCAGGGAGAACAAATAGTTGTTGTAGATTCTAATGTAGCATTGTGGCACAATAGACTTGGGCACATGAGTGAGAAAGTTATGAAAGTACTTCATTCAAAGAAAGTTTTACCAGGTCTAAAATGTGTTAATATGGATTTCTGTGAAAGTTGTGTCTATGGAAAACAAAAGAGAGTGAGTTTTGTAAAGACTGGGAAGGAAAACAAAAAGGAAAAATTAGAGCTTGTGCATACAGATGTATGGGGACCAGCTTAGATATCTTCCCTTGGTGGTTCTCATTATTATGTTACATTTATTGATTATGCAACTAGAAAAGTATGGGTTTATTTCCTTAGACAAAAATTTGATGTATTTAAGACTTTTAAAAAATGGAAATTCTTGGTTAAAAATGAGACTGGTAAGAAATTAAAATGTCTTAGATCTGATAATGGTGGTGACTATTACAGTCATGAATTTGAAGATTATTTCTCCACTAATGTTATTCATAGATAGAAAACTATTCCAAGGACTCCATAGGAAAATGGAGTGGTTGAACACATGAACAAGACTATAATGGAGCACGCAAGGAGCATGAGGTTGCATGTTGGGTTGCCCTTACACATGTGGGTAGAGGCTATCAATACTGTAGTATATTTGATTAATAGAGGTCCCTCTACTTCTTTGGGCTATGGTATTCTAGAGGAGGCATGGACTGGTAAGAAGGTGAGTTATTCTTTTCTCGAGACCTT
This sequence comes from Cupressus sempervirens, assembly GCA_028749045.1. Lineage (NCBI taxonomy): Eukaryota > Viridiplantae > Streptophyta > Pinopsida > Cupressales > Cupressaceae > Cupressus > Cupressus sempervirens. Next base: position 559,639,032 of record CM053789.1, on the reverse strand, counting down.
CAGTTGTGAAGCTTTTTCTCATATACACTCTGAAAATAGAACCAAGCTAGAAGCTAAATCAAAGAAATGTGTCTTTGTTGGATATGGCATTAATGAATTTGGTTATAGGCTTTGGGATTTTGAAAGTCTTAAAATTGTTAGAAGTCAAGGTGTCATATTCAATGAGAAAGTGTTGTACAAAGATCTATTGCAGCAACATGAGAAGAAAGAAGATGATTATGTAGTGCTAGATGATACTCCAAAAGTTGATGTTCCACCCATTCCTCATGATGTGCAACAACTGCAACAACAAATACCAAACACACTGGTGAATATTAGATGGTCAACAAGGCAAATTAGACCTCCACAAAGATTTTCTCCCTCTTTGTATTCTATTTTACTTACTACTGCCGGTGAACCTGAAAGTTATGATGAAGCTGTATAGGTGAATACTAAGATTCAGTGGGAGTCTGCAATGAAAGATGAAATGGAATCTTTACTAAAGAATAAGACATGGGATCTATGCAAGTTTCCTACAAGTAAAAAGGCTTTACAAAATAAGTGGATTTACAGGTTGAATCAGAAAAGATTTAAGGCCAGGTTAGTTGTAAAAGGATTTGCATAGAAAAAGGAAATTGATTTTGATGAGATATTTTCTTCTATTGTTAAAATGACTTCTATTCATACTATTTTAAGTCTTGTGGCTACTGAAGATTTGCATTTAGAGTGGTTGGATGTTAAAACAACCTTTCTTCATGGTGATTTGGATGAAGAAATATATATGGCTCAGCCACGGGGTTTTGAGGTCAAAGGTAAGGAGAACTTAGTGTGCAAATTGAAGAAAATTTTATATGGCTTGAAGCAAGCACCTCAGCAATGGTATCTAAAATTTGACAGTTTTATGCATGAGCAAGGATATAATAGGTGTCATTCAGATTGCTATGTTTATTTTAAGAGGTTGGATGATGATAGCTACATTATTTTATGTTTATATGTTGATGATATGCTTGTACCTGGGTCTAACATGGATCATATTAAGGGGCTAAAATTCTAATTAGCACATGCATTTGCTATGAAGGATTTGGGGGCAGCAAAAAAAATCCTTGGTATGAAGATTTGTAGAGATAGGAAGAACAAAATATTAATGCTATCTCAAATTGATTATGTTGAGAAGGTGTTGCAACATTTCTCTATGGAGAATGCTAAAGTTGTTAGCACACCTTTACCTAGTCATTTGAAATTGACTAAGGAGATGTGTCCTAAGAGATAAGAAGAGGAGGATAAGATGTCTAAGGTACCCTATGCTTCAGCTGTAGGAAGCTTGATGTATGCTATGGTATGTACTAGGCTAGATATTGCACATGCAGTTTAAGTTGTTAGCAAGTATATGAGTCATCTAGGATTTGAGCATTGGAATGATATCTAGTGGATTCTCAAATGTTTGAGAGGAACATCCAATAAATTTTTACACTTTGGGGGATCTACTACTGATTTATAGAGTTATGTTGACTCAGATTTGGTAGGGGATATTGATACCAGGCAGAGTACTACAAGTTATGTCTTTACTATTGGTAGGGCAGCTATGAGCTGGGTTTCTAGGTTATAGAAGATTAATGCTCTATCCACTACAGAGGCAGAGTATGTTGCTGCTACAGAGGCAACCAAGGAGATGATATGGCTTTAGTTCTTCTTGGAAGAATTGGGACATCCTCAGAAGGATAATTATTTGTTCACAGATAGTTAGAGTGTCATTCATCTTACAAAGAATTCAGCTTTGCATTCTAAGACCAAACACATATGGTTGATGTACCATTTCATTTGGTTAGTTTTGGAGGATGGATAGCTAAAGCTAGAGAAGATCCATACAAATGAAAACCTAGTAGATATGTTGACAAAGGTTGTAACAAGGGAGAAGCTAAACTCCTCTTCAGCTTCAATTGGTCTTTTAGACTGAACATGAATCAAAGAACAAAATAGTCCAGGGTGGTTTGATCCAATGGGAGCCCCATGTGATAGTGGTATTGCTACAAGGTCAGTCTCCAAGTGGGAGATTATTGTTTAGTGTGGAGCTTGATTAGTCCCCAAGTGGGAGATTGTTAGATTATGGTGACTGATCAAGAAAGTACAATACATACTTCATAATTAGTGGGGTTTAGGGCTGATGTTGTAGCTGACATATGGATGACATATGGCCGACATGTAGTAACCCTAAAATGGCATAAAATGCTTGTATAAAAGGGTTTAGGGTTAGGTATTTTCATTTTTTTGTGATGCAAAATTGGTTCTTGTGGTGGTATTGAGCTGTAAGGGATTACAGATTGTAATCAGGTTGTAATCACTAGATTGTAATAATATTACACTTGTAGTTTGGTGGATGTAGCCCCGAGATTGGGTGAACCACGTTAAATCTTGGTGCCTTGTGTTCATTTCTATGTGATGTATTATTTTCTATTATTGGTGATATTTGCATGTAGTTTTTATTTATGTCCTAGTTTATCCTAACAATTACATTTCTATTGTTATAATTGTCATGGTTATGGACATAAGGTAGTAGAATATAAAAAACCTATGTTTATTGATGACAATAAGAATATTAGAATGTTTAGGAATACTAACCCTATAGGTAATGGAAGAAATAGATCTTAGAGTAGATCTAATGATGGAGAAAAACCTAATGTTGAGAAAAAGTAGTTTGTTTGTTACAAATACAATAGTCTCGAACACATTGCAAGAAATTGCAAATCACCTAAAAATTAGAATGGAAACAATTAGAGGAGAAATGCACCTGTATGTGAGTTATGCAATAACTTTGGACACATAGTAAGATTCTATAGAATGGAAAGAGGGAACTTTAAAAGGAAATAGAAAGAATGAAAATGGTAGTAACAACAATTAGAAAGAAGTAGTCAAGGAACATGTTGAGGAATTCAAAGAAGTATTTGTGGAGGCTTGTAATCCAAAGTTCATATTGGAAGATAAATTCTTTGATGAACATGATGGAAAGTTAAAGTTAGAGATTGTTTGTGGCTCAACCTATCTGAATTAAGCTATTACAAAAGAAATAGAGAATTAGTTGGTTAGAACTAATTTTAGAGAGTGAGTTAGAGGTTGTGTAGTTAATAGAAGGTAAAAGACATAGAGAATAAGCTATCATTCAGTGCACAAGTATTGATGTGATCACAATAGTCAATAATTATAAGAACAAGGTCAATGGTAGATAGAGATAGCATTCTGAGCTTGTGGTAGATATATATATATTTAATGTGTAGTTTGATTTGGAATTATTTATGGATTGCATGTGAGATTTAGCGTACCATTTGTTCATGTGAAGTGTCTTGAGAGAATTAAAGATAGTTTTGATGGCAACTGAAGTGCAAAATAAAGTTTGTGAAGTCAAAAGTTGCAAAAGACCTAAATCATTAAATTAAGGTATTTTATAGAGTATTGAATCCAATTTATTGTAGTATTTACATTTCTAGAGAAATGACTAGTCAGAGAGTGTATGATGTTAGTGATAGACAAAGGTATGCGTTCAAGAAACACCTATTTCACTCTTTATTAGATGATCTAGTAGGCACATTTTTTCAAGTTCAAAAAAATGTGTTAAATGTAGAAAATAAAAGAAGTTATATATTGTAGATGCTCAAAAATGGTTTGCATCTATGGTTTCATCACTTCTTCATACCAATTTGTCCCATTTTCTCATTCTACAAACTTCAGTTCAACTTGGAATCACCCCAAACCAACTTAGAATCACTCCGAATCACCCCAAATCAACTCAAAATCACTCAAAATGAGTCCTAATCAACCCAAAACATATCAAACATCCCAAATCAATCATCATTTATTTGATCCTAGGCCTTTTTGTGGCTTTCTGTGTCTTGGAAACCTATCAACCTATCAATCTGACCTTGGTACTATCACAGCTCTCAGTGCTAGGTCAAACTATCATTCATGTCATTCAATATTTGACATTGTTGAGGCTTTCAATGTTAGATCATGGCCTTACCAACCATTTTAATAATATTGATAGTGTCTGTCAATGTTATTATGATCAAGCTCAATCCTATAGCATTTGCAATGTCAGTTAAATGTTACATATCAATCAATTCATGACATGTGTCCTTGACATGTTATCAACTCCAATAAATCAATCTGACCATGGCTTTAGTCTACTTGTCATCATCTCATTTGATCTATATCATCATCACATTTTCATCAAAGGATACAGTCACATTTATTTAATCAATTTGGCCAATCATTTACTAATTTTTCTATATAGGATTAAATAACCCATAATTTAATCCTATTATTCTTTCTAATTATCATCCTCAATTAATTAATTGTATTAGCTAATTGATTCATTAACTACAAACCATGGAAATTTACAATTTCTTAAGTTTCATTTTCCATTATTAATTCCATTTTCTACTAATTCTTATTTTGTGGAATAAAAGGATTTTTAATTCAAATATTCCATAGAATATTGCATCATAGTGACACTTGGATATGACACCTCATGGATTCTCCTTTGACACTTGGATAAGATATTTCATAATCATATACTCTTACTCTCTTACACATGTCCATATTTGGCTTATTTGTCATATATTCTTGGCTTTAAGATAGATTCTCTTCCACATTTAGCCAAGTTTGACTTTCATATGTCATAGAATCTTACAATTGGAATATTTTTTCATATGCATCATGGATTCTCAAAGGAATCTCTTCCCAAATCACATATCTATGGGTGAAAAATTCAATGCTCTCACCTTGAGTGTTGATTATAAAATAGACACTCTTTCTCTCATTTCTCTTCTTAATTCCTTAAGTCCTTGGAGTCATAATTCTTGAGTCTTTGAGTCCTTAGCTTCTTTTCTTTTTCACACCATTTTATCTCAAACTTAATTCACAACTTCAAGTATTCTCATGGCATTATTCACATCATAGGCTTTTGCTTCAATTTTGTGTGCACTATAGGCAACTTTGGAGCTACATCATTTGGAGAAGAAAGAAGGACAAGGGAGCTACAAATGAAAGGGGGGGTTTCTATTGCTTTCTTTATTAGTTTGGATTTCATGGTAGACTAATTGGTGCTAACATATGTTAATTGAGTTTTATGATTTTCTCATAGTATGTTATGCATTTAACCCATTCTCTAGGCTCTACATTTTGGTGAACCTGATGTGAACATGCATATCTAACTTGGGTTTTCTTATTTTGTGCTTGTAGGTGCAAGGAAGGAGCTCACTTAGAAGGGTATAATGACTATCTACTCTTCCTTTTCACACCTAGATTAATTAGGGGGTCTATTATGGTTAAATCCTTTCATTCTATGCATTTTTTCAGCTTGTTGTCTTAGGGTGCACTTTGCTCTATCAGGGCACACTTGGGACTCCTAAGAGCAGTTTTAGGAGTCCAAAGGCCACCAAAACCTCTTTCTATTGTTTCTAACTTCCCAATTGCATCACAAAATTACCAATTGAATCATTGACATAGTCTACACTATTTGAGCACACTTGGTAGTATAGGTGTCAAAAAAATTTAGTTTCTGGGTCTCTATTAGGCACCATTTCCCCACAGTTTGCACTTGACCTCCCAACTATCCCCAAAAACTACCAACTATGCCCAATTGGGACCAAAATATGTCACTCATGTAGTCTAAACTATCTGGGTGCACTTGGGGGTGTTCTGAGCCATTTTGGCCTTCTAGGGTGCAATCTGCTTTGCCAAAGCACACCTAGTTCACAGTAAGCACATACATTAATTAGAATTTGCACATAAGGTTTCCATTTCCTTCTAGAACTTAGATTAGATGATTTTGTGTTATTGATGGTCTATTTGTAGCATGTGGTGATTGTGGGATGAAGAATTATCATAAAAAACTACTAATGCTTGCTTTACAGGATGTTTTCGAAGACTTTGTGTGTTTGTCAAAACTATGTGTGTGGATTTCCTAGATTAGATAACACTTCATTTGGTTCTTAAAATGGACTTTTTCTTTTTTTCCTAGCATGTCTATAGTGTTTAAATCCCCAGAGGTTACATTGGACATATCCTCTCCCCTCACCATTCATGGATCTTGGGTGTAAGAGAAATCTGTGTAACTTCTATAGGAGGCCTAGCTTGGAACAAGATACTCAATATTGGATATGCCAAGGGATGACTTCAGAGTGGTAATGGGCCAAAAGCCAATTCAACATTCCAACCACTATATAAAATTTGATTATGGTGAAAGCCATGTCAGCAGTATTGCTGCATGATAGCTCTCCTCTAGTACCCTTGTGGTGTGTCAAACCCTGATTCTAAGGGCTAAGAGACCTTATACAGAAGTTTATCATTCACTTGCCAAATGAAATGCCCTTACTAAGAAATGTGTTTTATTGGCCAAAATCTTTTCTATCCACTAGCTCAAGGGGTCACCCATTCTTGTGAAGACATCCTACATTCTCACGGTCCTTAGTAGAGGCAACAGTCCCTTGCGAAGCAGATCTTGGTAGCCTTGAGAAGTGAGTGCACTGCAAGGGGGAGCCTATGGTGCCAAGATCCTATGTTGTCCACTCTGGATAAGGGCTTCTAAACTTTGGTTCAAGTGGGAATTTAGTGGATACAGTCCTAAAAGCCTAGGTTGTGGTGTGTTTGTTCACTCTTAACAACAGCTATTCTTGTCTTAATGTTTCTTGCATGTGTGTAAAACATAATCAAAATAATAGACAAAATTCAAATTTACACCTTCAACTTTCTCCAAGCATTACACATTGTCAATACTTTACAAGCTTTATCAAACTTTACAAACTTTGGTTCAACACACTCAAACCTTGGAAAACATGGCAACTTGTTCTCCTAAATGTGCTTGGCTTCATATTTCACCTTTTAGTCCTCATTTAGTATCCATTACCTTTCATATTGCATCCATTTGGGTTTAGTTTACCTCCCTTAGTTTTTGCATTTCAATCTCAAAATCAGCACTTTGCATTCACCACCTTGCATCTTTGCATACCTATTCATCATATTGACCACTTTAACCATCATTATGGGTGTCATAAGAATCATTTTGAGCATTAATACTAGTCTTAACACTATCCCCTACTATTTACCTCTTTGTAGCATCAATCTAGAAAACATAGCTCCCAAAATTGCCATAGTTTCAACCTAGTTCACCAACTGCACCCTGAAACTACCAACTGCATCATTAAACTACCAACTACATCATTGACATAGTCTACACTATCTGGGCACACTTGGTAGTCCTTAGACCTAGTTTTGGATTCTAGATAACATTTTGGGGCTTCCACTGTGTCTTTAGGTACCTGGTTAGCTCCCCTTGCCTTAGCTTGCCCAGATCTACATTTTGCATCACCTAGTCTTCATTAACATCACCTAGGACATAATTCCATATACCATAACCTATTTTTTTCATCTCCTAACCCATCCTAACATCAACCCCAACATCTTAGGTTCTTGGCATATCGGTTTGACAACCATTCCACTCAAAATTAGCGAACCTTCATTTTGACTTACCAATTGCACCCAAAAACTACCAATTGTGCCCAAACTAGCCCAAAATACATCAATGATGCAATTGGTACTGTTAGGGTGCACTTGGTACTATTAACAAACACTTGGGCACATGCAGGACCATTTTGGGCCTCCAAACTACACTTTAGAACCCTAAAATTGAATCTAGGAGCCTCTATACCTCCCCATTCTGCACTTGACTCAAAACCACATCTTCCAGCCAAAATCCCATTTTACATCATACATATTGTCCATATTACATATCTACTTAGCATCACCACCATTTTGAGTCCCAAAAACATCATTTTGAACCCTCAAAACCTTTGAATTTAGTCAAAAATCTAGACAAAGTATGAGTCTTAGAGTATCTCCTAGTATTGGTAGATAATGGATCTTGACTAGTCTTGTTATCTTTTCTTATTACTTTCTTAGGCCACAATATATCTATTTCTTGATAGATTTGACCTTTTCATCTTTTATCAATTTGGTCTTTTCATCTTTTATCACTTTTTGGTCAAGATCCAAAGTCCTTTTTCACAAGGTTAAACTCCTAAACAAAATACTTTCTAAAGGTTTTACCTAAGTTCAATACTTTCCATATACCGTTTTCATAGCATAATCATATCCCTAGCATCCCTAAATTTCATTTTGACTCACCCTAGTGGTATATCCCTTTCATCTTGCATTGATCAAAATTCTTAGCATCATTTTCACCAGCAAACCCTACAAAATTGTCCATCAACCAAATTACCTTCTTAATCATTTACCCTCATTTTTCATATCCCAAATGTCATTATAAACCATTGGAAACCATCCTTTTCATAGTCTATCTTCCATACATCAACATTTGGTATCCTTACCAAATTCAAAACATAACCCAAATTGTCATTTTGCATGCCTTAGAGTCATTTTCATCCCCTCTAGTCAAACTTCAAAACAACACTTTGCATTTGCATTTACATAACATCCCTAAGACATTTTCAATTTTCACATCAAAACCCTAGTTCATTTAGCATTTCCTCACATTTCATAACATCCCTAAACACTTAAAAATTCCAAAAACACTCATATCTTGCATACCCACATCTTAATTATCAAGTTTTGACCTCCTTTACCTATCGCAACCCTATTTTACCAATCACAACCCTATTTTACCAATTGCTCACTTCAAAGTGTGTAGTTGGTATTTTTAGGTTGTAGTTGGTAGTTTAGGTGCATTCTTGGGAAGCAAAAAGTCCATTTAGGTTTCCCTCCATTGCATCTACATTCTTAGGTATCATGCCAGCACTTACTAGGGCACAATCAGCTTAGAGACCCGAGGAACTCTATCAACCTTTATTTTCTAAGGCACAAGCACAACCAAAACCTCGTCCAAGATAGAGAAAGAGAAAGAAAACCCAAAAAACCTTTGAAAAAGACCAAATTGAGGCATCACAACCATTACTTGCAAACCCCTTGAACATGTATCCACAAGATCATCATAATCAAGCTATGACACAAAAAACCTTAAGTAATACACCTTCTATGATGTTTCCTTAAAACATGTCCCCTACACATGGGATGGTTTAATGGAGTCCTAAATTTGAACCTATATTTGTGCCAATATCACCAGGAGGAGGAAGTGTGCCAACCACACCTAAAGATGAACAATCACACTCCTTTGAATTCAGCCAACCTAACACAAGTACCTTCAATTATAACACATCCAACATACACCAAGATACTGTACACCTCAATGATGACTCTGACATTGATTATGGTATCACTAATGAAGAAATGGCTAGGACATGTCAAGACAAATTTTTTTGCAAGAACTTTAAACTCTTGGTAGCCTAAGAAATTTTCAAGTTCAACCCACATGTGGAAAGACCTAAGTCCAAACATCAAACCAACACAACCATTGAAAACATACAACCCATGATCAATTTTGACTTAGATAAGGGAAACCAACCTTTGGAGTTTCCAAACATGATAATGGCACCTATAAGGTCCCATCAAGAATCAACCATCAAAATCCTCCAAAGTACATTTGAACACATCAATGTTAACCTCTTGTTTGATGAAATACAACCAATTTCTAAACACCCCAAAAGGACATTAAGACTTTATTTTAGTCACATGATGCAACAAAAGGATGCACCTAAAGTGACTTGTGCTCTAGGGATGCCCAACATACCTTCTTTGGAGGCAAGTCAACAAAGTGCACCTTTACTCCTAACCTTAGCAAGTGGTGTGACATCAAATGTTACAGAGCCTCCCACAAGTACATTATGTGCAACATCAACTACAACAATCCCTATTGAGGTGCAAAGGAAAAGCCTTATTGACATTACACCCATTCCCAATAGGAACGCATCTCATAGTCAAGTCAATATGATGTCACAAGGAGGAACCTCTAACACAGAAAGGAGCCAAAGCAACAATACCAACATGAGGATCACTTCTCAAGGACATAACCAACCACCCCAAAAACATCAAACTACGATAGTACAAGGATCCAATCTTTCCAACACACATCCAACATCCCTAATATGCAGTCCAACATTGACTTCCATGCAATGTATCAACAATAATTCCAACAACAACAAGTGATGTTTGCTAAACAACAAGAGCAACTCAAGAAATAGTTGGAACACCAAAGGTGTCTTGAGAAACAAATTGCATACCAAAAAAATTTATTGCAACAGCATGTGCCACAACAACCTCAACAAATACCTCTACAACAACAAGAAGATACATGGTCTCACCTACAACCAACAAAGGTATCCCAACAACAACTATAGCATATGGTGCAACAACCACACATGGTACACCAATCACAATCAATCCCACAAAAAGTGCCACATCAAATACCACAACAAGTATCCCAACAAAAAGGACCCTTCTATCTTTGAGGTACCAACATACCTCCACCACCTAGTGACACATCACTAGACTCATCAGACATAGAAATGTCAAAACCAAGTAGACATAGTTCTCGCCACAACAAACGATCTACTCATAGACACAAAACACTTGAAGGAATGACTATCACAAAAAATCCCAATGAAGAGCTATTACAAAAATTCAAACAACTTTCCAAACAAGTCAAGGCATTGGGAGTCCAAAAGAAATAGGCTCTATATACAGAAAGGGACCTACGGCCTAATCCATTTGACAAAAGTCTCTATATGCCTCCATTCCCAAAACACTTTGAGGCTCCAAGGTTTGAAAAATACTGAGGAAAAGGAAACCCTATTGATCACATCTAATAATTTTGTGCCTCATGTATGGAACTTAGTGATGAGCCCACTTACCTCATGGGATTGTTCCCTCGTTCTCTAGGTGGGCCCACACTTGAATGGTACTCCAAAATTCTTGGTAATATCAAATCCTAGTTGGAACTCACAGAAAAGTTCATATCCTACTTTGCCTTTAACATTATGAATGAAGTGACACTTTTTTATTTGTGCTTGACTAAATAGAAGACAAGAGAACCATTCATCACCTTCTTACTACACTAGAGAAGCTTAGTCAGTCAATGCTCACTAGACATTCTTGAAGAACAACAAGTAAACTTGTGCATTGAGAACTTAGTCCCAAACTTAATGTATGAACTCAAAATCAAGAGCCCAAGCACTATTTCCAAATTAATGAAAAAAGGGGCCAGTATTGAAGATGCTCTTATCCATAAGGGAATCTGCAAGATAAACAAAGAAAACACAAAAACCAACTCGTCTAATGACAAGGAAAAAAATTTCTCCAAAAACAAGAATGTGACTAATGATGGCATTGTCAATTCTTGCATGATTAGCATAGCAAAACCTTAACTGACTTTGAAAGTTACAAATTCACAAAGTCCTAATCAAATAGTACCTCAACAATAGAAATATGAGACTTCCACACTAGACAAACCTCAAAGGCATCCTAGAACCGAGGATAGAAAATTCACACCATTGGGGGTACCCCTTGAGATTGCATTACAATAGCTAATGAGTAATAGCTTCCTACATTTACCCCCAATCAAAGATGAAGCATTAACTAAAGTAGATTGGTGGGATGACAAAAAACATTGTGATTACCATCACACCAAAGGACATAAGACTTCATCGTGCTTCCAGTTGAAACATGCAATACAAGAACTTATTGATGATGGTGTAATCATGGTTGACCCATCACTATTAGCATCCAACTCTGACCAAACTATATTCAAAGATCCTTTGGGTAATCATGACAAAGAGAAACCCTTAAGTTCAAACTCAAACTCACAAGGTAATGTGAATTACACACGCACCGGATATGACTACACCATCAATTTCTTTAATGAGTCTGATTCCCACATATCCACATTCACATTGAAGGTTGAAGACCCTCATTGCACTATCACTACATGCCATAGCAAGATCACCCTACCTGGAGCCCCGTCTAGACCTACTACTTCTACTAGACTTGCACCCCTAGTAGACCTGCTACTCCTACTTCATCTGATTATAGCCTTGTTGAACAACTCGAAAAGACCCCTACACAAATATCCATTTTGGACCTACTATGTGCATCTCCCCAACATCAAAAAATCTTGGAGAAAGACCATCAAGAGTCAATAGTCCTAGATAACATTGATGTTTCCAAGTTCCAAGCCATGGTTGGGAACCTATCTGCCTCATAGCATATCACTTTTTCCCCTTAGGATATTCCTAAAGACAAACCTAACCATAATGATCCCCTCCACCTCGAAGTCTTCATCCATAATTCCAAATTTAGTCATGTCTTAATAGATGAAGGAGCAAGACTGAATATCTATACTCTTAAAGTTTTCAAAAGTTTGGGTTATTCTAAAGATGATGTGGATCCCTATCGAAGAATCACAATAAAAGCTTATGATGATGGTGAATACTTCTCCATAGGCATCATCACATTACTTGTCAGAGTTGGCCCAACTACTGAAGACACATTGTTCCATGTCCTAGATATCAAAATGAAATGCAACATGATACTGGGACACCCTTGGCTTCATGCTATGAAAGCAGTCCCTTCTACATATCATCAATGTCTAAAGTTTTCCTATGACAATGTGGAGGTTACCATCCTTTGTGATCGAGATCCTTTTTGATTTTATGCCAATCTAAGAGATGCTACTGTATACCAAATCCCAAAAAACAATGAAGCACAACCCAAAAATTCCTCTAGGTATATAGATACTGATATACTCCTCAGTAAGGCCAAGGAAAAGATGAAGATTGAAGACAATGGGTGTGGAGAGTACTTTATGTCTCACATATCCCACATCAAGGAGTCACCACTTTCTCCCATTAGTACACAAGATGCCACTCCTATCAATGAGAATACTTTTGTTTATATGGAGAAAGCATAAGTAGGAAAAAAACGAACTTTGATATCTCCTACCAAGTATGGACTTGGGTTTACTATCATGCAGAAACAAGGTTATGATGGCTATAGTGGTCTTGGATCTTAGAAACAAGGAATCACTAAACCTATCACTATAGAAGGATGACCTCCTCGTTTGGGGCTTGGATTTAAACCATTATGAATGGGTCCTCCTAGTACCATAGTACCTACATGTAAGACTATGGATGTTTTGAATGATGAAAAGGAATCTGAGGATATCCCATCTAAAACCAACAATCTTCTCACTTTTGAGCATAACCCCAATGATACAATAGAATCTAATGCCCGTATCCATACCTTTCACCAAATCCCATTCAGCCCTGATGATGACATCCCCTAAAGTTATCCTGAACTATTGGGTTGGGACCAACATGGACCACCAATTTTTGATCAATACGACAATGATGACACTCTCACAATAGACTTTGAAAGCTATGAAGGCATTACAATTGACAATCATAAAGAAGCAATTTCTTCTAAATTGAGCACATTGGCATATTTTTGGGAGTCAACTCCATTTCACATCAAAGAAAAAAATAATGAGCATAGGTCTCTTGGTGAAATTGAAAGGTGCCATTAGACCATGAAAAATTAAAAGATAAGCAGCTCCCAAGGATACAAGATGAAAATATGATGCCATGAATATCAATGTTCCAGTGTTCAACATGCCAGAAAGTCTTTTGGAGCTCTCTCGATTAGTGTTCATGCAGAAGGTCATTGGTCTCACCCCCCCCAACCCTCCCTTATATCTAGTTGTTTATCCCCAAATCCAGCTACCTAATTTTCCCAACACCCAAGCTCAAATCTTTATCCACCAAGCCTTTGCATATATCATCATTAGAGACATCCCACATGACATATCTGTTGACCCATTTATCCTTAGGTGCCTTGATTCACAAGAGGTAGACATTATTTTACATATGATACATGATAGTATATTTCAAGGCCTTTCTAGTGGTTTGATTTTAGCTATAGACTTAGAAAAAATCCTACATAGTTATGGTTAGTTGTGGAGCAGCAACCCTAGATCTCTTCTCAGCATTCAACAATAACATTCTTGATTCCATCTAAATGTCCTAAAAAAATATCAAAAAAATAGCAAAATGTCCTAAAAAAAGAAAATAAAAAAGTGAAAAAAGTCATGAAAAAATGGATACCTTGATGAAAACCTGGCAAATAGGCACTTTAGGCAAGTACCATGGTGAAAACCTAGCAAACAAGTGCCATGTGTAATTAGTTATTGCTCCTCCATTATCGAGATTCCATCTGGTCTATTCCCCCTCTGTTATTCCTTGATCATATCCTTCGTATTGCAAGACATCCTTGGTCCCTTATCATGGCTCACAAATTGGTTAATATCCTTTGTTATCTTACCTAAAGCATCACCAGTCTGCACACACTCTATCATTGACCTTTGTACATAGTTTGTGTCTAGTCTAGGGGCATATTACCTACATAGTGCATGAGTTTGAACTTGAACTGGGGGCATATCCCTAAGCACTTTTATCCATTGGACCTATCGCATAACGGATTGGAGCTAACACTTGTACATGCTTTTATGATCCTAAAAAAACCTAAAAATCATAAAATGTCATAGAAAAAATCTATAAAAATCATAAAATGTCCTGAAAAAATCACTAAAAATCACATAATGTCCTAAAAAATACTAAAACTCACATAATGTCCTAAAAAAAGCACTAAAAATCATAAAATGATCTTGAAAAATCACTAAAAATTCAAATACAATCCTGAAAAAAGCACTCAAAATCATAAAATGTCCTGAGAAAATCACATAAAAATCATAAAATGTCCTGAAGAACAACTTAAAAATCATAAAATGTCTTGAAAAAACCACTCACACAAAAACATTAGATATCCTCAAAAACCCTAAAAATTAGAAAATCCATCAAAAGTTTGCAATAAACCTTGTACATATTCACTGTGGATAACCATCACTTTTATGTACACACTTGCACTTTGCAGACTGAAACTCAAAGCACTACACTTGCATGAAAATCACACTATCTAAACAACATGAACCAACAATCAATCCAACATATCACTATGAACCTTTAAACTAAATCCATAAATAGAGCTATCACACCATCAACCCTTCAAACACCATCTAAACACCTAAAACACTAAAAATAAAGCAATAATGGACAAGAATGGCTATTGGTTCATGCTATTCAGTGATTGATTTTTTTTTTTTTTGTTTCCTTTTTGATCATTTTCCTATGCCACTCGATGATATAAACTGATCTATGAGAGTGGCTAAGATGGTTCATGGTCATCTTTTTCTATTTCTATCTGTTACAGTGTACCTTTGAGAATTTGAGGCATGTACATATGACTAAGGAAGAGTAAGGTTATTTTCTATCTGCATCGTGCTTATTTACGCAAAAGGATTGCATTTGCACTCTGGCTGTTCATGCCATGATGTGTTGCATTCCATTTTCCATATCAAAATAAAGCTCCATTTGAAATATAGTGCACTTTCTAAAATAAAAAGTATTCATCTCATCTCATCTCCTCAATCTTCTATCATTTATCTTTTGATCCACCCCCATGATAATGTCTTTTGATTCACCAAATCATCTTCATTTTGCATTCATGCACCCCTGCATCATCATACACTATCAATCAACTTTCTATGGCTTTCCACCTGGTTCAACCTCATTCTAAAATTTTTCTCACCATATTTGACCAAATATGACAATTTTTTATTATTTCACTCATGTGCTGCCATCTTTCCATCATTTTGGGCATGCACGCATAGTTTTGGGTCATTATGAGTCCAATCGGGCTAATTCTGGCCCCGGAGCATCCTAAGGCACAATTGGGGTTCCCAACTACAACATTGACACACTTGGTCATACCAAATGAATCATTGATGCACTTGGGAGTGCCAAATACATCATTTATGCACTTGGTTGAGTTTTAGGCACACTTGGGGACCTAGGGTACCTAGAATTGCTCCCGAAGCCCCTATGTTGCACTCTGGAGGCCATAACTTTTGCATTTCAACTCCAATTTATGAACCATTAGTTGTATTGGACTCATATCTTTCTTGTGAGCATAATGATATATAATTTCCATTATTTTGTCACTATATGGAGTGGTAATCCTTGAGACTACTCTTGGGCTCCTTGTTGCCCCCCATCATGTTTATTTTGGCCCCTAGAGATTTCTCGAGCACATTTTGCACTTTATGAGTCCACTTGGTCTTCCCAAGTGTGTCATGGATGAAATTGGTACTATCATGATGAACTTAGCAGTTCCAACTACATCATTGATGCACTTGGTTGAGTTTTGGGCACACTTGGGATAGTAGGATGTCCAGAACTACTCCTTGAACCCTTATGCTGCACTTTGGAGCCCATAACTTTTGCATTTTAACTCAAATTTTCAATCTGTCAGTTACATTGGATTCATATCTTCATTTTGGACAAAATAAACTATAATTTTCATCATTTTGTGTTTTTCTTGAGTGGTAACCCATGCAATTACTCCTAGGCTCCCGATTGACCCTGTTCTGCACTCTAGACCTCATAACTTTCACATCTTAGCTCTAATTTGTGATCTGTCAATTGCTATATTTTTGTCTTATCATTGTCAAAAAATTTACTTATCATATGCTTATCTTACTCAATTTATTTAGGGATAACCCATATATCTTATCCCTACTAGGGCATGTTGTGGCTTTCCCATTAGTTATTCTTTGACACAATGCTCTAAATCACATTGTATCAAGGAGGGGTAAAATGTAGATGCTCAAAAATGGTTCAAATCTATAGTTTCATCACTTCTTCATACTAATTTGTCCCATTTTCTCATTCTACTAACTTTGAAATTTTGGCCAAAATTGATCATATTTTATTATTTGTATCCTCTTTCACATCAATTTCATATCAACTTAGAATCACACAAAACCAACTTGAAATCACTTAGAATCACCCCAAATCAACTCAAAATCACTCAAAATCAGTCTTAATAAACCCAAAACATATCAAACATCCCAAATCAATCATCATTTATTCAATCCTAGGCCTTGTTGTGGCTTTAAGTGTCTTGGAAACCTATCAACCTATCAATCTTATCAATTTGACCTTAGTACTATCCCAACTCTCAGTGCTAGGTCAAACTATCATTCATGTCATTCAATATTTGACATTTTTGAGGCTTTCAATGTTGGATCAGGGCACCAACCATTTTAATAATATTGATAGTGTCTGTTGATGTTATTATGATCAACCTTATCAATCAACCTTGATCCTATAGCATTTGGAACATCAGTTAAATGTTACATATCAATCAATTCATGTCATGCATCCTTGGAATGTTATCAAATTCAATCAATCAATCTAACCATGGCTTTGGTCTACTTGTCATCATCTCATTCGATCTATATCATCATCACATTTTCATCAAAGGACACGGTCGCATTTATTTAATCAATTTGGCCAATCATTTACTAATTTTTCTATATAGGATTAAATAACCCATAATTTAATCCTATTATTATTTCTAATTATTCTTCCTATTTATTATCCTCAATTAATTAATTGTATTAGTTAATTGATTCATTATCTGTAAACCATGGAAATTTACAAATTCCTAAGTTCCATTTTCCATCATTAATTCCATTTTCTACTAATTCTTATTTTGTGAAATAAAAGGATTTTTAATTCAAATATTCCATAGAATATTGCATCATAGTGACACTTGGATATGACACCTTGTGGATTCTCCTTTGACACTTGGATAAAATATTTCATAATCATATATTCTTATTCTCTTACGCATGTCCATATTTGGCTTATTTGTCATATATTCTTGGTTTTAAGATATATTCTCTTCCACATTTAGCCAAGTTTGACATTCATGTGTCATAGAATCTTACAATTGGCATATTTTTTCATATGTGTCATGGATTCTCAAAGGAATCTCTTGCCACATTGCATATCTATGGGTGAAAAATCCAATGCTCTCACCTTGAGTGTTGATTATAAAATGGACACTCTTTCTCTCATTTCTCTTCTTAATTCCTTAAGTCATCAGAGTCATAATTCTTGAGTCTTTGAGTCCTTAGCTTCTTTGCATTTTCACACCATTTTCTCTCAAGCTTAAATCACAACTTCAAGTATTCTCATGGCATTATACACATCATAGGCTTTTGCTTCAATTTTGTGTGCACTATAGGAAACTTTGGAGCTACATCATTTGGAGAAGAAAGAAGGACATGGGAGCTACAAATGAAAGAGGGGGTTTCTATTGCTTTCTTTATTAGTTTTGTTTTCATGGTAGACTAGTGGGTGCTATCATATGTTGATTGAGTTTTGTGATTTTCTCATATTATGTTATGCATTGAACCTATTTTCTAGGCTCTACATATACATTGTAAGATTCAAAACATAGGAGATGATCAAATTCACAAGGACTTAGGATTCGTGTGCAATAGTGACTTATCCCTAAAGTTTAAATATGCACACCTTGAAGATTTGAATTTAGTGAATTAAATGTTCTACATGGAATTCAATAATCATGAATGGATCGAAATCATTTTGAGAAAAATATATGATGATATGTTCTAGTTGGATGATGCATAGATTGTCATTGATAATGACCTAATTCACAAGGTTTTAGGATTTATAAATGAAGGTTTTAATCTTATTAATGAGGGAAGAGTCAAGAAAATGGTTGAGACAAATTTGAAAACTAAGTTTGATGGAAGAAATATGAAAGTTGATCCCATTTAGGATAAATAAGTTAAGTTGTTAACCAAGATTTGGGGGTACACGTTGAACCATGGATCAAGGGTTAACTTTGTACCAGCTAGATTTCTTCATGTAGAATATGTCATGGTTGTTGAAAGAAGGAAAGTAAACTTGTGTGACATTATCAGATTGCAACTATTGGATAATATTGCAAAGATAAAGAAAATGAAGAATGCAGTGTTTAGATTTGAATTCTTACTAACTCATTTAATATTTTATGTTACAAAGAAATTTCCTAGAACAATCAAATGGGATAGTAGTGAGTGTGTAATGAAGATAGTGACTCAATGCTACATTTCCAAACCTAAGAATGCCAGAGACATTAATATAAACAAAATGATGAAGAACTTTTAGTCTAAGATAAAATTGAGGTATAGGATACCTCTCTCTATGGTGGAAAAATATAAAGATGATTTATGCTTCCTGGAGGAGACTTACAATGCCTACATTGAAGAAGTGATAGATAGAAAAAAATTATTCAGCCTATGAGCCAAGAGATGACTGTAAAGTTAATAGAAGGTTATGCACAAATCATACTCAAATCTGAGTAGGACATAGAATGTCTAAGATGGGTAATCTATGATGAAAGGTTAAGGATAGTAGAATCTAAGCTCCACAGGAAAGAGAGAAAAAATAAATTAGAAAAAGAGATATACTCCATACTCAAGGAATCTAGTATGTCAAGACAAGAGTTAAACAAGCTAAAGGGAATTGTGCTAGAAATGAAGGCCAATGGGTAGTCTAAAGTGTTGGCAGAAACATCTATTACAATAGGAGGACCCTCAAAAGGAGTAATGGTAGCACAACCATGTGCACAAAATCCCATTACACCATATGCAGTAGTTGCACAAATGCAACTAGTAAGAGCTAGCTATTAAAAATCAAGGAGTTAGCCAGAGTTGGAATTAGCTTCTGTGCAGAGGAAGTCAAGAATACTGGTGAAGGTTAAGAAAGAAACTACACCTCAAGAAAATAAAAGAGTAAAGAAGACCACCAACAAGCCTGGTAAGAGAAGAAAATTCATGTGAGTGAGAAATTTTGAAAGCTCAGAAGATGATATTGAAGATAAACCTATTTAACAAGATACAACAAAAGCTAAGACAAATATAGGAAAAAAGACATTGAAACAAAAGGTAGAGAATTTGAACATACATATTATAAATGATGACAATTTTATCTAGTTAAATAAATTTTATAGCATGGATAGTAGTATGGATAGGAGGCAATTAGAGAATGCCACCATAAGAAACATGATTTTGAGAAATAAGAGATTTGAAAGTATTTAGAATAAAATTCTTAAAGAACTATATAATATGTTAATTAATAGAAAGAAGAGTAGTAGAAATATATCTGAATATAAGAATCACATCAGTAAATAAGTTATGTGAGGTTGGATGAAAAGAAGAATTTGATAAAATTTTGAAAGGTATTGAGCCCTTGCTAAGGAACAAAATAAGAGTAATTCTTCTTATGGGAGGAAATTATGAAGAGGTTAGGCAAGAAATAGAGGAGGCTATAGTAAAATATATTTCCTTAGTGCCTAAGGAGAGTGCACAAGTAAAGGTTGATAGTCCAGTGTATGTGGAAGTCCATACACCTTCTAGGGAAGAGGAAGAAATAGAGGAGACACAACAAGCACTATCACCACCTCACATTGTTATGGGTACTGAATCCATGCAAATGGATAATACATACATAACTAAGGATGCAAAGAAGTACCCTTTTGTAGAGTGTGGAGTAAATATTGTTGGCAATATCAACAATATCACTACTGATACTAGTTCTGATGATGAAGAAGAATAGAAAAATAAGAAGGAAGAACAAAAAAAGAGGGAATAGGAAGCAAAAAGGAAGAATAAAGAAGAAGAAGAAGAAAAAGAAGAAAATAAGAGGAAAGAAGAAGAGTAAAATAAGAGAAAAATAGAATAGGAGAAAAAGAAGAAAGAAGAAGATGCCAAGAAAGAGGCTAAGACAAAGATGAATGAAGAGAAATAAAAGATTAAGGCTATTGTACCTTCAACAATACCATAGGCTAGAACATCAATAGTAGTATCCTGAAGATCAAAAAGAACTAATGGGCACCCTAAGCAAGTTATTCATGAAGAATAAAAATGTTAAGTCTTTCAAGAAGATTCTTGTTGAAGTCTTGGAGTGCATGCAGAAGACAGTTTCCAAAACTGTAGCAAATAAAAGAAGAGGAGAGAAGAAGAGGAAAGGAAGAGGAAAGAAGAAGAGTAAAATAAGAGAAAAATAGAATAGGGGAAGAAGAAGAAAGAAGAAGATGCCAAGAAAGAGGCTAAGAAAAAGATGAATTAAGAGAAATAAAAGATTAAGGCTATTGTACCTTCAACAATACCATCACCTAGAACATCAATAGTAGTATCCATCTCTTCTAATGATGAAGACCGAAAAGAACTAATGGGCACCCTCAACAAGTTATTAATGAAGAATGAAAATGTTAAGTCTTTCAGGAAGATTCTTGTTGAAGCCTTGGAGTGCATGCAAAAGATAGTTTCCAAAACTATAGCAAATACAAATTTGCAAGCCAAGGCAAAAGAGTTGGTGAAGACCTTTGATGGGGAATTCACAACTTAAGCTTAAGTAGCAATAGTGCAAGAATAGAAAAATAATGAAGTGACCCTATTCAACATAGTGTGTACCAATGTGTGTGCAATGATTTTAAGGCACTTGATGCAAACATCAAGGAATTGAGAAATTGTATTGCTGAAAGTAAGTTGTATGGAAACTTCATAATGTCTTACACTTATCATATTTTGATGCAAAGATCAAAGAGCATATGAGTGAGCTTCATACACTCACTAAAAGATTGCAACAATGAGATATTAGAATTGAAGATTCTAAGAATGAGATTGAGAAGATCCACAATGCTATTAGAGGCATTGAATTTGACAAAGAGAAGGTAATTAGGAGATTCTATATTCTTAGAGAATATCTGGCACCCAAAGTTGTAATTTTGCAGAGGCAAATGGAGGAATGTCTTTCAAAAAAGAATTCCAATAAAAAATTTTCCCATACTTATTAGTCTATCAAATACAATCAAAGGAAACTAGAAGAAAGAATTTGAGAGACTGAAGATTGATTTTGTAGATTAAGTTTCCAGAATGACAAGTTGATCAACATTAGGCAAAAAGTTTTGTGATATAGTTTTGACACCTTTGCCATTGACATCAAAGGGGGAGTATTATGTAAATGAATTTTTGTATGGATGTAAATGTATATGTAATGGAAATATTATGTATGTATCAATATAAAGGAGTGATAATGAATGTAATGAGTCATCAAAACATGAATAAAATTGCTATTTATTGAAGGTGATTTTTGTGCAATTACTTTTATTTGTTTTTGTTATGTATTACATCATTTTGGGACTTAGCTAATTTTCTTGAATCTTTTCATCAATGAAAAAGATGGATATTTTTGGAAATATGGCTAGTTTGATGTCTTGATGGTTGTCATATATGGTAACATACATTTAGCATTTCATTTATGTATTTAAAGATAGATAATTGTCCAAGTATTAGATAGTTTGTTATAGTTCAAAGAAAAGATCATAAGAGTATGGATGATGCACAAAGAGTTTCTTTTATGACATTATCATCATGATGTGTGGCATTATGCATGTGTGTATGGATAATACAATGCAAGTTATAGTAAGATTAACAATGTGGGTATTTAACAGTGCAGAA
Organism: Cupressus sempervirens; assembly: GCA_028749045.1. Classification (NCBI taxonomy): domain Eukaryota; kingdom Viridiplantae; phylum Streptophyta; class Pinopsida; order Cupressales; family Cupressaceae; genus Cupressus; species Cupressus sempervirens. The sequence continues at coordinate 559,616,666 of CM053789.1, read as the reverse complement.
CAAAGCATAGTAGTAAATAGAGTTATATGGCTTAAGAAATTATTTTGGTTACAAAATAATTACTAAGTTATGTTGAGCCAACTATGTGGATATTATTATATAAGTTATTTAATATTATACCAAACACACAAAGACATGAAGCCTGATAGTGTAGAGTTTTGTGATTGTGCAAGGTATAAGTAAAGATCTTATCTTGCACAGATAAAGTAGGAGTTGCATGATTATATGTGACATGAAAAATATTGTGAGAACTATCTACAAGCCTTAGGTGATGTGAAATCTGATGTAAGATCAGAGCAAGTATGAGTTGTAGTAGCAAAGCAAGTATTATATGTATACCTATGTTGTGAAGGAATTGAATTGTATAATTGTATGCTAGTGTAGTGGGCTCTTCTTGCATACATTGTAATTGTTCTACCAACTCCTAACAGGGTTGTAGAAACTCCTAATAGGGTTGAGGCTTCTAACAAGGCCTAGTCCTCTAACAAAGACTTGAGACACTATATGTACTTCATAGACTCCTAAAAGGGTCAATATCCTTAATAGGATCCTATTGTTTAGTGAATCATCTAGTGGGTATCATCCCCATTGGGGTTTTCCCTTGGCTAAGGTTTTCCTAGTTAACAATTAAAACTATTGAGTTCTCTATGTGTATGGTTATATTTACTATTCAATGTTGTTGGTTTACTTTCATATACAAATTAAAAATTAATTAACAATATTTAGTTATGAGAAAAACTTAGGATTTGAGAAAAAGCACACAACAAATCCACGAAGCCCAAGAAAACCTACATTTAGAAAACCTGTCATGGAGAAGAAAAAGACAAGAAGAGGCAAGGGTTTGACCTAAAAAACTTAGACAAAGAAAATATTATTCAATGGATCTTCATAAAATAAAAATACAAAGAGATCAATCCTTATAAAAGGAGATCAAAACCTGAAAAGGGCAACCTAAAGCCTAAAAAAGATAGGTTGCATAATATAATTAATAAAATATTAATTATATGCACCTACAAGATAGCTTAAGCAAACTAGAGTAATAGGAAACTTAATTAATTAAATCAAAGTGATTTAATTAATAAGTGCAAAAAAATAATTACTCTAACAACCCCCTTAAGTGAAGCTCAAGAGGTAAGCTAACCTAGCATAGTTATGAAATAAAAAAAATTAGCTCCCAACAACAAGGCCTGATCAGGTACTCAATCCCAACAAAATCTCTATAAAGAGAAGAAATAGAGAAAACCACATGGGAAAAACCCTACTCCAAAAAGAGATAGAAAAGAATGTTTCATAAGAAGGAACAAAGAGAGATCATGAAGAGAACCACTAAAGCAAAAGAAGCCACAAAACTCTATCAAAAATGTTGATTTGTAGAACTGCCATGGAAATAGAAGGCATGAACCAAGCATGTCTATATGGTAGATGATCCATCTCACTAAAATGCATAGTTAGCTAGCCACTGCAATTTCCTACTATGTAGGATCAACTACTAAATACATAGCTCACACTAATGAACCATCAACCAAGGAAGCATAGAACAACAATATAACCCCCCCTTAAGCTAGGTGAGGTGACAGGTAGCTAAAAAGGTGGGCCCAAAAATCTCCTACAACATAGGAACTAGACACATTGAAAGTGAGGTATAGACACCAATAAAGGCACATGTAATTGACACTACATGAGGCAAAAGAGAAAGAGGGCCTATAGGCGGCAAACAACTATCCCCCCCCATGGCACTTTATAAAATAGTGTGAGTACAATGAATCACAATGATGAAAAGGATCCTAAAATGCAAGAGTGGCACTTTATCTTAGTGTGTTACATAAAGATGCTTACAATGAATGTCAACAATGATCAAAAAAGGTAGAAGGCTAATACAACAAAAGGTAGAGCCCAAAACGAAGCATCCAAAGCAACAAAATTGATCCCCAGACCTGAATCAATCAGGATATCCACCAAAATGCTAAAATGCAAAATATTGAATAAGATGTGCCTATAATAGAATCTAGAACAACAAGCAACATCACTATAAAGAGCACAAAAAGAGCTTTATAGTGATATAAAGAAGTCCAAAAATGGAGATCAGATGCTCAAGATATGCCTCTTGGAGTGCAAAATATAACATCTAGCTTTGACTGCCAAAATAGGCAACCAAACTGCATCAAAACCCCAAAAAACCTATACCATCATCTCCATCTCTAAACTAACTTTTTGATGCATTTTTCAGATCGAAAAAATATGCCTGTATGCTCAAGTTATGGAAAAAAATGATAGGGCCCCTCAAATGCATGAAAATTTATTTTTTTTAATAAAAAAATAATTTAAAAAAATAGAAAACAAAAAAATTTCGCTGGCCACTACAAGCGGTGGCGAGTTTGGAAACAGCTACACCAATGGAGGAGGAGGGTGGGTGGTTCGTCGACAGCGATGGAGCCACAATGGTCACCAAGCCGCTAGCAGTCTATGGGACCTTTGGCGATAACTGTCGGCAATTTACCATAGCTGCTAGCAATTTTGGTGACCGATAGTGGTTTCTGCTAATCGCAGTTGCTGAAAACCATTTTTTAGTAGATTTTTTAATATTATCTTCCTTGATCCACATGCTAAGGGTCGTACGAGCCTATCAGGAAAAGTTTTTTTGCCTCTCAGATCAACGTTGTCCAAATTGGACAAATTTTATATCAAAATGGGGGCTTTGACACCTTCTAAATCCATCTGTGATGTCTATTTGGCCTCAAACTACTTCAAAAATTTGTGACCCCCTTGTTTTCTCAGAAAAATCCAAAAAAACACCAGATCTTTTTTGCCAAACCCTTGTTCTCCCTTTTTCTTGAAACACAAAACAAGCTACAATAGATCTAGCTTTGATACCATGTAGGATTTGAGCAAAAGTGCACAATAAATCCATGAAGCCCAAGAAAACCTGCATGCAGAAATCTTGTCACAGAGAAGAAAAAAATAAGAAGAGGCAAGGGTTTGATCTAAAAAATGCAGACAATGAAAATATTATTCAACATATCTTCATAAAATAAAAATACAAAGAGATCAATCCTTATAAAAGGAGATCAAAACCCGAAAAGGGTAACCTAAAGCATAAAAAAGCTAGGTTACACAATATAATTAATAAAATATTAATTATATGCACCTAAAAAATAGCTTAAGCAAACTAGAGTAATAGGAAACTTATTTAATTAAATCAAAGTGATATAATTAATAAGTGCGAACAAATAATTACTCTAACATAAAAGTTTGTAGAACATTGATTGAACCACCCCCCCCCCCCCCCCCCCCCCCCTCTCAGTATTATCTATTTCTAACAAGTCCTCTAAGGTCTAATCTTCTTTTTGTCACATCTTGAAGATATCATCTCCTTTCATATCATGACCCCTATGATACTCCTTGTATTTAGCAAGAAAAATAGTTTACATTATATCCCAATCTCTTACAATATTTGCATGTAATCCCATGAACCATCTTAGATTAGCCTCCTTTAGAGTAGATGGAAACAATTTTAACTTATGAAAATTAGTTGTATAATCATATCTCCTATAGAGTATGTCATATTCAAAAAGGAAGGTTTCAGGGTCTTCTCTGATAGGGCCATAAAACTTGGGAAGCACAAAGGCATGTTGGAAATCTGATTGAAAAGATCAATTTTGAAGATCAAAGAGGGAGATTGTTTCAAAGAAGGAAGTTGGTTGATAAAGAATGTTTTCAATCATTTTTTTGTCATTGATGTAAAACTTTGTATTTGTAGGAATGACAATTGCTTATAAGATCCAAGCACTATCACTTAGTTGATTGATTAAGAGGATTTGATCAACAAGATGTAACAAGAGCACCTAAGCAAAAGGTTGAGTTATGTTTTTGTAATTAAGTACAAGGATCAACTAAGACAATGGTTAAATAATGCATTGATAACATATTTGAAGACATGGAGGTTGGTCACACTTAGAATCACCAAAAGTATAAGTTATAACAAGGTTGACTACAAAGCTTAAACTAAGTTCATCAATGGGTGCTGAGCAAGGTGGTTTAAGCTGAGCAAATTTTTAGTAGGAGCCAAGCAAATAGAAAATATAGTATGTGTAGAGTGAACTTTAGGTGCCAAGTGAAGTTCAAGTGCCAAGAAAAGTAATAGGTGTCAAGCATCAGAAAATCTTAGTAGGTGCCAAGTGAACTTTAGATGTTGAGAATCAGAAAATCTAAGTAGGTGCCAAGTGAACTTTAAGTGCTAAGCATCAAAAAATTCTAGTTGGTGCTGAGTAACATAGTATGTGCCAAGCACCAGAATTTCAATAATGCCAAGCTACTACATTATTGGAAATGTTGAAGATTCCCTAAATCTGAGCTGACAAAGTTCTTACCTTAAACTTTGTGAACTAGTTGGAGGATAAGGATGATGAGCTGGTGGCACAAAATTCTATGCAAACCATTTTTGATAAAATTCCAAAAGATTCTTCATGATGTTTCTAGAAGAAACATAATATGGGTTAGATTCAATGAATCCTACCTAATCCATATGAATTAAAATTAAAGGAGGGAAGAATTGAGTGGGAAAATGAACTCTAGACTTCTATTTAAGAAATCATAGACCAAGAAGCAAGAGTTACTGGAGTGCCAAATTGTGAAGTTGTTAAAAGGTTGTCAAGGAGAAGACATCTAGGAGAAGGAAGAATAGAGCATAAAGACTCTACTTTGACAAGTGGTCAAAAAGAGAGGATTGCATTGGTACTTTGAGCATGGAGACTCAAGGAGACTAAGCTTGAAAGGAGGGCAAACTGTTAGAGTTGTAGAGACTAAAAGCTAGGCAATGTCATGAGATGAGAAGTGATATGAGATCTACATGTTGAGTTGTATTCTATAATTAGGTCAAAACCCCTTATTGTTACTCTCTAGTAATTGTATCAGTTAGGGTAGAAGAAAATCCTATGGACTTAGGTTGGTCTAACAACTATTTGTAAATCTTTTAATAGGGTGACACTTCAAGTGAATGTTCTAAAGTCCTCTAACTAGGCCCACTTCTAATAGGGTGGTTAAATCCTTTAACTAGGTCACATTTAACAGTGTGTTGTAGCCTTTAATAGGGCAAGCCTTTTACAAGGCATCACTTCAAAAGAGTGAGAATTGGGTAGCATTTTACTAGTGATTTTTCTCAAATTGGGTTTCCACATAAATCACTACGTTATGTGTTGATCTTTTTATGTGTTATTCTTCCATGTTGATTTACACTCACTTGTTGAATAGGAAAGTTAAAGCTTGGATGAAAAAATGGTTAAATGGGCACACTTTACTTGATGAAAAAGTTTGAACATAAAATTTGGACCTTGAATAAATGATTCACTCTAGCCCTCTTAGTTATTCTAAAGCATTTCTAACAATTGGTATCAGAGCCATATGTTGATATAGTTTCAAGGTACTAGAAGCAAGAAGATCAAGATGTCCAAGAGAGAAGCTCCCAAGCTCAACAAAGACAATTGTGTTGCATGGCAGAGTCTGATGAAATTGCACTTTGGATCAATAGGTGATTATGCAAAAACCAAAATTGTAATAGAACCTGTAGAGCTAGCTGGACCTCTTGCTGTAGATGATTTGAACAAAAGGAAGGAGATCAGAATGTGAAAATCCCTAATAGATATCTATGGAGGAGATCAAAATATTTCAAGAGAAAAGAGAGAAAGCCTCAGAGGAAAGTTTGATGACATGAAAATGGAGGAAGGTGAGAATCCTACTCAATATGGATCTAGAATGAAAGAATTGGTAAGTGCAATAAGAAGTTTGGGTGGTCAATTAGAAGAAAATATTATCAATAGAAAACACATGAGAATCCTACTCCTTATCTATGTTATTAGAGTTTCAACCATCCAAGAGCTAAGGTCTATACAAGGAAATACACTAACCTTTGAAGGAATAGTGGGAAGACTTACTTCATTTAAACTATCAATTTTTCATAACTACAGACCTAAGAACCTTGAATATTCTTTCAAGACCAAGCTGACATTGAAAGATATTGAGGAGATAACATCAAAGAAGAAGAGTAGAAAAGTAAAACATGCATCTAGTGATAGTAGTACAGATGAAGAAGATATGGAACAATTGGAAGGACTACTGGCTAGGAGATTCCATAGAGGCAAAGGTAAATTCAAAGGTAAGTTTCCTATCATTTGTTTTAATTACAATGAAGTAGGACATATTACTGCAAGATGTACATAAGCAAACAACTACAAAGAGGGAAACAAGTACAAGAACAAAAGAGAAGATAATAGCATAGATTACAAGGACAAAGGAAAAAGATGCTACATTCTTGAAGAAGATTCTGATGTGAATGATGATGAAGTAGTCTATGTAACCATGAAGAATGAATTAGATGAAGATGAAGCTACAACACTAGTAACCTATGTGAACAAGAATGATAAGTGGATCATAGACAGTGGATGCTCACATCACATGATAGGAGAAAAAAGTAAGTTCATTATCTTTACTCAATATGATGGAAACAACATTAGATTTGGTAATGATGCTCCATGTCAAATCAAAGGAAAAGGCTCAATCAAACTTACAGAGAAAATTTCATGTGATAATGCATATTATGTTGAAGAATTGAACTACAACTTGTTGAGTGTATCATAGTTAGGCAATGTAGGTTCCAAAGTAAAATTTGGAAACAAATTTGCCAAAATCTATGACAATGATGGAAATTTGATAGGAAAAGGTGAAAAAACTAGAAGCAATCTATTTTACCTAGATATGGAAGATGCAACTTGTCTTGTTGTTAGAATTGATGATGGGTGGTTATAACATAAAAGATTGTGTCATGTTAACTTTGACAATCTAATTAGCATTAGCAAAAAGAAGAAAGTCAAAGGTTTGACCAAATTGAAGAAGCTTGAAAATACAATGTGCAAACAATGTTAACTAGGGAAGATGACCAAGTCTAGTTTCAAATGAAAAACATATACTTTCAGAGAAGTTCTAGAGCTATTACATACAGACTTATGTGGTCCAATTGAAGTGCAAAGTTACCTAGTAGATAGATACATAATGCTATTTGTAGATGACTATTCGAGGATGATGATTGTTATGTTTTTAAAACAAAAATTTGATGCATTTAAAATGTTCAAGTGGTATTTGGCTAGAGTTGAGAAGGAAACAGGTAAGAGTCTAAAATGTCTAAGATAAGATAGAGGAGGAGAGTTTACATAAAAAGAGTTTGAGATATTATGTAATGATAAAGGTATCAAAAGGAAAATATCAGCACCAAGAACTCCACCTTAGAATAGTATTGCTGAAAGAAGGAGTAGATCAATAATAGAGTGTGTTAGAACCTTGATGATGGAGAAAAAATGTTGCTCTAAAGTACTAGAGAGAAGCTGTAAGTACTACTACTTAAACCCTAGATAGAGTCCAAGTCAAGAAAGGAACAAATGCAACACCTTTTGAACTATGGTATGGTCACTCACCTAGTGTAAAAAATGTCAAAGTATTTTGTTGTAAATGCTATATTCTTAAAGATACTAGAAATGGAAAGTTTGATGCAAAAAGTGATGAAGGCATATTCTTTGGATACTCCACTAGAAGCAAAGCATATAAGTGTTTGAATACTAACAATAACAAGATAATGGAAACGACAAATGTAAATTTTGATGAGCATGCAAAAGTCCAAGTTGATGAAACTAAGAAATTAAAATATTATAGATATTTTGTATACATTTATGAAGGAATGAAAGTTGAAGGTAATGCTACCAATCAAGTTGGAAATCAGCAACAAATTATAGTATCAACCAAGTCATAGCCAGTGAATGCTAGGCTACATTCAGAAGCTATGCTACAGAATGAAGAAAAATCACATTTTGACTTTAAAAATAGTATACATGAAAGAGATGATGAAATGCCAAATGAAGAAGAGAAAAATGACTCTGAAGCTAAAGGATCAAACATGGAAAGAAGGATAAAACCAAGATTAGCCAAATATGTAAGAAGACATCACCCTAGAGATCAAATAATTGGTGATAAGAATGCAAGACTAATGACAAGTAATAGACTAAGAAATGAATCATGTCTACTAAGCAAGATTAAGCCCAAAAAAGTGAAAGATGCACTTCAAGATGATGACTGGTTTAAAGCTATGGAAGAGGAGATAGATCAAATTGAGAAGAACAAAACCTAGACCCTAGTTCCTAGACTAGCTGCTAAGAATGTAATTGGTACAAAATGGGTGTTTAGGAAAACACTTGATGAGAATGGTGAGATAACTAGAAATAAAGCTAGATTAGTTTGCAAAGGCTATTCACAAGAAGAAGGACTAGATTATGGGGTAACATTTGCCCCTATTGCAAGAATGGAATGAGTAAGCACATTACTTGCATATGTTGCTTACAAAAGTTTCAAAGTCTACCAAATGGATGTAAAGTCTACATTTTTGAATGGTATACTAGAAGAGGAAGTCTACATAGAACAACTAAAGGGATTTGTTGATGACAACAAAAAAGATATGGTTTGCAAACTGCATAAGGCACTTTATGGCTTAAAGAAAGCACTTAGAGCATGGTATGAAAGACTGCACAAATATCTTGTAAAGATAGGATTTGAGGGAATAGATGAAAATAGAAACCTATATATCAAGACAGAAAAAGGTTAAGAAATTTTGATATCTAAAATCTCTATTGATGATATAATATTTGGAGGAAAAGATGTTCTATGCAAAGATTTTTTTGATAAAATGAAACATGAGTTTGAAATGTCAATGTTTGGAGAAATCAAATTCTTTGTTGGATTGCAAGTACATCAATTGAAGAATGGAATATTTGTGACCCAATAAAAATACATCAAGAAGATACTCAAGACATTTGGATTAGAAGATTCAAAACCAGTCAACACACCAATGGTAATAGGACACAAGTTATCCAAGAATGATGAGTAAGCTAAAGTGAATATGACATTATATAGATCAATGATTGGAAAGTTGCAATATGTTATACATAGTAGACTAGACATTACATTAGCAATTGGAATAGTGGCACAATTTTCTACTAATCTAAGGAAAAATCATCTAATGGTAGTAAAGAGAATAATGAGGTACCTAAAAGGAACTGATGAATTTGGTTTTTACTACAAGAGGAGTGAAAAGTTTGAGCTAAAAGCCTACACTGATGTAGATTGGGGAGGTAATATTGATGAGAGAAAAATAACAAGTGGAGGAAGACTTTTCTTGGGAAGAAAATTGATCACATGAACTAGCAAAAAGAAAAGTTGTACCTCACAGTCCACTGCAGAAGTTGAATATGTTGCAGTTGCTATCAATTGAACCAATATTGTATGGATCAAATATTTGTTGCAAGGTATGAAAGAAGAGACAAATGAGCCTATGATAATTTATTGTGATAATAAAAGTTCTATCAACATATCAAAGAACCCTGTAATGCATGCCAAAACCAAGCATATTGCAATTAAGTATCACTATGTAAGAGAATTGGTGGAAGACAGACAAGTGAAGATGGAATATGTAAGCTCAAAGGAACAAATTGCTGACATCTTCACAAAAACACTACCTAAAGATTCTTTTGCATATCTTAGAGGTGAGTTAGGGGTGATACCCCTAGCCAAGGCTACTTAAATAAGAAAAGACTACCTTGCATTAGAGGAATTGATTGTTGAAATATTACACACTGATGCAGATGATACTTACTTTAGGAACAAGAGCACCTAATGGAAAGGTTGAGTTATGGTTTTGTAATGAAGTGCAAAGATTAGCTAAGACAATGGTTAAATGATGTATTGATAACATAATTGAAGATATAGAGGTTGGTCACACTTAGAAATACTAGAAGTATAAGTTGTAACAAGGTTGACTACAAAGCTTAAAATAAGTTCATAAGTGGGTGTTGAGCAAGCTAGTTTAAGCTAAACAAATTTTTAGTAGGAGTTGAGCAGATAGAAAATCTAGTGTGTACAAAGTGAACTTTAGGTGCTGAGTGAAGTTCAAGTTCTAAGAAAAGTAACAAGTGCCGAGCATTAGAAAATCTTAGCAGGTTCCAAGTGAACTTTAGGTGTTGAGCATCCAAAAATCTTAGTAGGTGCCGAGTGAACTTCAGGTGTCGAGCATCAAAAAATTGTAGTTGGTGCCAAGTAGCACAGTATGTGTCGAGCACTAGAATTTCAATAGTGTTGAGCTATTGCATTATTGGAAATGTCAAAGATTCATCGAATCTGAGCTGACAAAGTTGTTACCTTGAATTTTTTGAACCAATTGGAGGACAAGGATGATGAGTTGGTGGAAAAAAATTCTATGTAAACCATTTTTGAGTGATATTTAGAGAATTCTTCATGATGTTTCTAGAAGAAACATAATATGGGTTAGATTTAATGAATCCTACCTAATCCATACAAATTGAAATGAAAGGAGGGAATAATCAAGAAGGAAAAGGAATTCTAGACTTCTATTTAAGAACTCACAAACCAAGAAGCAAGAGCTACTAGAGTGCCAAATTGTGAAGTGATTAAAAGGGTGTCAAGGAGTAGACATCTAAGAGAATGAAGAACAAAGAATAGAGACTCTACTTCGACAAGTGGTCAGAAAAAGAGGATTGCACTAGTACTTTGAGCATGGAGACTCAAGGAGACTAAGCTTGAAAGGAAGGAAAGTTATCAGAGTTGTAGAGGCTATAAGTTAGGCAATGCCATGAGCTAAGAAATGATTTGAGATCTACAAGTTGAGTTGTATTCTATAATCAAGTCAAAACCCCTTATTATTTTTTATTAGATAAAATGGGTTTTAAAGGGATCCTAAAACCCAAAGTTTTACAGCAAAAAGAGCAAGATGAAACAGACTAAACAAACAAAAAATTGCCACAAAAGGCCAGAGATAAAAGAAGGCCCAAAGCTAAAGAAAAAAGGCCAAAGATAGAAAAGAAAATCCAGGCAAACAGGATAGTGGTCGTCTGTGTCCATGGTCTATAGGGTTTCTACAGCATCATTGTCCTTCTCACTAGCCACACCCTCCTGAATCCCAGTAGGTGTGTTCATATGGTTCCCCTGATTCACCTGGTCATTGGCCTCTATCTAAGATTCATCTCGGTTGAATCCTTGGTTTTTGTTTTGCTCCACATCCCTTTCAAGGCCAGTTGTAGTCAGATAGTCCCCCAGATTGGCAATATTCTCATTTAAGGTGTGAACGGTGTCCACTATCTATTTGGTGATTATCAGGTGGATAGAATCCAGCCTTTGGACCTTTTGCTCAAGCTGGGTGAGTCTGTCATCCTGATCGTCTCTGGAGACCTAACCTCTATCTTTCTTTAGGCTACCCACGTAGTCATTACTTCCTCTAGCTTCCTAGTCCTTGTCAGTACCCTAGTTTTTGGGCTGGTTGGTTCTGTCCTTCAAAGCCTCAATTTCTTGAAAAAGCCACTTGATGGAATGAAAGTTATCAATCAGACTATTCTTTGCATTGTTTAGGAAGTTGAAGCCAGTTTCTCGCACATTGTCAGAGATAACCAAAAGAGCCGAGTCAATGAGCTCATCATAGTGGGTACTTCTATCAAGGTCCTCTAGCACCTAGATTTTAGCAGGTTCTCTAACAATACCCAAACTGACCTTGTCCCCATAGAAGTTCCTCTAGGCCCTCCTCTTGTTCTTTCTAATTACCTCCCCTCCTTTTTCAACCATGATTTCAATCATCTCCTTTTGAGGTGAAATGGGAACCTCTTGAGGCCAATTGGGTGGGGTGAGGCTGGGAGGCACATCAACATGGTTGTTGGGATGATCCTGGGGTAGGGCCTAGTTCACTTTTCTTTTCTTGGGGTTAACCTTGCGGTCCATAGGGGTCACCACCTCCTTGTCATTTTCGCTCCCCTTATATTCTTCCATCTCACTTTCCTTCCCCATCTCTGAATCCTCCTCCTCAAACTTTGTATTAGACTCCACATCATCAACATTGGCCTCTTTCACCTCCTTAGGATGAGGAGAGGGGGGGATAGGCGGAAGACATCTGGGGCTCTTCCTACTAGGGATGTGGGGATCACAAGTAACAGGGATAGATTTTCTTGGGGTGTCAATTTTCTCTAATTTCACTACAAGATCATCTCTAGAATCAGAACTGGCAGTGTCCTCTGAGGCACTACTCGAATCCCCCATGTTTTTACCTCTAGTATGGGTTTTCAAGAACACATAAATCAGAAGGAAGAGACCCCTATGGAGGCCAAGATTTTCGATAGGCATTTCTTGAACCCATCTATATTCTTGGCCACCGAGAAAAGAAATTTTCACTTTGTGTCTAAAATGATTTAACAGAACAAAATGATGAGTCCTGATTCTATCAAAACTAGGGTCAAGAGTGACATATTCAATGATAATCTTGAGAACATACCTCCAAAACTTTTTGATGGAATCAATGTCGTAGTAGGTCTCAATCTTGACCAGTTTTCTTTTCTCCTTATCATCCTTGACAAAGTTGTTGATAGTGTTGGCAGACATCTTCTTGTCCTTGTAGAAGTTTAAGCCATCCTAAGAAAAGCCAGTCACCTCCGCAATAAGACCCTCAGTGATTTGGTGGGAAATACCATCAATTTTGACCCTGCCATTTCACCAAGAATCAACCATAACTTTAGTAACCCCCGTATCAAATCCATGAAGCTTCTCCATGAATCTAGTTATACTAACCTTCCTCTTCTCTTTCTATACCTCCACTTTTCCCCATGGCTCTCCTCTGATCCTTTCTCCCACCATTGCAGTTTTTGGCTCAACTAACCCTAAACCACTAGTAGTATTGTCAAGTTCAGAGTAGCAAAAGTCACTGAGAGCAAAAATAATATTTTGCATCTTTATGGGTTTATTTATGGCTTCCTTTAGCTCATGTCTTCCATACATGTGATTATGGAGTAAAGGGGGTTCTGCATAACTCCAAATAATTCCTTTTTTGAAGTATGATTTTGCAAATCCTATCATCATTAAAAAGACATTATGTTGGTGTCGTGGATTTGCTCCTTTCGAATTAGCTCAATCGCTGCCGCCAAAAAAATCATTGTTGCTTCCCCACGTCATCACCAAGTTGCTAGCAACTACTTCGTTGGCAAACCAGGCAATGACAGTGTTTGCTTCAGGATAAACATGGTTGACATGGAAGTTTTTAAATTTCCTTAAGTCTAATTTTAGGTCCTCAATGATGCTTTCGATGGTCCAGGAGGGTTTAGTGACTCCTAAAATGCAATTTATTATATTTAAGGAGTCACCTTCAAGCCACAACTGCTCAATCCTTGAGGCCAGGGCTAGCTTAATAGTGAACCTAGCAGCACTGGCTTCAGCTAGATGATTGGTTTGGTGGCCAATAGGGGAAGAGATAGCAGCAATTCCACCTCTTGAACTGTTTCTTATGATACCTCTGCATCTAGCTGGACCTGGATTCCCCTTGGTTGCCCCATCAAAATTGGCTTTATGCCAGTTCTCAGGGGGAAAAGACCAAATACCCTCCTATCTTCTTTTGGTCTTGTCTTCTTTCCTAGCTTTACTATTCCCTCCAACCTTTATGTCTCCTTCTCTGGTTATGGCATAGTTCTCTGTCATAAGGCTTTCAGTTTTCTTAGCTATTATAACCTCAAGAGCTTCTCTATCTCTAAATATCCTATTTTTGCACTCCTTCCAAATTCCCCAACAAAAGTGTGGGAGGATCTAAGAGCTCAATAATTGAGATTTCAATCCTTGGTGGTGGTTTCTCCACTGATTAAAGAAATCCTAGATGCAAGCTGGGGGGCACTAGTTGAAGTCCAGGTTAGTAGTCAGATGGCTTCACACCCTGGAGGAGAAGGGGTAGTGGATGAACATATGACTAACCATTTCCAAATCTTGCTTATAGAGGCAACATCTATTAGGTAAGATTTGACTTCTCTTGGCTAAATTATCTTGGGTGAGGATTTTATCTTGTAAGAGGAGCTAGAAGAAAATGTTTATCTTAGGCATAAGCCTAGGGATATAGGCTTTTGCCCATATAGGTTTCTCCTCTTTACTCACAAGGGAAAGATAGCCAGAGGCCACAGAGTAAAGGCCCCCTAAAGAATCTCCCCAAACTAAAGAGTCACTAGTTTGGTTGATGTAGATGGTATTCAAAGAGGACATTAAAGGCTTAAGGTCCTATGAAAGTTCAGCCACATTGTGCCATTCATTACCATTTATGTAGTTCCTTACCGTATTTGCCAATACACTTATCAACCCACCTACCAAATATGAGGTGATTAATGAGGGGTTCCTGACATAGCCAGCTATCCTACCAAAAAAAAATTTTGTCTCCCATTCCAACTTTCCATTTAGCCTTAGATTTACCAAGGGAGAGGGCCTTCAAGATTCCATTCCAAATGTGGGATCCCATTGGCAGCTCAGCCCCTTGAAATATGGAGTTAAGAGACATTCTACCCAGATATTTCTCAACCAAAATATCCCTCCAAAAATCTGTGCTTTGGAAGATGTGCCAAGGATGTTTAGCTAAAAGGGATTGATTGAGGTGAGAAATTTTTCTAATACCAAGACCTCCCTGGCTTTTGGGCTAGCAGACTAGGTCCCAGGAAACTAGGTGGTATCTCTTGTGGTCATCAGTCACTGTCTAGAAAAAATCCCTATGAATCCTCTCCATCCTATCAGAAAAATTTACTAGAATCCTAAAAAAATTGAGGGCATAGGTACGGAGGTTCTAGAGAATAGAGTTAACCAGAGAACATTTGCCAGCTTGACTGAGGGTGACACCTTTCCAACCTACAAGTTTCCTATTGAAGTTGTCTATAATGCTAATCCAAAAGGAATCCAAAGGTTTCATTCCAAGAGGTAGCCCAAGATAAGTCACTGGCAGGGACCTAATGCCACATCCCAGGATGGGAGCAATTTTTCTCTGCCTCTCCAAAGGGGTGTTGAGGAAGAAAACCAAACTCTTATCCAAATTGATAGCCTATCCTGAGCCCCTGGTGTATGAGTTTAGAATGCTTTTGAAAGTCTTGGCCTCCCAGATAGAGGCTTCACCCCCCAAGATAGTATCATCAACAAATTACTGGTGTGTGAAAGTAGAGGGTCCTGAAGAAGGCCTTAACTCTTTCAAAATCCTATCCTAGATTTTTTGCTAGATGAGACTACCTAGGCATTCCACCAAGATGAAAAAAAGGATAGGAGAAATGGGGTCACCCTACCTTAAACCCCTTGAGGGGGAGAAGAAAGGAGTGGGGAGACCATTAACCAGAATAGACAAAGAGGGAGAAGACATGAGCTGAGAGATGAACTTGCATACCTGAGCATCAAGACCAAAGGCCCATAGGACAACAAAGAGGAAATTTTAGTCAACCTTATCATAAGCTTTAGACAAGTCTAGTTTGAGAATAAAACCTTCCTTATTGCTTGCCTCAAGAGAGTGGATGACTTTGTGAATCAAGACAGTGGAATCAAGGATCTGCCTACTTGGGACAAAGCCAGTTTGTTGGGGTGAGATGATCAAGGGAAGAATGTTGAGGAGTCTAGAAGTGAGAACCTTGGAGATGATCTTGTATAAATAATTGCAGAGGCTAATGGGCCTGAATTTGTCCAAAGAGTCAACTCCCAAAATATTGGGGATGAGGACTAGGAAAGTAGCATTAAGTTCTTTGAGCAGATTCCTAGCCTCGAAGAATTTTTGAACCGCCTTTACCACATCCTTCTTAACCATATTCCAATAAGTCTAAAAGAAGAAGGTAGGGAAGCCATCCAAGCTTGGACCTTTATCCCTCGAGAGCAAAAAGAGGGCTTGGTGAATTTCCTCCAAGGTGGGAATAGCTTTCAGCAAGGAATTATGATGATTTTGTAGTAGGGTGGGGATGGCTGCCAATATATCCTCTTGATTAGACGCAAAGAGGGAAGGATCAGTTGTGAGGAGAGAGGAGAAGTAGCTAACAACTTCCTTTACTATCTCTTCTTCCTTAGAAACTACAACCTGACCCTTTTTGATATTAGATATCCTATTGTTATCCCAATGCTTAAGGGTGGTCAGGTGAAAAAATCTGGTGTTATGATCTCCTTCTTTCAACCAGCTGACTCTAGATCTTTGTTTCCAATTAAGCTCTTCCTTAGATATGATATTATGCAAATCTGAGAGGATAGCCTTTTCCTCCTACCTATTGTGAGCATTATATTCAGAGAGCTAGATTTCTTTCTAGATAGAGTTGAGTTGATCAATTTTCTAGTCTTTCTCCTAGAAAATGTGGCCAAAGTCAGTTTTGTTCCAAAATTTAATGTTCCTTTTCATGTTTTTTAACTTTTGGGCAACTTTGTACATAGTAGTACCATCTAGCTCAAAGTTCCACCAAGAAGAGATTTTTCCTTCCAGTACTGGATTGGAAAGCCACATTTTCTCAAAGCAAAAAGGGAAGGCCCTTTTGCTAGATAGGGGGGAGACAGAGAGAGAAATCAAGGAGTGATCGAAACCCACCCTAGGGAGGAGGGATAATCTGCAAGAATGGGAAAGAAGCCATTCAGGAGATATGAGGGCTCTATCGAGGTGAACCTGAATGCTATCTCCCCCAACTCTCCTATTAGACCAAGCGAAACTTCCCCCTTGAAGGTCCATATCCAAGAAGGCAAGATTCTGAATGAACAATGTGAGGTCACACTTACTATCCTGATCTGGGGCAAGACCCCCCCATTTGTCAGCATCAGAGAGAGGCAAGTTGAAGTCCCCCATGATAATCCCTTTGTTAACATTGCAATTGGAAAGGATTTTGAGGAGCCTGACCCAAAAACAATTCCTTTCCTTCTTGGTGTTTGGGGCGTACAGGTTTAGGATTAGCTAGGAATCATTGCTATGGATGTGAGATACCTCACACAAAAGAGCATTGTAAGAGTTGAAAAGAGTAGATAACTTGAAGGCCCTGAAGTTATACGAGATTAGTACTCCTCTAGGAGCACCTTCTGAATCCGAGCCTTCACAGCTAAAAACTTTATTGAAGGATATCCTCTTAACTAGGTCCCTTTTCATCTTAGTCTCCTGTATCATTAGAAAATTGGGTCTATGGTCTCTAATCATATTTCTGACTAGATCCTATTTATGAGCCCCATTTAGGCCCCTTATATTCCATGAAATGACTTTCATTTCTTACTTCTTGAGAAATCCTTGATGGTTCTCTGGCTCCCATCTACCAGGTACCTTTTTATTTCTTCTTGTAGAAGCTGATTTGAGTTCTTTCTTCTTACTCCCTTGGGGTTTATCCCAATATCAGCTTTGACCCTACTTCTGGTAGACACTGGAGATAAAGGAGGGAGGACATTATTCTAGTTCTTCTGGTTCTTCTTTTTCTTCTTTACCATGTGTACACTTGAATTGTGTCACACTCTAAACCATTCTATCCAAACAATTCCATGAGTTTGGAATGCTTGGCTGCCAACTTAGGGCTCCCTATCCATGGAGTGCAAGAGAGTGTATTTCAAGTTCAAGGGCTCTCAGCTAAGCCTTAGGAATACTCTTCTTACTAGTAAACTATGCAATGGGAGGTTCCAAAGACAAGATGCAAGAATGCAAATGTCTCAAGGAGTTCCTCAAGAATGCAATGCAAGTATGGAAACTAAGCTAAGATGATAATGCAAAATGCAACTATGCTAAAATATGTATGGGAGTGTTACGATCCAACTATTAGACTATATGATTTAAGCTACATCTAAAAATGAAAGCTAAGCTAAGCTAGAATGCCATGGATGAGGGAATGTAGACAAGAAAGAGAAGTTCTCCACAAATCTCCAAAGAAATCTGTTAGAAAACCTGCAGCATAACAATATTCAAAATGAGGATGGATCCTTTGAGGGGGAAATTTCTCTCCCTTTTAAAGTCATACGGACAGTAGAGATCAAGATGAAGATGGTGGATGACCAACGGTGGAATTTGAAAAGAGGAGTGATCCATGTGCACACACAAGTCAACCAATAGAATATAAGTTGACTTGTCATATAAAACAAAAGCCACAAAGCCTTTTCTTTTAATTTTAAAATAGAAAAAGGACTTTATGTGTGCACTTTAAGTGGGTTATAAGAATGGAATCTTTTATTTAATTAAAAGGGGACATGTTCTTTTAATAAAATAATGAACTTAGGATAACATAGTCAAACTATAGGTTATAATCAAATAAATTGATTATTAGAAATTTGGTCTAGGTAAATGATTAAATTAATTTAGCCAAAATGTTGAAAAGGGGGCTAATAGTCTATATGACCATTTTTAGGTGATTACATTTGCCCCTCTTTGACTAATGTGTGATTGATCTAGGAACACATTATATCAAAGAAAATAGAAAGCCAAGTAGGTGGGTGATAGATATAGATATCTGATTTTGAAGAATGAAATGTAGAAAAAGATAGAAAGTCCTAAATGTACAACCTGATAGTGGTAGTACTAAACACTAGGAAAAGATGATGTAAGAATTCAAGAAGAATGCTAACACTTAGCAAAGTAGAGAGCAAGTGAGAAAACAAATGCTGCTAAGCAGTGATAGAGTATTTATGCCCCCTTGGGATCGAAATTGAAATGAGGTAAGGGGATACAGAAACTAGCTAGACATGAGAAAATTGAGATATAGCAATGTCTGATATGACAGATAAATGATTAGAACACAAGAATTACTATAGAAAACTGATAAAATTCCCTAGTTTGACTAGAGTTGACCTTGAAGGATATAGCATAAAAATTAGGTCAAATCTAGTAAAAAGACGATTTTAGACATAAAATAGTGAATTGAAGTAGATATGAAGTATGGAAATGGTGAAGACATGAAGAAATGAATATTCCCTAGTGATGATTCAGAGATTAGACCTCAAAAGGTCAGCTAAATGCTCAGAAGAAAGTAGAATTTTAAAAGACAATTTTGACCATCAAGATGAACTCGAATTTGGATTTTGATCTCAAAAACGAATCTAGTACATTGAAATTATTTAAGAGGTCAAAACTTTATATAATGTGATGATAAGATAGAAAAGAGATGAAGTGAAAGATTAAGAAGGTGAAAAGACATGAACAAGAAGAAAATAAAGAAATATATGAAAGGAGTTAGCTGATATGTCCGCAAAAAGATGAAGAGAGAGCTCTCCCCATATGCAAGAATGAAAGACTAAGCTAGAAAATGAACCTAAAATGCAAGCTAATATGAAAATTGGTTTACCAACAAGAAGTGTATAGCATTTAGACTCTTAATTTCATCATTGAGCATTTATTAGGGACATCATGAGATCATACAACCATCACTGGTATAACTATAAGGATATGAATATGATCGATATCAGATAGGTATGTGGAAATCCAATCTAAGCATCAGAGACATGTAAGTCAAGATAACTACAAGATTAGATTCCCTAAGTTTAATTTAGCAAGATTACACTTGTATCAAGGCATAAGCACCAAGATAAACCCTGAGTGAGGTCTTGCACAACAATCAAGGATGATACATTTGTAAGTCAAAATGTTGAATAAGACAAGCATAAATTCTTACAACACTATAGACAAACAAAGTATACCCACAAGCAGAAATCAAGAAAATATGTCCCATGCCCCTAGTCTTCTAATCAGTGACATCCTTGAAAGACTATTAGGGAGGGAACACATGGCAAAAAAATCATCATACATAGCACGCAAAGTACATAAAGATCACCATGGCTCAGTCATTTAGGTGTTAAAGTGTGTGTGTGTGTGTAAGTCACTTGACCATTTCTTCAAGACTTGATTCTAATAGTGAGAAATATCACGACATCAGAGACCGTAGGTAAACTATCTAAAAAGTTTTGAAAAACACTTGATGTCAAGGTGGGGGAAGTGTTGAGAAACACTATTTTGTGAGTTGTCCAAGAAACCCTAATGCACAAGAATACCTCAATAGGCTAAGAAATTGTGCCCCCAAGACGAGGATAAGAAACAATTCCAAGCTAGGAAATGTGTAGCAAAATAGGTGATTAAGACTGATAGACATAGGTGCAAGGGTTTCAAGTAGTGCTTGTTTCCAGGTTTTCAGCACTTGACATATTTTTTCAGGACTTTTTAAAAAAAAATTTTGCATTTTTGAATTTTTTTATTTTTTTTGGCGATACATCAAAGCACCTATTGCTAGGTTTTCACTAAGATGATCATTTTTTCAGGACATTTTCTGATTTTTAGGATTTTTTTTAGGATCATATATGATTTTTCTTAGGATCATATATGATTTTTTTTGGAATTTTTTAGAAGGTTTTAGATATCACTAGTTCTCAAGAAAGATCACATCATTTTCTCCCAATGTCTAGCAAGGTATAGGATATGATGGAGCAACAAGCCAGTGGATAAACAAAGATGGATGAAAAAAGAGTATGAAGCAAGTGAAAGTGATCCTCAAGGACTGACTCCTCAAGAGTACCCAAGCTAGGGAAAGAGGTGAAATAGTCATATGAAGAATATTTTGGATAAGCAATGGAAGTAATGAGAAAGATAGCATGTAAGATAAGAAATGAAGCCAACACGTGAGATAGCATGAGGTGTGTAGTCCAAAAGAGTATCCATGTCAAGAGACCTATGAGAACCATGTTTCATTTATTATGATCAAGACCAAGGGGTCAACTAGATAGTATAGAAATGGGATAGAGAAATAAGAATAAAGATCAAGATAGAGGCTATGAGTGAATGGGAGAGCACACTATAAAATCTAGTGGATAAGATAGACAATATGGAAAGATAGCTCAACATTGTCAAGATCAAAGAGAGAAGAAGGGATAGATGGATGATGGAAGAATTACACATGATGCCCATTTGCCAGGTTTTCATCATGGTACTTATCTAAGGTGCCACAAGAAGTAGTTTTCACCATAGGATAAATTTATTTCTCTTTATTTTTGCTACCAAAGTGCTACATGATGTGGTTTTCACTAAGACACATTTTCATTTTTTTCATTTTTTCTATTTTTTCTTCTCTTTTTTTTTTGAATTTTTAGAAAGAGCTGAAACTGTTTGAATGTAGATAATGCTCCTATAGAAAAGATAAGTCATGATAAGCCAAGACCATAGAAAGGTATGCTCAAAGATGTTAATAGGGTGATTAAAGAGAAATGGTAGTAGGAAGAGTAAATGGAGGATAAGAGTTCATGTATAGAAAGTAAGTGTAAGCTTTAGAGGATTTCATGAGGGTAGCTGAAATATTGGACCAGATCAACATTGACACACACCTTGAAGAGTATTGGAACAATGGAGGAATCATGGATGAAATAGCTTGAGGTTTAGATGTATGAGGTGGTAGAAGAGATTTGGAAAAAAGTGGAGTGGAAGGCTTTGGAATATTTTTAGAAAGAGTTTTGGAAGAAGATGGAATGGAAGCCTTTGGAAGCTTGAATGTCAACTTTGAAGTATTTTCAATATTCAAGTCTTTTAAAAGAGACTTGGGAATCCACATAGCTTTAGATTTTCCTCATTCTTTGGGTGCTTGAGAGTGCATTTGTATAATGATGGATTTAGGAACCCATATTTTTTTTGGTTTAGCTCTTTGAGTAGTGGACCTTTGCGGTCTCTTTTGTGCATTCTCCTTCTTAGCATTCACATGTCGATTAGATGGGACATAGTGATCTTTCTTTTTCAATGGATTCTTATGTTTATTCTTACTTCCAAAGGACTTGGGATTTGTGGATGAATAAGGATGATATGACTAGTTTAGATGTATAGATGGGTGAAAAGTCATCAAGGATGAGTGTCTTTGTTGATCTTGAGGTATTATAGGAGAGCTAGGGAATGAGCTATGAGTGAATTTAGGAGATGGAGGAACATAAGGCCCCAATATGGATGGAAGGTTTGAATGCTTTAGCTTAGATGGATAAGGACCAAGGATATATTTAGAAGATGCAAAGGGATAGTGGGAAGGGATATCAACATCTTTAGAATGAGAAACATGGTCAAAGCCATCAATAGACTCATAAGTACCTTTGATAGGAACAACATTTTTAATAGAAGCACTTGAAGCTTGAGCACAATTTTGAAGTGGATGTGGAGAAGTAGAACATGAGGGGATGCTTTGATCTTGACAAGTAGTTTTGGATAGCATATGAAAAGAAATTTTCTCATAATTTTCAATAAGCTCAAGGGAGATAATGTAAGTGGTATCTTCATCATACTTGGGGGGTGGACAAGATATAGGATATGGAGGGTAAAATTATTGAAAGAGATGAAAGGGTGCTTGATCTTGATATTTCTTGAAATTTATAGCTTTTTCTTTTTGAGAGTCCTCTTGACATGGAGCCACTTAGGGAGAATGAAGAGTGAATGGAGTAGTGTTTGGATTAAACATAGTAGTGCATGAAGGTTGGGGATATTTAAGTTTAGTAGCATGGAAAAGGTTTTCAAGCAAGTGAAGGTTAGCTTGAGTTTCTTTTAGAGGTAGCCCTTGAGGATACACGTAGCTGTCATTGTGGAAAGCATTAGGTTCCTTTTTTGATATTTGAAGTGTTGGGAGATGCATGAGTGTTGGAAGAAGTGAATAATGTAATGGAGCCACTACTAGACATAGGTTCATCAATGTAATCTTGCTCAAGAGAAGTATCCTCAATACATGAGTCACTAGAGGTTCCAAGATCAACAATATCATCATCAATGAGATCTTGGATTTTATGTTTTTTCTCTATACAATTAGAAGTAGCATGGTCATTATATTGATGATAAGCACAATAAGCATCCAAGAAAGGATTTCCATAGGAGATAGACTTAAGCAACATGATAAGCTTAGTTTCAAGAAGTGTTTACAAAATGTCATCATAAGAATGTTCCGAGGGAGTAAAAGTCCTCTCAAAAATATGTCTAGGATCTTCTTGTTGTTTCTCAAATGAATACCATGCGTTCATGTCTTCATCATTATCTTTGTCAAAGATAGTTCCATCATGAAATTTTGGCATAGGCTCAAGTGCTTGTTCTCTGCAAAGGTCTTTAGATCTAGAAGATAAAGACATTTGATGTCTTGAAGTAGAGCATGTAGACCTAGAAGAAGAGGATGACCTCAAAGAAGGTGACTCACATGCATGTAAACCCCTTAAGGAAGATTCATATAATGATGCAATCTTCTCCTCTAACCTTTTCTCAAGTTTAGACTTCATTTCCATCATGCACTTAGAGAGACGAAGCTAAGAAAGATCATTTGTCTCTTCTAGTTCTTTGTATTGTTCATATAGATCTTGAAACTCTTTAGTGACATGGAGGATATCATGATCATCTAGATTTGGACAAGGTTTGATGGCACAAGGTTTAGATCCCATAATTTTAGATGCAAAGCCAAGCATAAAAGAGCCTAGAAGATAACTTGATGTTGAAACTATAGGAGGTAGAGTGTTTACTTGCCAAGATAGTAGAGAGAGATTAAAGTGACTTGTTAAACAATATGTCCAAGAAACTTATGACATGAATGAATCAAGTCAATAGCTAGGCAAGGTGCCCAAATAGCCAAATAGATAGAGCAAGCAGGGTGACAAGTGAACAACTCTCCAACCCAAGAGTGTAGTCAAGAAATCAAGGCAACCATTTCAGCAAAAATATAACTAGCAAGAAGACATAGACCATGAAGACAAAAAAACCAAGAGCATTAAGACCAAAGAGCCACTTTAAGCATGTTTAAGCACTAGAGACATAACAAATCACAACCAAATGATGAAATCCCCCTTAATAAGTAACACAAGAAAATGTTTGCACTTGAAATTTTGACTTGGTTGACAAAGTTTGACAATAATTGATAGCATAGCAAATTTTATGTTTAAAAGAAATTTCTTTCCAAGCAAGATAGTGACACATGGAGTATTATTCAAACAATCAAGCAAGTGACAAAGCAACCTTGCATGATAGAAACATATGTGAGGTCTTAAAAGAAAGCCATATAACTATCATCATGTGTATGTTCAAAAGATTTTCATAGGTATAGCACATTCAAGAACACATCAAGCAATATCTACCTAAAGGACATGGTTCATTACTCAACAATTTTGCTCACACTTGATGCTCCTTTGCCTCATACCAAGTGGTTTCCCACAAGAGATATTGGCTTTTTCATGGAAATGCCATAAGCATAACCAAGGGAACACAGATGGTGAGTGTAAAATCTTGGGGTGATCTGGGTAGTCCACTAGGATCAATCCTTGCACCAAGAAGTTGAGCAGCTAAAAAAGGTAGTTACTAACTTAGGGTGTTTAGATAGGGCTTCCATTCATAGTGTTCCTCTTGCTCCCAATTATGGGACACCTCACCTTGCGATTAGTAACCGATCTCGTGACCACAAGAGTACTTTAAGCATTCTTGCCTAGTGATCTCCCCATGGTCGAAATCCCATAAGCGATCACACTAGGTGAAGATAATCACTATGTCTACCAAGATTTTGTGTCCTTGATAGCCTTGATTTTATAGTGGGTTGGAAGAGCTGGGTAATCTGCTTGTCCCCACTTGGGTCGTTCCTCTCAGGTTGTCCGAGGGTAGGCCCTCTAAAGGATTCTAACTACACAAAGAGTGGATCAACTTTCGGAAGTCAAAATTTCTTATTCATCACAAGGGTGAAGAGCATACTCTCCTATTCCAATAATTTTCTCCCAAACACACCAGAAAGATTCAATTGCCTCTTACTCTTGAAACCAAATGGTAAGTCAAGATTTTTGATTCACCACAAGGGTGAAGAGCATACTCTCCTATCACCAAAAGATCCCAATTGTAAGTTTTAATATGCCTAAAAATAAAAAACTAGTATATGCCGCACATGTAAAAGTAAAGAACAAGCAAAATTGGGTTTTTATGTGTTGGGCAACCCTGCAAACAATCATTAGTAGCCCTTGTGCATTTGAAGCTTTGACATGCATTGTTTTTATGCAATGTTTCAATTTTTTTTTACAAGGATGGCAACTTGCAATCACAACTTGTTAGCACCATAAGTTAGTGTGAAATAACATAAAATACTGCAATAAAAATTGGTTAGTTGCCTCAAATATCCAAGTTATCTTCCAATGAAGTGTATGAAAAGAAAGTGCAAACTAATCACAAATGCTCTCATTTTTACTCTTTGCGTTTGACCTAGTCAACAAGATTAGACTTTTCTGATATTATTTCGGATCCAAAAATAGAAATGAAAAGAAGAGACCCCTACTAAAAATTAGAGAGCTTTTCAAAAATGCAAAAAATTCAAAAAAATCTCTTCATTTGCACCTTAGAGACCGATTTTGTCAAAATAGGCCAGATTTATCAAATTGGGTTTTTGATCCCTAATATAACATCAAAAGTCAAAACACAAAGATAATACCCCTTTTAGAATTCAAAAATATTTCTGAAAATGTAATTTTTTCTAAAAAATGCACTGATTTGTGATCAAAATTTCCTTTTTATGAAAAAAAAAGAAAAAATCATAACTCTCGCCAATCATGTCAAAATGATTTGAAAATCGGACTGAGACATTTTGAACACATGCCCAACCTGAAAAAAAATTTTAGAACCAAAATCCAAGCAGTTTAAAAGATATGATTAAATCTTTAAACCAACTAGATTTTTGGCCTTCAAAGCAATCTACTTATGGGTTGGCATTAAAACCAAAGTGATAATTCTACAAAAGCACTTGATTAGATCCAATATGCTGCTATAAAAAAACCAAAGATAAGAAATGAAAGCAAATGGAGCTAGAAACTTGATTCATGTCCCATGGTGGGCACCAAAAATGTACACTCGAATTGTGTCACACTCTAAACCATTCTATCCAAACGATTCCATGAGTTTGGAATGCTTGGATGCCAGCTTAGAGCTCCCTATCCACAGAGTGCAAGCGAGTGTATTTTAAGTTCAAGGGCTCTCAACTGAGCCTTAGGAATACTCTTCTTGCTAGTAAACCATGCAATGGGAGGTTCCAAAGACAAGATGAAAAAATACAAATGTCTCAAGGAGTTCCTCAAGAATGCAATGCAAGTATGGAAACTAAGCTAAGATGATAATGCAAAATATAGCTATGCTAAAACATGTATAAGAGTGTTACAATCCAACTATTAGACTATATGATTTAAGCTACATGTAAAAATGAAAGCTAAGCTAAGCTAGAATGCCATGGATGAGAGAATGTAGACAAGAAAGAGAAGTTCTCCACAAAGCTCCAAAGAAACCTATTAGAAAACTTGCAACATAACAATATTCAAAATGAGGATGGATCCTTTGAGGGGGAAAGCTCTCTCCCTTTTAAAGTTGTATGGATGGTAGAGATCAAGATGAAGATGGTGGATGATCAATGGTGAAATTTGAAAAGAGGAGTGATCCGTGTGCACACACAAGTCAACCAATAGAATATAAGTTGACTTGTCATATAAGAAAAAAGTCACAAAGCCTTTTCTTTTAATTTCAAAATAGTAAAAGGACTTTATGTGTGCACTTTAAGTGGGTTAGAAGAATGGGGTCTTTTATTTAATTAAAAGGGGACATGTTCTTTCAATCAAATAATGAACTTAGGATAACATAGTCAAACTATAGGTTATAATCAAATAAATTGATTATTAGCAATTTGGTCTAGGTAAATGATTAAATTAATTTAGCAAAAATGTTGAAAAGAGGGTTAATAGTCTAGATGACCATTTTTAGGTGATTACACCATGTACCAATCATCTAGGCTTACTGTCGGACTACTTTCTAATCGACCTTCCCACTGGGCGATCTAGTCTAGATTAGTGTTTTTAATGAGAAGATGGAGCTTGGCCTCTAGCCCTTTGGGAGAAAAAGGTTCTCCCCCCTTCAACCCTAAAGGGGTGTGGTCATCAGTGATATTATGGGAAAGAATCTTATCCTGGGTCTCCTTTTTTTCTGGAATAATCCAGGGCGGGGCTTCTTGCCCCAAACTAAGGTGCTCTGTTGCTTCCAAAAGTGGAGCTTGCTCCTCTGTAGAACAAAGTTGCTTTGTTGCATCCAAAGGTGGAGCTTGCTCCTCTACAGGTCCCATGTCTTGGGATTGGGGACTTGCCTACATCTTTGGAGCCTCCATTGAGGCTAAGACTGGCATCTCCAAGGTAGGACCCTTCTTGAGGGGGGTAGCACTTGCCTGCTCCTTGGGAATTTCCTTCTTAGGAATATCCTTCAAGTCTTTATCCTTCTAGCTGATGACCTTCCTCCCCTATGCCACAGAAATTTTGCACCTCTAGAGCAACTTCATCTTACCCTTGTCGGAAGGGCATGATGATTGCTTCTTGGCTTAGTTAGAGATGATTGGTTTTGTGCTGCACTGGGGCACTGGTAGGCCTTATGACCAACCTTCAAGAAAAGAAAGCATGCAAAGGGGATAGTTTTGTAAATGATTTTCTAGTTGTGCATCACTAGTTTAGAGTAAAGAGCAACAAACTCAAGCATGTCTATTCTTTCACTCACCCTAATGCATATGCGAGCATAATTGAGATGATGTTTAGAGGTAGAGATCAAATCCATTGAGAGGAGTTCCTCAAAGGTCCTTGCAATCCCCAAAAAGATGTCCTCATTCTAGTATTCTAATAGAAATTTTGGCAGTCTAACCCACACAGGAGCTTGAACAAAGAAATAATTATTCAAGCTCATTCTAGATGACCACTTCTGAAGCACAAGGGTAGAGCGGCCAAAGGCCCATTGCCCTTCACATAGAATGCTGGCAAGGTCTTCCAAGCATGTAAAATTGAAAGACATGAAACCTTTCACCATTGACGTGACTAAGACGTGACCTTTGAGAGCCCATTTTTGTTTGATAAAAAACCTGATATCATCAATGTTCAGTCTAGGTTCCAAAAATCTCCCAACCAAAGTAGAAGCCATGGCCTGTATGTTGTGATCCACTATCTCATCTGGAATGGCAATCGTGCAAGAACCTTTCTTAAAATCCTAGATAGTTTTAATAGGTGGGAAAGAGGACTTACTTGAAGGTTTTACCCCGAATAAAAAAGACCATTTTGTAGTTCCTAGCTTGTTTGTTTTGGAAACCAAAGGAATCTTAGCTACATCCTTGAGATGGACAGCTAGGCCCCCCTCCGCACTTTTTGACCGATCCCCTGTGCCAAGATCTACCAATCTGGCTCCATCTTATTTTCCGTGTTCTAGACTAGAGACCCAAATTGGCTTAGAAGAAAATCCTATGGACTTAGGTTGGTCTAGCAACCATTTGTAAATCCTTTAACAGGGTGACATTCCAAGTGAATGCTCTAAAGTCCTCTAACCAAGCCTACTTCTAACAGGGTAGTTAAATCCTTTAACCAGGTTACATTTAACAATGTGGTGTAGCCTTTAAAAGGGCAGGCCTTTCATAGGGTATCACTTCAAAAGAGTGAGAATTGAGTAGCATGTTATTGATGGTTTTTTTCAAATTGGGTTTCCACATAAATCACTATGTTATGTGTTAATCTTTTTATATGTTATGCTTGCATGTTGATTTATAGTAACTTACTAAATAGGAAAGTTTGAATAGGGCATTTGGACCTTGAATAATTGATTCACCACCGCCACCCCCCCCCCCACCCCCACTCTTAGTTATTTTAAAACATTTATAATAAGGCAAGTATATTTTCATGTTATCATTATCATGTAGGTCAAGGATAGACAAAGGAGATGTAGGCTAAGCCATCATTGGAGGTGGAACAACTTGTTTGAATGGATAAAAAACAAGGGATAATGGAAAAAATTCTTTGTTCTCAACTTGTGTTCTTGAGGTGAAATATTAAAGATACCTTAAGGTTTGAATTGAGAATTATGGGGCAGGAATCTCCCAAGGCAATCTCTTCTTCTATGCATGAACTAAACTAAAGAGTTTAGCAATGAATTTAAATATGAATTAAATTGATACCATCCTAGGAAATCGATTTAAAACTAGTTGGTCAACACAATGACTTTGTATCTAAGGATTATACACCCTCTTTATGTTCATTCTACATAAGATTAGCACCAAGTAATGTACTAGAATGTCATAATGAGCTCAATAAATTATATACTAGGGAATGTAAGCTTGTAATGATGCCTGCAAAGTATATGCTCTAATTTTCCTGACATGTCATTATTGGAATAGAAACTAAGATAGGAAATGAAATGAAAACTTAACCCACACTTAGAAATGACATTACAAACATTAAACTAAGATATTTACTTATGCTACTGGAAACAACCAAAAGTTCTATTATTGTATAGTTGTAGGAACAAGGGAGCTCTAAAACTTGTGCTTCTATTTTATGGAATGAAAATTTGATCTGTACCTAACTACAAGATACATTCACCTACCATGTGGGTTCCCATATAAGAATGAATAATTGACAACTCAAAGATTAAGAACTATAAATATCATTTTCATTCAAGAACATTTCATAAGTACATAAGTTTCTAGAAATAGAGTTGTATTTATCTCAACTATTGGATTACAAAATAGTGTCTTAATAATTCTTCTTAACATCAAAATCTAAACTTCCATCTTATTTAACATACTGACATCAATTAGAACTCCAAAAATCTAGGGTCCTTGAATGCCAAGAATAGAAAAGATTGACATCAAACAAGATTATTTAATTGAGAAATAAGTTGGACTTTTCTTGCACATGAAATCCTAAATTCATGGCTTCTAGATCTACTCCATAATGATTTACAACTGCCTTGACCCAACCCACAAAAATATATAATAATTGAAAGGTCATAGAATCATTATGAATTCAAAAGAGTCAACCACTTTCTTATCAATACTTTATCTTCAATCTTGACTTCTCCTTCTATTTTTGACTCACCATTTTCTTGTAAAAGATTAGTGTGTACATGCAACAACCATAAAATCATATAAGTTTTTGTCTCATCAATGTCTATAGGAGAAATCACCCAATTAATGCGTAAGAGTAAGATACGCCATTCCATTCTATATAACCACGTATAAATAGAATATTATTCCTATCAAAATTCACACATATAAGAACATAATTATAAGTAGTTTGGATAAGTTTATCAAAATCTCATAAAGTTCTAAAGTCTTTAACAATAAAAAACATATAAAAAGTGAACTATAAAAGCCTTAGATTTGACTCATCATGAATAATCTTGTAAAAACTAATTTGAATACCAAGTTTCCTCCCCCAAATGTTAGCAATCCAGTTATCAAAAAATATTTTTGAGGGAAGAGAATATTTATCTATAAAAATAAAGTAAATGGAAAAATCTCTTAACCTTGACTATTCCTTACAGATCACCTAGACCATATACTCATATAGAGAGAGAGAGAGAGAGAGAGAGAGAGAGAGAGAGAGAGAGAGAGAGAGAGAGAGAGAGAGAGAGAGAGAGAGAGAGAGAGAGAGAGAGTTCTAGGTTTATGGGGAGGGGACCTACCATCTCCACCTCTATTGGTTGTATTTTTCTCCACCCCATCTCCACGTTGTTTTTTTCCATCAGTTATAGTCTATCACTACTCTTTTCTCTACAAAGGAATCCATTAAAGGCTACCAAAGGGGGACACTCTTGCATGGATTGGTTAGAATCTATAGCTTTATATGAGGGTTTGCCACTAGAAGATCCATTGCTATTGCTAACTTTGGTTTTGCCACCCTCATAACCATTTGGCTTGTAGGCTTTATAAACCTCCATATCTTATAGTGCATCATCATTACTAATCATGGTTTTTGTGAACCAAGATGAGAGTCGAGTGCACTCGGATCTAAAGGAATAATAACCAAAAATCCTAGCCCACCCTAAAGAAAAAATTATGAACACTCAAGGGAAAATAAATTAAGTAAACTAAAAGAAAATTAATCAAACTCAAGAAGATGGTGAAAAAACAAGGACACACTAAGATCACCATTAGTCTCTGGCTGTATGAAGGGTGCCAGGGCCATTATATTCCTCTAGGATTTGTATAGTTGTAGAGCCTTTTGAATCTCCCACTATCTTACACATACAAGCCTTTATTAAAATGGTTTTCTTTAGTGATAACATTCACATGGAAAGAAAGATCAACAAAAGTATCAAAAAAAGTAATATGAGAAACATTGGTATTGATGTAAAGAGCACCATTAGGTGCCTTAAGTATACCAAACTAACTAAAGTTAATAAGAGGTATCTCTTTAGATTTAGGTGGAGAAGAAATTAGAGGTTTAGGTTCCAACTCAAAATGATTAACCACATGATTCACTTCTTATATCTTCTCATCATAATTAACATGATGAGAAAAAAGAAGGTCAATTTATAACATTCATTAAGTGTAAAGGTAAAGGAATAATGTAAATCTATAAATTTTGATTAGGTGGTGCAACATACTTATTCACATTATTAACTTGAGTGTCAATAGATATATCATTAGAGTCAATAATGTTTTTAATAGAATTCTATTGGCAATATGGTCAATTAGATGTCTTGATGGTTGTCATTTATGGCAACATACATTCAAAATTTCATTTATGCATTTAGAGATAGAAAATTGTCTAAGTATTAGATAGTTTGCAGTAGCATAGAGTATAGATCTTAAGAGTATGGATGATACACAAAGAGTTAGCTTATACATATTTGAGGAAAGGTTTTTGATATTTTCATGATGACGTGCACCAGTGCACATGTGTGTACAGACAACATAAATTACACTATGATTAACAATGTGGGCATTTAATAGTGTAGAGCTTATTAGTAAACTAAGTTGTACATCTTTAGAAATTATTTTTGTTACAAATTAATTAATAAGTTATGTTGAGTTGACAATGTGGATATTATGTGATTGTGCAATGTATATGTATATGTAAAGATATCTTACAAAGAAAATGGGGAAGTTGAGTGATTAGATATGACATGTGAACTATTGTGAGAACTTTCTATGAGCCTTATGTGATTAAAAATATAATGTAAGATTAGAGAAGTATGAGTTAGAATAGGAAAAAAAAGTATTGTATGTATACCTATCTTGTGAAGGAATTTAATTGTATATTTGCATGTTAGGGTAGTGGGTTTTTCTTGCATACATTGCAATTGTTATACAAACTCCTAATAGGGTTGTAGAAACTCCTAAAAGGGTTGAGGCTTCTAACAAGGACTCGAGACACTATATGTACATCATAGACTCCTAATAGGGTCAATATCTTTAACAAGATCCTATTGTTTAGTGAATCATCTAGTGGGTATCATTCCCATTGGGGTTTTCCCTTGGATAGGGCTTCCCTAGTTAACAAATAATGGTGTTACGATTTCTCTATGTGCATGGTTATATTTAAAATTTAGCATTTCTAGTTTACATTCATATGAAATACATAAAGTAATTAACAATATTCAATTGTGGAAAAAATTTGTAATATATTGATTCACCCCCATCCCCAGCCCCCCACTCTTAGTATTAGATCTATTTATAAAAATTAGTATCAAAGCACACTTAATTTAAAGAGGCTTAACAACTTAAGTAAGATCCTAGTGAATATGGAATAGCTAAAGAAGAATATTGAAGAAGCCCTTGAGTAGATTGACCTTCTTACTAAAGAGAGAGATAACTTGAAAGATAGATACAGAGATGCAAAAGTTTACATTAGAAAACTAAAAGATGAAATTGATGATCTTAAATATGGAAAATAACCTTTTTCAAAAATTAGTGTTAATGATGATACAAAAAATTCTCAAGAAAGAGAAAGAGATCTTGAAATATGAGTTAAAAATTGTTGAACTAAAGTTGAGTCTTAACACTAGTGGTAATAAGAGTGAACATGATCTAAAATATGAGAATGTAGACCATAGATCCTAATTAACTCAAGAAACATCTAAATTAAATTCTATTAAGATGGAGCATGAAGAGTTTGAGAGATGCAACATCATTTTGAAAGGAGAGTTGAAAAAAGCTAAACAATAGCTAGAGAAACTTTACATAAGTTCTGAGAAAATTGATGAACAAATATTTCATCAAAGACCTTCTCATGACAAGACAGGCCTTGGATATCTTCTTAGAGAGAAGTTAGAAAAGAAAGATGAGATTAGGATAGAACCAAATCCTATAACAAAAATCCCTAAAGAAAGTTTCAAGTGTTCTGATCAATTTGAGAGAGTTAAATTGACAAAGATAGTTGATGAACCTAGAACAATAGAGAAAGTTGAAGAACCTAAGCAAGATTATTTATCTAAAGAAGACATGAATTTTAAAGTAGATGTTATATATGTAATTAATTTGGACATATGAAGAAAGAGTGCATAGGAAGCTTTTTAAACCTATTAATAATGTTTGTTGTTATAATTGTCATGGTTATGGATATAAGGTAGTAGAATGTAATAAATATAAGTTTATTCATTATAATAGGAATAGTAGAATGTTTAGGAATACTAATCCTATAGGTAATGGAAGAAGTAGATCTTAGAGCAGATCTAATGATGGAGAGAAACCTAATGGTGAGAAAAAGTAGTTTGTTTGTTACAAATGTAACAATCCTTGACACATTGTAAGAAATTGCAAAGCACATAAAATCAAAATGGAAACAATTAGAGGAGAAATTCACCTGTATGTCAGTTATGCAATAACTTTGGACACACAACAAGATTCTATAGAATACATAGAGGGAAAATTAATAGGAACCCTAATCATAGAAGGAAAAATAATATGAATGATAGAAGGAATGAAAATGGAGGTAACAACAGTCAGAAAGGAGTCAAGGAACATGTAGAGGAATTAAAGGAAGCATTTATAAAGGCTTATAATCGACAAAGTTCACATAAAATATTGGAAGAATAATTCTTTGATGCACATGATGGAAAGTTGAAGTCACATATTGTCTATGGCTCAACCTATCTTAATTAAGCTATTGTAGAAGCAAAAAAACATCATTTGGTTACAACTAATTTTAGAGAGTGAGTTAGAGATTGCATAATTAATAGAAGGTAGAAGACATAGAGAGAAAGCTATGGTTTGGTGCACAAGTCTTGATATGATTGAAATAAGTGGGAATTGTAAGAACAAGGTCACTAGTAAACAAAGATAGTATTTTGAGTTTGTGGTAGATATGCATTTATTGCACAGTCTATTTTCAAATGATTTAAGGATCATGAACAAGATTTTACCATTTGTTCATGTGAAATGTCTTGAGCAAATTGAACAGAAATTAACAACTGAAGTGCATAGTAAAGTTTGTGAAGCCAAAAGTTTTAGAAGCCCTAAAAATCATGAATTTGAGGTATTTTATGGAGTATTGAATCTGGTTCATTGTAGTATTTATAGTTATTGAGAAATGGCTATTCAAAAATTGCATGATGTTAGTGATAGACCAAGATATGAGTTCAAGAAATACCCATTTTTTTCATTATTAAATGATCCTATTGTTGATAATTGGCTAATTATGATATGTAATTGTTGTCATAAATGGCAACACATGATGTACATGTTGACAAGAAACCTAAAAAATAAACATGCTTAATGTTTGGTTATCAAAAAATTGTCTAAGTATAGAATTTGGTTTACAACAATGTATTGTTTTGTTTATAATATGTTGCACATGTCATATTATGACAAGAAAAGTTACATGGAGATAGTATACATGTTGGTGATGATGTGTATGACCTCAAAATTTTGTATAGTCTATACATAATAGAGTTAACCATGTTTTGATGAAGCAAGATAGTGGAATTAAAGGAAAGATTTTTTTTGGTTACAAAACAACTACTTGTCCAATTATGACTGTAACGCCCTGCCAAGGGATCCAAAAAAATTAACATAAAGTTTCACTAAGTTTGGTAGCATTTTTTTTTAAAACATAAAAGTTAAACCATTCACAACATACACATGGTAGTGGAAGCAATAACAACATTTCAACTAAAAGTATACATAAACATACATAGCAGGTTACATTCCTTGAGGATCCCTTAACATTGAATCACTTTTAATTAACTAATATTAATTCCATCTAATACCACATCCACATGAAATAATAAAGAAAAGTCCAATGTTATTAAACAATGTACTTTTGTTCCAAATGTCCTTAGTAAATTAACTTTCAGAATGCTTAATCATCCACTATACATGTCATAGGGTATGAAAGACATAAAAGAATATACATGTGTGAAAATAAAGTACATCATCATAAAAGATATAACATCCATCGTATAAAATAACCATAAATCATAACACATAATTATCTAAGTGCACAGTTCCTCCCAACTGTAAATAGCATCATTGGACCATCGTGGTCCCTAGCCATCCCTTCGTACATAACATCCCAAGTTACCAAAGAGATCATCAGTATTATCATAGTAGGAATGTCACTCCTAAAACATGTATACTACCTCATATGCAAAAAGAAATCTAACATACTACAAAATATGCATAAGAAATCTAATCATGCAAAGTAAAACATAAGATAAGTAAATAACATCATCTATCATATGCTAATCATCAACATAAGGATATAATGTGTCCATCATCATAATCCAAGAATAGAATAAAGATAGATGCCAAAAAAGAATACTTCAGCCACGATGTCTCAAACGGATCTCAATTGGTAAGAGTGAAAAAAAGCACTACCACCTAACCACGTGGGACCTAAATGGCCCACTCCCACCATGCTGAGGAGATAGTCTCAAGTCCCAAATAGGATATCAAATCACATAACACAAGTACTCTCTA
Organism: Cupressus sempervirens; assembly: GCA_028749045.1. NCBI lineage: Eukaryota > Viridiplantae > Streptophyta > Pinopsida > Cupressales > Cupressaceae > Cupressus > Cupressus sempervirens. The sequence continues at coordinate 559,581,144 of CM053789.1, read as the reverse complement.
AGTCTAGGAATCCTAAAAGTATACTAACTCAAAGAATCCAACATAAACTAACATCTAATCCCAGAGGCACAACAAAGACATGTAGGAACCTACTATGTAAGTGGAAAAGTGTCATCACATAGATCACATTAGAGTTATCCTAGTAGTCTCTCTATAAACCTCAGCCCCCTAGTGATCCCTATGCGGCCACTAGTATCCTCTCATACTAATGAGGCATACTAGAGAATGCAAGGTCACAACCAAGCATGCTCTCTACTCCCATCCTAGTCTATACTAGCACTCAAGGCATGGGGAAGAACAAGCAATTATCTTATTAGGTTCATTTAAGTTAGTATTAGGTGTAATGTTTTCACTTATTAAACAACTTACAATGAGTTACCCTAGCAACCACTTAGGGCCCTGGCCCCATTGCAAGCCACTTCCTGACACTACAAGTAGATAACCTACTCTAGGCTCATGGAATCATAAATCACAAAATCACTACAGTCCTATACAAGAAACTAGAAAAATACCAAAAGATAATCCACAATAAGAGCATAAAATCTCCATGAGCAACTGAAAAGCATCCTTTGATAATCATGACCATAACAGTTCTCTATTGGCAACTGAAGGTATCAATGATAATCACAATATCCATTGGTTCTCAACAAGGAACCAAAAATGAATATCAAACAAGTAATATTGATCGAAGACTCCAAAATGGTCAAGTCAAAACATGTCACAACATGACATCATCAAGATTAGATAAACACTTCAGTCATATCAAAGTGACTGGAAAGTAATCCAAATACAATTGATCAATAACTCATAAATGGTTACATATATCATAGCTTATACAATAAGATTGGAAGAAATATCAATCAATAAACGACATGCACCATAGAACATGCCATCTCATAATCATGGTTGGGTTTAAAAACATCGAGATCAAAGGAAATCATCAAGACATCACAAATCATAACCCCCGAGCCTCTGGTAGACATCCTATAACTGGTCAAAAATCTAGTCAACCCAAAAACCCAAAATAGATAGCATAGAGAAAACACAAAATGCAAGCACATGTTTTGGTTTGTTTAAATCACATAGTTGAATTAAGTGTGGGGTTTCAATTTTTGTTTCAGTTTAAAATATCAAGTGAACGAACATTGTTCGTCTTCCTTATAACTAACACATGTATTAGTTTTAATAAGTTAAAGATTTTCCCCCACCCCTAACTCATTTAAATCAATTTTCCTAAAGTGCCCAAAGGATAAATATGTATTTGGACAATAACCCTCATCGTGATCCAATTAATCATGAACGATTACAAAGTTCTCCTCAGTATTATCCTTTATTCTAGAACAATATTGGATTCAATTAAACAATTGAATTAAATTTATATTAATAATCTAAAATACTATAAGAAAATTAATTATTAAAGAAGAAAAACTAATAATAAAATTACATTTATAATAAATATATTAATTATTAATTATTAATTATTAATAATAAAGTATATAATATTTAATAATATTAATTATGATAATCAAATTATTAAAAAATGGTTTCATAATACATATATCATAAATGTTTAAAAATAAAAAACCAAATAAAAATAAATCCACTGCTGTGGTACATAGTACCCTACTGTCGTAGGGCCTATGGCCATAGCAGGTATAGAGTACCACTGTCATTGTAGTACCTATGACAGTAGGTAGTCTGCAACTTGCAGAGTGCATGGGGCACAGGTTTCGTCCCTCTCACTGCAATTTTATAATTAAAAAAAAAAAAATTAAATGTTTTTAATAAACACTTTTCCCAAAAGCGATTCAAAATAATTTTATTAAAATATTTTTCAATAAAAGTTTATATAAAATGCTTCCGTATTCGTAGACATATATATATATATATATATATATATATATATATATATATATATATATATATATATATATATATATATATATATATATATATATATAAAGCAATTTCATCTACAACAAAGTTAAAACATTTTTCCACTATATATTTTTATAAAATGCAATGTTATTAATAAACATTTTCAGATTTGTAAACATATATGTATATTTTTAAAAGAAAACATTTACAATAATGCCTACGAACATATACATAATTTTTAAACAAAAAGGGCTTTTCCAATTTTGTAAAATAAGAATTTTCCCTATAATGATCATTCTTTATATTTACCTATTTAATCCATCTAATAGGTTTTTCTATAAGCATTTAAACCCTAATCCCATATATTCCTCAGATCTATGCATGTGGGGTTTCTCATACATGAATTTAAATATCCAAAACAAGAATGCATACAACCAAGATATTCAACACATGAAATCCTCAAAAAGCATTCAGAAAATAGGAAGAAGACAAGAAGTGGAAGAAGTGAAATATCATATGCAAAAATCATGAGTGTCTACCTAGACACTAATGCTAATTCACTTCTCCTTAGAATCTGCAAAGCAAGCTCCTTCCTTCTCCAACATTCATGGATCCACCCAATAATGCTCCCAAAGCTACTAGGAGTGTTGAATATAAAGACCTCTCAGGAAGCACCTAGAATGTTTCTAGAAACAACCAAAAGATGAGATGAGTGTTGACAACTAAGCACAAGTCTTTTCTAACCTTCTAGATGAGTCACAAGGTTGTAAACACCATGTGCTTAATTTGTGCGCTAACTCCTGCATTGTAGACATACATGCAATCAAGGTGCACTTACTCTAGATAGACTTATGAATTTTATTTTAATTCTTTTATTATTATTATTATTTATTTATTTATTTTATTATTATTTTTATTATTATTATTTTTAATTTCTTTTATTTAATTCTTTTACTCAATTAATTTCCCACTTAATTAATTAAAATCATAAATCAAAATATCATAATATTATATTAATTTTTCCAAAATAATTAAATCATTAATTAAATCTTTTAATTTTAGACTTAATTAATAGAAAATTCACCATAGACTTCCAAAATAAAATATGAAAACCCATCATAGAACAATCCATACAAAATCAATCTAAGGGGTTAAAATTACGAATTACATCATCCGATGCATTCGGTGGGTAAAACATCTTAGATACTTGTCCTACCTTTCTAGGACAAATTGGTTTAAGGGTTTAGGAATTGGATTTGAAAATTTATCTCCCCTCTCTTGCCATTGAGATAGTGCTATAGAGTACGCTCATCTTGGCAATTCAAAGAAGTTGATACCCAATACTTGCAACCTGCATAACATCCATGCATGTACATACAATATATATATATATATATATATATATATATATATATATGTGTGTGTGTGTGTGTGTGTGTGTGTGTGTGTGTGTGTGTGTGTGTGTGTGTGTATTGTATGTATATATATATATGTATATATATGAATGTATATATATATATATATATGTATATATATACATGCATATATATACATATATATATATATATACATACATACATATATGTGTGTGTGTGTGTGTGTGTGTATGCTAAGCTAAACAAGCAATGGCAAGAAATGATGCATCATGTAGATTTTGACTAGCAGGTGACTACGACTCCCTTCCTTAACCACATTAGAAATGCCACACATATAGAAAATAAACATACACACCATACACATTCAGTATGGGGTAAGTATCCATAAGACAACACACACATATAATAATCCATTTAGCTAAACATCATCAATAACTAAGCAAAATGTAATAATCATCATGCATACATGAAAAGTAGAGTTTAAATAATCACATCATATATCAACTAAATCTATAACACAATATCTAATAGTCTCTAAATAATGCCACTAACCACCAACATAAATTGGGCTAATAGAGTTCGGCAATGATAGTAACAATGTAACTAGAAAAATGTAAACTAGGGCAGGCACTACAATGACTGACATCCTAGATGTTTATTCTAACTTGAAAAAGTGAATTGTGGTCTTAGCCATCCCAGCTCTATGTTATGTAAAAGCATGGTACTTATATAAAGGACTTCTTCTGATAAGAAGCGTGTGTGCTCATGATTATGCTATTGTATCAAGTGTGGGAACTTGTTAGCAAACTTTTGAGGAAGAGATATATGTGAAGTTTTGTATGAACTATTTGGTGATCCAAGATTGAGCTAAAGAAAAAATATTAGTGAAGGAAGCAAAATAATAGTAGATTACTTGATTTAGCAGTGATCTCTTCATGTAGTTGAAATTGCATGTTTGGGAAGTGGGCTCTTCTTACATACATTACACTACAAACAGGATTGGAATCTCCTAACAAGTATTCAAAGTCTCCTAACAGGGACTGTTATACTAAAAAAATTTATTGACTCCTAACAAGGTCCATCCCCTAACAAGGAACATATATATATATCAATCTATTATCTAGTGTGTATCATCCCCACCAAGGTTTTCACTTGGTTAGGGTTTCCCTAGTTAAAAAAATATGGTGTTATGAGTTATCTTTGTGCCTTGTTACTATTATTCTTCAGTATTACTTTATTGCTTTGTTATGTATGATTAAGTAATAATATCCAATTGGCGACTAAAGTTTTTAGATTACTTATTCACCACCCTCTTAGTAATCCCTATTTATAACAATTGATATCAGAGCATAGTTACTTTGAATAGGCTTAACAACTTAAGTAAGATCCCTATGGATATGGAATAGTTGATGAAGAACCTCGAAGAAGCTCTTGAAAAAATTGATCTCCTTATTGAAGAAAGAGATATGCTCAAGGACATATATGAAGACTCCAAAGTATACATTGGTGAGTTGAAAGAAAATATTGAACATATGAAATCTAATCTTGAATCTACTGAATCTAAAACTACTGATGATGACTATTCAAAGGTGAAGATAGAGTACAAAATCTTGAAGCATGAATTGAAGATTACAAATCTAAAGTTGACTTTGAGAAGTGATCCTAGAAAAGTTGAAACTGATTTGAAGACTGAAATTATAGATCTAAGAGCAAGTCTAGTGTAGAAAACATTTGAGTTTGAAACATTAAAAAAAGATCATGAAGAATACCATAAGTACAATACTATTGTGAAAGGTGAATTGACACAATGCAAATAGCAACTTGAGAAACTTTATTCTAGTAGAGAAAAGCTTGATGATTCTATGTCTATATAGAGACCTTCTTATGAAAAGACTGGTCTTGGATATTTAATTAACTTGTCTATGAAGAAAATTGAGATTAGATTAGATCCAAAAGAAAAAGATGAATCTGATGATACAAGTGAGTCAAGTCAATCTTTTGAAAAACCTAAGGAAATTGAGCAAATCAAGGAGGTTGAAATCTTGGATGAACCAAAGAAAGTGGAGACTCCCAAGGAAACCAGGTATGAATTTAGAGGTAAGTTCTTTTTATGTAATGAAATAGGTCATATGAAAAGAGATTGTACTAATAAGTCATTTAATCATGTTAAGGACTTTTATTGTCATAATTGTCATGGTATGGGTCATAATGCAATTGATTGGAGGAAACCCAAGTATGATAATGATAGAGGAAATTGTAGAATGTCTAGATATACTAACCCTACAAATGGAAGAAGATCTAATGATAGGACATTGAGTGAAAGAAGATCTTATGTTGACAAAAGAAAAATTGTGTGTTATAAGTGTAACAACATAGGACACATTGCTAGGAATTGTCATGCACATGATGATCAATAGAATCTTAGAAGCAGGGCACCTATATGTCAGTTATGCAATAACTTTGCACACATAGAAAGGTACAACAAAATGGACAAAAACTTTGGAGATAGAAGGAAAAATGGAAGAAGCTTTGGGAATGGAAGGAATGATGGAAGAAACTTTGGAAATGACAAAAGGAACCAAGAAAGGAACTCCAAAACTAGTAGAAGCAATCAAGAACAAAGAAACATTATTAGTGAACTTTGAGAAGAAATTAATGAAGCATTTTTGAAAGGAAAAAATATCTCAAAATAAAAGTTATATGATGATGAGACATGAGGATCAAAGTTAGTTGTTGAGTTTGATTCAATAAAGTTGAATTAACCTTGTTCACAACATCAAAATTTGAGAACCTTAGTCAAAGACCAAATTAGAGGTACCAAAGTTGGGAAATGATGTATCTAGTTGTGTTTAGATGTTACCTAATCTTGCTTGTGATTTGGAGCTCATCTAAACAAGTTATGATGAATTTTAGAGTTACTAGTATTACAGTAAACAATAATTCTATAATAAAAGATGAAAAGTACATTTTTGCAGAGAATTTTGTGATGCAAAGTTTTGAGTATGTTTTTCATGATGGAAGGAGGCTATAGTAAACCTTAGATGAAATTTGAAGATCAAATAGATGATTTTGGATAGTTATCTAATTATAGAACACAAATAGCAGCTCTTTAATATTTGTAAAGTACGCAATTAATGCAATTTCAAGTTGATGCATAAATGGAGTACAAAATTGATTTTACTTCATTATGGACATATTCAAAGTGAAGAGCATTTGAAAATGACTTTTTAGAGAAATTTCAAAGAAACTCTATTTTTAGAAAGAGGTATCTTATCATTTTTCCACAATATTTGTTCAACAAAAGATATTGTTGACAAGAATTATGGATATGTTAGTTGTTCACAATGTTTAGTATGAGGATAGACCTAAGTTTAATGTAGTTTCTATAAAACCTAATGATCAAAACCCTAATTCTAAATTGTCTATCAACTTAAACAACATAGTCTATCTAGAAGATGTAGACAACTATTTGAATTGCAAGTTTGAGTCTATTAGCAGTGAATATATGAACAAATATATGAAATTGGTCTTTAACCATGACATGATAGTGAAGGTTGGATTTGAACATTTAAGTGAATTGGACTTGTTTAAGTATCATTTTTACCATGAACTAGATATAGATGAATGGACTCAAATCATATTAAGTAGGATTCATGATGGCAAACTATGGATGCAAGATAATGTAGTAGACATTTTTGCCAACCTTATACATGAGGTAAGTGGTCTTAGCAAACAAGGAAGTTTACCCATAGGAGACAAAATGGTTAAGAAGAAAGTAGAAAACTACGCTAAGGTAGTTTAAAATGGGAAGGCTATGATAATAAGCTCCATCAAGTAGGATGATGTGAGATTTCTTAGCAAAATAATAGCTTATTCAATTTGTGCAACTTCTAAGATAGATGAACTTTCAATAGGTTTTATATATGTACCTTACAAGATTTTTATTGAGAAAGAACAAGTGAATTTGAGTGAAATACTGAGAATGCAACTCTTAGAGAACCTCAAAGAGATTAAGAGGACAAATACTATTGTATTTAGATTCTAGTCATTGATAAATCACATATTCTTTTATGTTCTGAAGAGATTCCCCTACTCGTTGGTAACAAATATAATGAGTAGTGATAGATGCACTATGGAGAAGATATCAGAGGTATGCAGAAGACACCCTGGAGACAAGGTATTGGACAATGGGAATTTGATTATGAGAACATTCCAAAATGAGATGAAACAAAGTTTTAGGATCTCACCTATAATTGTGGATAGGTTTAAGGAAGACATATGTATTTTACTTAATACTGACTATACATACATTCAAGTAGTAGAACCTCGAGAAACATTTTTGGATCCTTTGAGCTATGAGTTAAGTGATGATATTATAGTTGGCTACATAGATTTATTGTTGAATTCTAAGAAAGATAAGGTAGAATATAGATTTGGCACATTTGATGAGATCACACAACATGCTCATCAAGCGACCCTACAAAAGGAATCTCACAAGAAAGTTGAGTCAATTATGAAGAAATCATTATTTGAGGCCAAAATGATAGAAAGTGAGTCTGAGGTAGTGAGACTAACATTGAAACAAGGTGTATTGAATATTAAACCCTTGTTAGTTTTAGTTCAAGAGACAACTTTGGGATAAAGTATAACATATGTAGTAATTTCTGATGTTTAGCCCAGTGAATATAAAAGAAAATCAAAAAAATTAGCTAAAGAAGTGCCTATAAAGACTGAGAGAGTCAAACAAATGGCTTCAAGACCTAGAAAGAAGCAAAAAGAAATGTTGACAATTGAATCTAGCAATGATGAAGAGATTGAGGAATAGGAAATCAAGCAAGCTAAAAAGGTGACTCCACCTAAAAAAGCAATAGGAAAAGCTCGACAACCATGGAAGCCAAAGATTGAGAAGATTAACACAATGATTGCCAATAAAGGAAACTTTGTTAAGATAAAAAAAATTTATTATCTTTATAATCATTTTGAGAAGGATCAGATTGATATATGTATTGTAAGACATATCATTTTGAATGATTTAAGTATAAAGGATATAAAAGGAGTAGTGAACTAGAAATTCTATGAGAGACTTATAGAGAAGAAAACTCTAGCAAGGGAAGAAGACCTTCAACTTTGGAAGTCTATGCTAAGGAAAATCTACAAGACTCATGATGAAGATGAGATTAAGAGATTTCTTAATAACCTTGCACCATACTTGAGAAATAAGTTGAGGCCATTGTTATTTATGGTTGGTGAGAAGGATAAGTTGAGGAAGGAGACATTAGTAACCATTAGCTAGATGCTTCCAAAATCATAGAAAGCAACTCCTCCAGCTCCTAGAACTGTGGAATTATCTGTTAGTGGTGATACTATGAAGATTGATCAAACTAATGTTACAATCAACATTGATGATACCAACCTATTTGGTGGTTCTAAATCAAATGTACCTAACACTGAAGATTTTTAAGATAAGTTGAAACAAATTGAGGAGTAAAAGAGGTTCATAGAAATTGAAAAGCAAAAGATAGAGGAAGCCAAGCAAAAATTGCTTGATGATAATAGAAAAAGAAAGGAAGATGAAGATAATAGGACAATTGCAGAAGAAGAAATGAAAAATAAATTTGAGGAAGAAGAGAAGAAACAAAGAGAAGAAAAGGAAAGGAAAGAAGAGGAAGGGAGGAAAGATAAGGAAGTAGCAAAGAAACAAAGGGAGGATGAGACTAAACCATCTAGTTCATCTACTCCACTCTCTCTTGCTAGTTTGGCCACTGATGATGATGATTAAATTAATTTTATTTCATCCTTATCCAAAATTCTACAAAAAAATAAGATAGTGAAGAGTTTGTAGAGATAATTGATGGAAGTAACTGATAGATGGCACAATACTTTGACAGTACAACATATTGAGTTAGATCCTAAATTGAGAGCACAAGAAATGCTAAAATATTTTGATGAAGAGTTTACAAATTTTCTAAATGTTGCAAAGGAAAAAGCTTAGATTTACCATTATGCTAAATTTTTTAGCACCATCTTCCAGAATATCAAGAATGACATAGTCAACCTTGATACATGCATCAAAGAACTTCAAAAGTGTCAGCAGGAAAGAAAATTCTTGTATGTTAAGTTTACCTTATCATAAAAACTGACTAAGGATTTGGATAGTTAGTTAAAGGAAAAGATGAATGAGTTAGAGGCTTTATCTAGCCTAATACAACACCCATCAAGTAACGTTGATGATATTGAGAGTCAAGTTGCTAGTGTTCATAGTGAGATTAGGAAACTAGAACTTCAGAAAGAGAAGATATTGAAGAGAACATCTAATTTCAGAGAATCTCTTGCTCAAAAGTTATCATTTGTTGAAATGTAGTTAGAAGATTGTGTCAAGGCCAAAGACACATGTACAAATTTTTTTTATTTAGATATAAATGTAGTTGAGATTGCATCATACGCATTATGTGCAATTCTCACATTAGTAGAGTCTACTAGGAAAACATGGAACACATGTATGGACAATTTGAAGGCTATTTTTGATGATTGTATGAAGATTATTTCAGCATAAAGGCAAGGACAAGTAGTTTTGATAGTTTTGAATAGAATCTTGACATTTTGAGACCTTTTTCATTGATGTCAAAGAGGGAGTAATAGTAGAAGAAAATTGGAAAGCCAAAAATTTGGATAGAAAAAGGGAGAGATACATGTGTAGTATGAAGTATATTATAAGGGGGAGCATATTTCTAAAGTTGTAATAGGTTTAATATTTGTTTTGATAGTTTGTTTTTGTCACCAAGCCAAATTTTCCTATTTAGTTTCCATCAATGCCAAAGGGGTAGATTGTTCACAATTGGCTAATTGTGATATGTAATTGTTGTCATTAATGGAAACACGTGATGTACATGTTGATAGGAAACCTAAAAAATAAAGATACTTAGTGTTTCGTTATCATAAAATTGTCTAAGTATAGAATTTGGTTTATAGAAGTGTATTTTTTTATTTATTACATGTTGTAGATGTCATATTATGACAAGAAAAGTTTCATGGAGATATTATACATGTTGGTGATTACATGTATAACCTTGAAAGTTTGTACAAACTATACAAAATAGAGTTAATCATGTTTTGATGAAGCATGATAGTGGAATTGAAAGAAAGAATTATTTTGGTTCCAAAACAACTACTTGTCCAATTACAACTGACATCCGAGATATTTAATCTAACTCAAAAAAGTGAATTGTGGTCTTAGCCAACCTAGAAATATTTTATGTAAAGGCATGGTACTTATGCAAAGGACTTCTTGTGATAAGAAATGTATGTGCTCATGATTATGCTATTGTATCAAGTGTGCGAACTTGTGAGCAAACTTTTGTGAAAGCAATATATGTGAAGTTTTGTATGAACTATCTAGGTATCCAAGATCAAGGTGAAGATCAAAGATCAAAGAAGTGAGGAAAATAACAATAGATTACTTGATTGAGTAGTGAGCTCTTCATGTAGTTGAAGTTGCATGTTTGGGCAGTGGGTTCCTCATGCGTACATTACACTAGTACTCCTAATAGGGTTGGAATCTCCTAACAGGGATTCAAAGTCCCCTAATAGGGGCTGTTATACTAAATTTTCTCATTAACTCCTAATAGGGTGCATCCTCTAACAAGGAACATATATATCAACATATTATCTAGTGGGTATCATCCCCACTGAGGTTTTCCCTTGGCCAAGGTTTCCATAGTTAACAAAATATGGTGTTATGAGTTATCTTTGTGCATTGTTACTATTACTATTCAACATTACTTTATTTCTTTGTTATGCATTGTTTAAAGTAAGTGATAATATCTTGTTGGCAACTTAAGTTTGTACATTATTGATTCATGCCCCTTCTTGATAATCCCTATTTCTAACATTTGTAGGCAAATTTTTGCAATTTCTAGAAAGTGTGTTATATGTAGAAGATATAAGGAGTTATATACATTGTATAATTGAGAGCATATGAGATGAGGAGATTCAAAAAGATTTTGGAAAGATGTGTAACAATGACCTAGCCCTAAAGTTTGAGTATGTGTACATTGAAGATTTGAATTTAGTGAAGTACATGTTCTACACATAATTTGATAATCATGAGTGGAATCAAATTATTTTGAGAAGAATAGATGATGATATGTTCTAGTTGGATAATGAATAGATTGTAATTGACAATGACCTAATTCACAATGTCACGTGATTAAGCAATGAAGGTTGTAATCCTATCAATTAGAGAAATGTTAGGAAAATGGTGGAGACAAACTTGAAAACCAAGTTTGACTAAGATCTTACTTAGGGTGCAAGTTCAACCATGGATCAAGGGTTAACTCTGTACCAACTAGATTTCTTTATGTAGCATATGTGATGGCTGTTGAAAGGAAGAAAGTGAATTTTTGTAACATTATCAGATTGCAACTATTGGATAATATTGCAAAGAAAAAGAAAAAAAAGAGTGCAGTGTTTAGATTTGAGTTCATATTGACTCATTTTTTCTTCTATGTTCTAACAAAGTTTCTAGGAGTAATCAATTGGGATAGCAATGAGTACACAATGAAGATGATAACTCAATGCTACAAATCCAAACCTAAGAATGTCAGAGACATTGATATTGACAGAATGATGAAGAAATTTTAGTGTAAAATGAAACTATGGTATAGGATACTTCCCTCTATGGTAGAAAAATATAAGGATGAATTGTGCTTCATGGTGGAGATTGGTAGAAAAAGTAGGAAGAATGGTACCAAGAGTAAAGTTCATTAGGCCTATGGGCTATGAGATGAGTGCAAAATTGGTAGAAGGGTATGCGCATATTATACTTGAATTTGGGAAAGACACAAAATGTGCTAGATGGGGTATATATGATGAAAGATTAAGGATTTTATAGTCTAAGCTCCATAGAAAAAAGAGAAAGAAGAAAGTAAAGAATGAGATAGATTCCATCCTCAAGGAATCTGGCATGTCAAGTAAGAAATTCAATGAGTTGGAGGGAATTGCACTAGAAATATAGACTAGTGGATAGTCTGAGTTGTTAGTAGAAACACCTATTATAGTAGCATGATTCTCAGAAGAAGTATTAGTGGCACAATCATGTGTGAAAACTCCTACTGCACCATATGTAGTAGTTGCACAAATGAAACTAGTTAGAGCTAGCTATGAACAATCAAGGAGTCAACCAAATGTGGAAGCACCTACTGTGTAGAGGAAGTTAGGAAGACTAGTACAAATTTAAAAAAGAATCTACAAAGAAAAGAGTCAAATATACTACTAGCAGACTAGGAATGAGAAAAAAACCATGCAAGTGAATAGTTATAAAAGCTCATAAGATGATACCAAAGATAGACCTATTTAACAAGATGCATAGGAAGCTACAATAGCTATAGGAAAGAAGGCATGGAAAAAAAAGGTAGAGAAGCTAAACAAGCAGATTATAAATGATGACAATTTTGTATAGTTGAATAAAGCTTATAGCATGTATAGTAGTATGGATAGGAGGTAATTAGACAATGCCAATAAGAGATTTGATAGCATTTATAATAAAATTCATAAAGACCTATACAATAGGTTGATTAATAGGAAGAGGAGAGTAGTAGAGGAAAATTTCAACATCAAGATCACATCCATAAACAAGTTATGTGATGTTGGATCAAAAGAAGAATCTAACAAAATTTTGAAGAGTATTGAGCCCGTTGGTCATGGTTTAAGCCTCATGTTTTTCTGAATATGTCATTCTATGCATATTCCTATTTTTATGAATAAATTAGGGGTTTCTCTTATGAAAATTGGTTAATCCTAAGAAAAAACCTAATTAAAATAAGAATTGTGCCCTAAGCAATCCCTTTAGGTCATATGCTTCACCTTTTAAATCAAGTGAGACAAATCATTTTTGAAATAATTATATTTTAAGGACTTTTTAAAGAATTTTTTGTTTTGCTTCATTATTCACCAAAAGGTTCATATTGCTTATTTTTGTGCCCTTGCCAAAATTTGATCTCAAATACAAACCCCACCCAATGTCTAGTTCCCAAGTTTAATGTTATTTTAATGCCTAAGAAATACCAAAAAATTAAGTGATTAAAATCTTAGTGTATTCCACTTTTTCCTTCCGCTAGCCTGCAACTTCCTACATTGTCAAATCTTCCCCAAATCTATGGTTGGTGCTATCTCACCATGAGAAGTAGCACATCACTTTGCCATAGTGACATAGCACCTTTTCACCATGTGTTAGGCGGATCCTCCCTTTCCCTTGACCATTTCTCTGGCATCAAGTTTTGACAAACCTACAGTGGGCGCTATGGCGCTATTGAAAAATCCATGCTTCTTGCCGTTAGCGACAAAGTGCCTAGATAGAAAGTGATCTTATAGTGAGGTTTGGAAATATGGTGGGTCCCAAGTATGCTCTATTGGATATGAGGGATTAATTTTTTAGACACGTCGATAGTGGTCAATTGTTTCATTCGCTAAAGAATGACTATGCCGAATGTGGGTCTTGTTTCCCTTGGCAGTCACAAGCGAGGACTTGTCAGATAGGTTGGCACATGGTGAGTTCTCATTGGTTGGTACATTGATAAGTTAGATCAATCTTTCTCACTATTAGATTAGTCTAGATCAACGATGGGTGCTATCTCGTTATGGAAAGCTACGAGAATTTTAACCATAGCGACATAGCGCCTAGGTGACACATGGCACGAATGACATAATGGGCCCACTCTTCTCCAAAGCAATATTATGGCTCATCCTTAGTGGCAGTTTTTAGGTGGGTCACAGTACAATGGTGATTTTTCATTCATCCATTCAACTAGCTTAGTGTGTGGTTGTACAATTATGCTCACAATCGTAGATCTAAGGAAATCGATGGTAGGCACTATCTCGCTATGGAAAGCTGTGAGAATTTTAACCATAGTGACATAGTGCCTTTTCACCACATGGATCAGTGGGGCTAGGTCTTGCCAAGATGGATATGCTAGGATGTGCCAAGTGGTTTCCAAGTGGATTCATGGATCAAAATCCTTATGGAGGCAAGTGCAGATCTTCCACCATCATTGATCTCATGGAGATCAATGGTGGGCGCTATCTCGCTATGGAAGCTATGAGAATTTTAACTATAGAAACATAGATGCTTAGTGACATGTAGCAGGGTTGGGCTGAGTATTATGAAACTATAGGGATGGTACTAGTTTAGGTCGATTTAGATGCTAGGTGTGCTGAGTTGTTTCATGGGCCAAAAAGTTCTAAGGAGATAGCACAGTATTGTGGTTTCAAATACATGGTAGGTGCTATCTCACTATGGAAAAGTGCCCGAAGGATATGTATAGCAAGTTAGTGACCTGCTGATGCATGGATTTGGGTCTTATTTCCTTGCAAGCTACAAAAATGTAGGGCTACCTGACAGATTTTATTGTACTTTCAGGGCTATTAGATGGTGGTAGATCGATGGTCCTCACTATCTCGCTATGTAAAGGTGCTCAAAAAATATGCATAGTGAGATAGCAATTTGAGAACACATATCTTTGCTAGCCCAGGAAGGTAACACTAGGTGTTAATAGCGTGGGTTGGTAGTTAGCGAGGCCATTGCGGTTAGGGTTTGCAAGCTAGCACAATTAGGTTAAAGACATGGTCAACTTAGGAGACTTTGCGGGATGGCATAAATAAATAAGCTCTTTGTTCCACATGGCTTGTCCTACTTGCAAAGTTTAGTTGATTTATTGACTCTACTGATTCATGAACCAAAATGATAAGAGATCAAGGGTTTTGCACAAATCTGATTTTCATGATCAATTCCAACCAACCCAAAGTGAATGCAAGACAAGGAAGAACACTCCACCTCCAATCCAATCCATCTACTTGGTCAGAGCACGGTTATGGCACTGCCTCTATCTTCTCAAGGCCCTATTTTAGTTAAAAATTAGATTTCGTGGTACCAAAAGGCTATACTTAGATTAATTTTTTTTCATGACTGTTCTCTACAGGACTTAATGCAGTAGTTGTGAAGTAATTATAGTTGGAGGGAAAATCTCAGTTATGCCTGAATTATAAAGGCAATTTTTGTGAATTTTAAAAAGGTCAAACCATTCTCTATTGTTCTCTGCTATTGCTCTGCAATTCTAGTGTAAAATCCCTTATGGCTCTGTACTGTATGATTTTTGCCTTATCTCCTTCAGCCATTGGTATGAAAATACAAGAATTCTTTGCCTCTTATTGGTCTTTTGTAGAGATCTGTAATCTGTATGGCTGTATCTCCTTGGATCCATGAATGATAATATAAGTGAATATCCCTTTCCTTGTGTCATTCATCTTGGTCTTCTAATTTTCATGTGATTATTAGATTAAATCAAGTCTAAATGTGTATATCCTTAGTTTCATTCTAGTTCAATAGTGCATATAAGGGAAAATATTGGTCTGAACACTCTATTTTGGTTCATCACCTCTTTAGATTAGGTTAGGTAGATTTTCTTTCATGCTCTTCTTCTCCCTTTTCCTCTCCAAGAGTAGTTAGGTGCGTCCTGATAGTAAGAGGAAGCCAGCCTTCTTTGAAGACTCAACCTCACAGTTCAAGTCCCACAACTTGGAGGTTGTTTCCATGTTTCACTAGGTTGTCCTTATGCACAGGCTTTGGACAAGGGTGCAAACCTAAGTGACAACAGTTTTTGGCACGCCCTATGGGATAATCCTTTTGAAAATTTCAAGCCTACTAGTCTTAAAAGGGAAGATTTCAAGATCAATACCAAGGGGATAGTACTGGTTTTGGTGTTTAAGCCTTCAAGAGGTTTCTTTCTTCAAAGTACTTGGCAACTCTGAGCTTCAATACATATCTAGTTCCAAGCCAAAGTTGTAGTGATTCATGCCTAGAGCTGAAATAAATGCATTTTCTAGAGGTAAGTTTCAGTATCAAGAGCTTTCATTGTCAAACCCTAGAAGAAGAAGGACTAGAATATCTTTATCACCAGTTGGGAGTGCAATAGTAACAAATACCCCTGCAAGATCTATCTCTACTCCTCCTACTATTAGATCTTAGCCTAGACTACCATCAATACATATCAATAGATCACTTGTCTGTATGGTGTTGCCTAGAGCTCATACTTTTGCCACCTTTAATGGTGGGAGCCCTCTCTTATTAGCCCAAAGACATGACATACCAATAGCTGGCCTCAAAAGAATATCGGAGTTTACTAGTGAAACTTATATTTCTCCCTCAGAACACATTCAAGAGGTTGCAAATGTTTGCAATATCCATGGTATTACAGAGGATGATGTTGCATTTAGGCTCCTAGCCTCATCTTTGAAAGGAAAAGCACTACAATGGTATAGAGGTTTAGCTCATGGTTCTATAATAGATTGGGATGGATTAGGAGCAAGATTGTGCAAACACTTTGAGGATAAAAGTGACTATTTGTCACTTTTGGAGTAGTTGACTAATATAAAAAGAGCCTCCCATGAATGTATGACTGATTTTAGTTATAGATTTAAAAAGACATGGGATAGAATACCTACTGCAGTGAAGCCTACCCATGGTAATGCCTTCTTGCATTCCCTTTTATCTTTTAATAGTGATATTGCCACTACAATCCAAACTATGGGAGGAGTTACCTTGCTTGATGCTTATGAAATATCAATAAAATGAGAGAACATCCTAATACAAGGAGATAAGCTAGCTCCAAGGCCTCCTATGCCCTTCTTCCCTGATGTCCCAAACCATCAACTAGCAATGGCTCCTCTTCCCACAACTTCTACATCACAATCCCTTGTCCCAGTCCCTCAAGCTTCCACATCCTCAAATGGGATAGATGAAATCAAAGAGATGATGCAATCTCTAATGAAAACCATGGACAAAAGAGAGAAGAATCTTGATAAAAAATTGCAAGATCAAGGGAAGAAGTTAGAAGATCAAGGAAAGAGGCTAGAGTATAATTTCTCTATGATGTAGAAAGTGAGAAACAAGGTGGTGACTTTAGAAAGAAAAAAAAATCAAGGTAGTAAGCCTCATCAATTGCAATATCAAACTCTAGGTAGTGGTAGGCCTCCAAATCCTAATCATTGGAACAATTCTTTTGATCAGAATAGGCAGGGTGGCCATGTTTTGACCTCAAATGTAAACCAAAGTAGGGCCACAGTCCCTCAAAACAATATGGTTCAAGATCAAGATTTTTGTCCCTTTTATAACTACTCCTATGCCTATTGCATGTGTCAGAAGGTTGAATCTTTTATGGCTTTGATAGTCCAAGAACCTAAAGCAAAACCATTATAAAAGGAGGACCAATTTAAGGATGCCTCAGATGTGCAAAGACAGGGTAGTTGTTATTTTGTGAATCATCAGATGGAGGAGCATTGCAATGTAAACTAGGATTACATTTCTCATAACACTAGAAGCAAAAGAAGAGCTATGGAAGGATTTTTTCTTCCTCCTCCCAATCAGGCCTCAACTTCAAATGCAATATCTCATGAGAAAGGAATAAATAATCAGTCAAGTACCTTTTAGCAATAAAGACAAAATCATAGCAGAAAGGATGCAAGTGATCCTTAGGTTATTCCATCTCAACCTCATACAATTGCAGCTCCCAAAGTTTCTACCAAGACACCTACTATGCCATTTAGTGTGGTAGAGAAAATGAAGAAGACAAATGTGAAAATCTCCATGTGGGATATTGTTGCTACTATACCTATGCAAAAGAGGTTGCTATAGCAATAATTGGAAAGGATTGAACCAAAGGATCAGACACTCAACATGGAGAGTGCCACGAGCCTAGTACAACCATCAAGGGAGGTAGAAACAAGTAAAAAGGTTAGACCTCCTCCATTTTATGTTTCTCTAATTATAGGGGGCAAACTAGTCTATAATTGCATGATTGATTCAGGGGCTAGTAGTTCAGTGATGCCTAGGTGTGTTGTTGATGCTTTGGGAATGAAATATGAGCCCATTGTTAGTGATGTATTACAGTTGGGTGGTAGTACTATCAAGACTATAGAGATACTTAGGAATGTGGAGATGGCCTTACATGCATGCCCTGGTTGTACTGTGACCCAAGATATCTCTGTTGTTGAAGTCAAGCCATATTTTTCCATTTGTCTATCAAGGGACATTACTACCCAAATAGGTGGTTACATATCTTCTGACTGGTCATATATATTTTTTAGAACAAGATATGGAGCCAAAGCTTCAATTAGAGTAGAGCCTCAAGCCCTCCATCATATTGAACCCTACACCCCTAATCTCATCAACATGAATTGCCCTATCCTAGAGATGGATGAGAATGACATAGTGAATGAGCCTGCCACTCCCCTAGCAGAGATAATTGATTTCTTCTTGGATGAATGGGCTGATGCATATCAATTTGATTCTACATCAGAGACCCTTGAGACATGTCTCAGTACATACTATATATTGGAAAAAGATGCTCTAGTTCCCAATCTTGTGGGTGCTAAAGAAAATATGAGTGGGATATGGAGTATGTACTTTGATGGCTCAAGAAATAAGAATGGATCAGGGGTTGGTGTGATGTTGATTTCTCCTACACAAGATACTACTTATCCTTTAGGCTCCAATTCAGTTGCACTAATAATGTAGCCGAGTATGAATCCTTGATTCAAGGTCTCCTACTTGCTCAAAAAAGAGGAATCCAGGCCTTAAGGGTGTATGGAGATAGTGAGTTGGTGGTTAGTCAAGTGAGAAATTAGAATACCACCAAGAATGGTTTGCTCAAGTCTTATAAAAATAGGGTATGAGATTTTCTTGAAAGTTTTAATGCATTTAATATTCAAAGAATCCCTAGAAAAGAAAATAGGCATGCTGATAGACTTGCAGGGAGGAGAAGAAGCAACAAATCAAAGTGGTAGTAAGGCCTACTATCCCTAATAACAACATCCATTGGCAAGTGTTTGAGTTTGATGAGCAAATTGGGAGCTTCTTGCAGAATGAGGCAAAATTTTTAGAGAGAAATCAATCAAGATTGCAGAATCAGTATGGTGATCAGATCATTCATCTCAGTTCTAACAAATTGCCTAAGGGTCTCATTACCTTAGAGAGTGTTTTCAATCCTAATGATCAAGCAAGAGGCAGGCCCATGAACCTAGCTACTGATGAAGATGACTATACTCTAGTCATGGTTGCTAATGGAAAATCCTTAAACATGAGGAAGGTATGTTCTGAAATTGAAAAAGAAAATTTTATTCATCTATGTCAAGAATGTAATGATGTATTTGCTTGGACATATGATGATTTAAAGGGATTTGACCCAAGGTTGTTTCAGCATACCATAGATTTAATTAATGATGTAAAACTAGTAAGACAAAAGCAAAGGCCAGTGAATCCCAAAATTGAACCCTTAATGAGAAAGCAGCTATCCAAGTTGATTGAGGCCAATATAATTTTCCCCATCAAACACTCATCATGGGTAGCAAACATTGTCCTTGTTAGGAAGAAGAATGGAGAAATTAGATTATGTGTGGACTTTAGGGACCTTAACCAAGCTTCCCTTAAAGATCACCATCCTCTTCCTTCCATGGAGTAGATCTTGTCCAAGGTCAGTGATTCAGAGAGATTTTCATTTCTTGATGGATTCTTTGGTTACAATCAAGTACTAGTTAAAGAGTTTGATAGGTACAAGACTGCATTTACCACTAAATGGGGTACCTATGCTTATTGTAAGATGCCATTTGGGCTAACCAATCCAACTGCTACATTTCAGAAGGCAATGGAGATGGCCTTCAAGAATTTGATTGACAAGTTTTTTCTTGGTTTACCTTGATGATATCATCATGTATTCAAAAAATGTAGAAGATCATTTTGATCATCTAAGACAGGTATTCCTAAGATGCAGAGAGTTTGGGGTGTCTCTTAACCCAAGCAAGTGTGTCATTGCTACTAACCAAGGAAAATGATTAGGACATATTGTATCTGAGGATGGCTTAACCATTGATCCAGAGAGAACAAAAGTGATACTTGCTCTCCCTCTTCCTAAACACAAGAAAGGGCTACAAAGTTTCCTAGGTAGGATAAATTTTGTGAGAAGATTTATTCCAAATCTTGCTACCATGGTGAAACCTCTTACAACTATTCTCAAGAAAGGTATGATCTATGCATGGACCAAGGAAGGGAAGGAAATTTTTGAAGAGATCAAGATAGCCATAGCCTCAACCCCTACTCTTATGAACCCAAATTTTGAGAAGGATTTCATTCTTTATACCCTAGGTGGTGAGTCAAGTATTTTTGCTGTCCTGACTCAAGAAAATGACAAGAATGAAGAGCAGCATATAACCTTCTTTAGTCAAGGGCTTAAATAATATGAAGATAAGTATAGCTATGTAGAGAAGCAAGCCCTTGTAGTCATCAGAGCTTTAAAGAGATTTAGACACCTCCTATCTCATAATAAGATTCATTTGTTAGTACCCCATTCTAGTGTGAAGGATTTCCTTTTGAACAAATATGTTGGTGAGAAAAGAGCTGGTTGGATTACAAAGGTAATGGAATATGATGTTGACATTTAGATTACCAAGCTGGTAAGAGGGAAGGGGTTGTGTAAATAGATGTTATCATCTTAGGAACCTGATGAGGAAGCTGCTATGATACTGACAGAGCAACAAGAGGTAAGAAATGGTGACCTAAGGAATTGGATGGATGATATGAAGAGTTTCTTATTAGGGAATGGATACCTTCAAGGATTAGATAGAACTAAAAGGAGATAGTATAAATTACAGTCAATTCCCTATGTCATATTTGATGGTATCCTTTTTGGAAGAGATTTTAGTGGAGCCCTATTAAGATGCCTTGATACAAACCAAGCTGAAAGAATGATCAAAGAACTTCATGATGGTCCTGATGGTGGCTACTTCTCAGCAAGGACAACTACAATGAAGATCATGAGGGCTGGTTATTATTGGCCATCTTTGTTTCATGATTTTCATAAGTATGTAAGGAAGTGTGAGAAATGTGCCTTCTTCTCTAGCAAACAAAGACTTGTAGCTCTTCCCCTTCATCCTATCTAGGTGGACCAGCCTTTTTCTCAGTGGGGATTGGATTTCATAGGCCCTATCAATCCTTCTTCTAGTTCTAGTCACAAATGGACTCTAGCTGCTACAGATTACTTCACCAGATGGATAGAGGCAGTTGCATTGAAGGATGCCATATAATCTTTAGTTTTTGAGTTCCTTGATGGAATTGTGACCAAGTTTGGTGCCCTTTCAACTATTATTTTAGATAATGCAAAGTCTTTCGTTGGAGCTCAGATTTGTGCATGGGCAGTGGATCATAATATCTATTTGAGCACATCCTCAAATTATTATCCTCAAGGTAATGGTTTGGCTGAGTACTCCAACAAGAACCTAATTAGGATCATAAAAAGGACAATAGAGGATAACCAGAGGTGTTGGCATAAAAAATTGAAGAGTACACCGTGGGCTAACAGAATAATGCCTAAAAGATCAATAGGGAATTCACCATTCATGTTGGTATATGGTAGAGAGACAAGGCTTCCTATTTCATTAGAGTTCCCTTCCCTAGAGCTAGCCCATTAGCTAGAATTTATTGAAGATGATTCCATGATAATAAGAATGGCAGAGCTGATGGAGCTGGAAGAGAAGAGAAGTAAAGCCATGCAGACCCTAGAGACACACCAGCAGTAGGTAAAAAAGAGTTTTGATAGGAAGGCTAGGGTCAAAACTTTTAGAGAAGGAGATTTGGTTCTAAAATGGGATGCAGATAGGGCAAAACCAGGAGGACACTCAAAGTTTGATGCAGTATGGAGTGGCCCCTATCTGATTGTCAGTTGTAAGCAGGCCAATGCTTTTTAGTTAAGCAGGCCTAGTGGTGAAATTTTTCTCATCCCAGTTAATGGGATCTATCTCAAACCATGTTTTTAAGGGTTTGAGATTCCATGTATATAGTTAGCTTAGTTCTATTTTCCTATTTGTTCCCTACTTTTCCAAGAAGTGCACGAGCACAGGATTGTCTGCGTGAGACAACAAGTTTTGAATTTTTGTGGTTATAGAAAGGAGGTTTTGGTCTCTGGTTCCAGTTGTAGAGACAAGAGTTTTAGGGTTTTCCTCTAAGAGGTAGGGTTAGGGTTCATAGTGCTCAGGACGCACATTTTTCTCGACTCTATAGCCCAATGGATGCTTTAGGCCACTGGTCATATGCATAGTGGGCTCGCATCCCCTATAAGTCACCAGAAATGTTGCTTATTTTTGTGCCCCCACCAAAATTTGAATTCAAATACAAACCCCACCCAATGGCTAATTCCTAGGTTTAATGTTATTTTAATGCCTAAGAAATACCAAAAAATTAAGTGATTAAAACCTTAGTGTATTCCACTTTTTCCTTCCGCTAGCCTGTAACTTCTTGTGCCGTCAGATCTTCCCCAGATCTATGGTTGGCACTATCTCACCATGAGAAGTTGCGCATCACTTTGCCATAGTGACATAGCACCTTTTTGTCATGTGTCAAGTGGGTTATCCCTTTCCCTTGATCATTTCTCTGGTGTTGAGTTTTGACAAACCTCTAGTGGGCGCTATGGCACTATCAAAAAATCCATGCTTCTCACCGTTAGTGACAAAGTGCCCAGATGGAAAGTGATCCTGTGGCAAGGTTTGGAAATATGGTTGATCCCAAGTATGCTCAATTGGATACTAGGGATGAATTTTTCAGACACATTGGTAGTGGTCAATTGTTTCATTGGCTAAAAAATGATTGTGTGAAATGTGGGTCATGTTTCCCTTGGCAGTCGCAAGCGAGGAATTGTCAGATAGGTTGGCACGTAGCCAGTTCTCATTGGTTGGTACACTGATAAGTCAAATCTATCTTGCTCATCGTCAAATCAGTCTAGATCAATGATGGGTGCTATCTCTCTATGGAAAGCTATGAAAATTTTAACCATAGAGACATAACACCTAGGCGACACATGGCACGTATGATGTAATGGGCCCATCCTTCTCCAAAGAAATATTATGACTCATCGTCAGTGGAATTTGTCAAGTGGGTCAAGTACAATGGTGATTTTTTATTAGTTCATTCAGCCATCTCAGTGTGCAATTGTACAATTCTACTCACAATCGTAGATCTAAGGAAATCGATGGTAGGCGCTATCTCGCTATGGAAAACTATGAGAATTTTAACCATAGTGACATAGTGCCCTTTCACCATATGGATTAGTGGGGCTTGGTCTCACTAAGATGGATATACTAGGATGTGCCAGGTGGTTGCCAAGTGGATTCATGGATCAGAAACCTTATGGAGGCAAGTGCAGATCTTCCACCATCGTTGATCTTGTGGAGATCAATGGTGGGTGCTATCTCACTATGGAAAGCTATGAAAATTTTAACCATAGCAACATAGCACCTCATTGACACATAGTAGGGTTGGGCTGAGTGTTATGAAACTACAGGGATGGTACCAGTTTGGGCCAAGTTAGATGCCAAGTGTGTTGAGTTGTTTCATGGGCCCAAAAGTTCTAACGAGATAATACAATATTGTGGCAAGTCTTCATGATTGTTAGATCAATTCAAATCCATAGTGGGCACTATCTCACTATGGAAAAGTTCCCAAAGGATATGTGTAGCGAGTTAGTGACCTGGTGATGCATGGATTGTGGGTCTTGTTTCCTTGCGAGTTGCAAAAATGTAGGGCTACCTGACAGATTTTATTATACTTTCAAGTCTGTCAAATGATGGCAGATCAATGGTCCTTGCGATCTTGCTATGGAAAGGAGCTCAAAAGATATGCATAGTGTGATAACAACTTGAGGACATGTATCCTTGTAGGCCTAAGAAGGTAACACTAGGTGTTAATAGTGAGGGCCGGTAGTTAGCAAGCCCATTGTGGTCAAGGTTTGCAAGCTAGCACAGTTAGTTAAAAGATATGGTCAACTCGGGAGACTCTGCAAGGTGGAATAAAGAAATAAGATTGTTGGTCCATGTGGCTCATCTTGCTTGCAGAGTTTAGTTGACTCACTAACTCTACTGATTCATGCACCAAAATGATAAGAGATCAAGTGTTTTGCATGAATCTTATCTTCATGATCGATTCCAACCAACCTAGATTGAATGTGAGACAAGGAAGAACACTCCACCTCCAATCCAATCCATCTACTTGGTTAGAGCATAGTTATGGCACTACCTCTATCTCCTCAAGGCCCTATTTTGTTAAAAATCAGATTTCATGGTACCAAAAGGCTATTACTTAGATCAATTTTTTTGCATGATTGTTCTCTATAGGATATATGCACTAGTTGCAAAGTAATTACAGTTGGAGGGAAAATCTCAGTTATGCCTGAACTATAAAGGCAATTTTTGTGAATTTTAAAAAGGTTGGATCATTCTCTATTGTTCTCTACTGTTGCTCTACAATTCTAGTGTAAAATCCCCTCTGGCTCTGAACTATATGATTTCTGCCTTATCTCCTTCAACCATTGGTATGAAAGTGCAAGAATTCTTTGCCTCTTACTAGTGTTTTGTAGAGATCTATGATCTGTATGACTGTATCTTCTTGGATCTGTGAATGATAATATAAGTGAATATCCCTTTCCTTGTGTCATTCATCTTGGTCTTTTGATCTGCATGTGATTATTAGATTAAAGCAAGTCTGAATGTGTATATCCTTAGTTTCATTCTGGTTCAATGGTGCATATATGGGTAGAGATTGGTCTGAGGACTCTATTTTGGTGCATCACCTCTTTAGATTAGGTTAGGTAGATTTTCTTTCATGCTCTCCTCCTCCCTTTTCTTCTCCAAGAGTAGTTAGGTGCATCTTGATAGTAAGAGGAAGCCGTCCTTCTTCGAAGACTCAACCTCATCGTTCAAGTCCCACAAATTGGAGGTTGTTTCCATGTTTCACTAGGTTTCCCTCGTGCATAGGCTTTGGACAAGGGTGCAAACCTAAGTGACAATAGTTCCTCACCATCAAATCTTTTTAAGATCTATGGTAGTCACCTTATCACTATAAAAACTTGCATTCATTTTACTTCATGCAATAGAGCAACCAAGTAAGTATTACAACTGGGACCCATAAAAATAAGAATGATTTTAATGTGTATTGCCCATGTCATCAGATCTTTCAAGATCAACAATGGTCGCTATGTCACCACTAGGAATTGCAAAATCTTTACCAGTCACAACATGGTGACCTCTCAAAAAAGAGAAACATGGTGGGGCCTAAAGAAAATACAACACCATAAATTATATCTATCATTAATAAGCCTTGCCATCATTATGGAATGTTAGATGTGTTAGGTGCAGTAAAGAGTGAACCATGAAATGAATGTGTGTTACTTCACAATGCCAGATTTCTTCAACAAATATGGTGGTTGCTATGTCACCACCAAAATTTTTAAGAACTTCACTGATTGTGACATAGCGACCTCCCATGAAAGGAAAAACATGGTGGGACCTTTTTTCAAAAAGTAGCACCAAAAGGGTTAACTGTTATAAATAACCATGCTAGCATGTCAAATTATTCTGATGTCATATGCCATTGGGGTTCACACTTAGAAGAGGGTTTTCATTGATTAACATTATTAGATCTCTCTTAGATCAATGGTGGGTGCCATGTCAATATAATAACTTTCTTTACCTTTATTGCATGCAACATGGTGACCATAAGAAAAATAGGAGGACCCACCACAATTGCAATAAAACACTCATAAAATGTACATCGCTAGATCAAGGATGCACCAACGATGGTCGCTATATCTCATGCATAAGTTTCTTGAAATTTATGCATAGAGACATAGTGAGAGTGTGAAATGTGTCCACAAGTGCCAGTGGTTCCATAATAAGTGGCTGACAGTGGATGGAAATGCTTATATGGAGAAACTTGATTGGGTTGACTGCCAACTTGTCAAATTGAAAGTGAGTTATTCATGATTTTATTCCTAGATCATTGGATTTTTTAGAATCAATGGTGTGTTTTCAAAATTAGAAGGTGATGCCACCCTATTTCTCCTTAAAATTTATTTATGAAAGTTGAAAGCTCCTCATGCAGACTAGAACCAGAGATATATTGCAAGATTTTGCAATTTTTTCTTTATGCAAATTTTTTTTAGAATTTTAGAGAGCTAAGAGCCATTGAAGAATTATTCTTTGTGTGATTGAAGTATGAAAGAATTTCTAGTATCCATAGTGTGTTGTAGAATTGAAGTGAAAGAGTAAAAAACAATCAAGTAAGTATCTGATTCCATTAGACAATAAAGAATTTTGGTATTATGCATCACTAGTAAACATGCCTCCAAAGAAAGTTTTCTCAAGAAAGGTAGATTATGTGAGTAGAAATATACATGATGACTTTCATGAACTATTTCCTGATTCTACAAATGAGTCCACCTAGATGAAAAAATTAATTTTTGTAAATCATATGCACAAGATTGAAGATGGCCTATATGATAGAGGGAATTGCATTAGAGATGCTGCTACTACTACTAAAATAGGGCTCCATCTTTTTAAGAAGTGTTTTTTAGAAAGAAAATTGTTTGCTCCCCATTTTGATTTGGGAAAATTAGTGGTCCTTGGTGTTTTTTATGGATTCTGACCTACTCATGGCCATTGCCCAAAATTATGACCAAACAACCAGGATAGTGAGAAGAATAGATGGGGAATGCTTGGTAAGAATAAATGCTGAAGAAATTCAAGAAATTTTAGGTTTAGAACCATTTTAAGATTATCATGTAACCATTGACCTGCAAGGACTGGAGAAAGAATACTTGTCTAAGAGGGATAAGATCATGTAGGATGCACTAAGGACACTCTTGGGTTCAATTGAAAAAATTTCATTGGTTGTAGCATCTACCAAAGACCATTTAAAAAGGAAATTTTCACTTTTCATAGAAATATATATGACTTTGTGTAGGATTTTTGGTGAGGATAAGAAAATTTTTGTGCCAATAAAAGTTATGTATATGTTGACTTAGATCTCTTCTTTTGGTGTTGATATTATTTTTGATTTTGCATCTTATATAGCAGAAGAGAACCACATAGGATTAGTTGGAATTGCAAAGAGAAAGGTGGAAAAGACTTTTGGCCATTATTCATTGTTAATGCACATGTTTCTATTTAAAGGGGTTACATATTTTGACAAGGAGATGGTCCTAAACCAAAAATATGAAGAAGAGGGTCTACCAGTCAAGTTGTAGAGTGCATACATGACATGGGATGTAGAGGAGCCTAGTTTTGTTAGGTGTGATAGCTATTTTGCCTCTAGATTGAGAAGCATCTTGTTAAGGGACAATTCTAGAGTCCCCAAGGTAATGATGGATTTTATCAGACCTATGGACAATCCTTTTGATTTGAAAGTGTCCCACAATTGGGAAAATATCATACCATACCTTGTTCCAATTTTTTTTAGGGTTATGGTTTCTAAGGGACTCATTGTGTACTTCATTATTATGTGCCTTTGCAGGTACATATAGTTGAGATGCTATGGAAGATAGGGGGATTGGAGGAAGCACAAGTGGCTAGAAGAAATAGAGGCTGAATTTTCCCCACTTGTATTACGACCAACCATTTCACAATCACAAAGGGTGGTTGGTTATTCTTGTATAAATTACTAGACCAGTACAATATGGCTATGTCTCATCCTTATTTTTGTGATATTGAGGGATTTTTTGATGTGTCTAGATGAAGGGCTAAAGTTGGTTCAAAAAATCATGAATCCTACTTTCCTAAAGATATAATAACAAATGAGCTCTCTTTACAGGAGAAAGAGATCAAGAAAGAAAAATGGAGAGTTTGTTCTAGAGTTTTGGAATTCATTCATTTTTTTGATAATAATTACAAGCCTTTAGTTGATGCAAAAATAGAGGCAGATAGGTTAAAAAAACTAATAACCACTTTTCCTGAAATCATGGAGGTCCTAAATGAAAAGAAACTATTCTTTATCAATTCTTTTCCAAAAAAAGCTAAAGAGGTCATGAGGAGATTATCTTTTACTTCTATAGTAGGATTAGGATAGTTGATTGTTCAAAAGAGACCTAGCTATAGTGTGATCCAAAATAAAAGAACCACTATAAATAAAGGAAACTAGATAATGGGATCAACCAATGTTGTTCTTGAGGAAAGACCTAATGAGCCCTCACCCAAGAAGAAGAAAATAGAAAAGGAACAAACATCTCAAATTTAGGAATATTCACCCACTTAATCCCCATTACAAATAGGAGATGAACAACTTACTAGAGAGCAGTTGGAGCAGTTGGGATCCCAAGGGGAAGTGTTCATTGCTTAAGTAGAATTAGAAGAGGGAAATCCTTAGGAACCTCTAGTGCCAAGCCTTGAGTTAACTATGGTAGATTATAGAGGAAGGGAGTTGGACCCTATGATAGAATAGGCTTGCCATGAATTCATCTCTAATGATGATTTTGTCAAATCCAAAACCTTTTACCAATTTTCTTTGAGAACAAACATTGGAATGTTTGAGGAAAGATGTAGCAAATTGAAAATAGAGCATCCAAAGATGGAAGAGGTAGATGTGCAAAGCCAAGTTAAAGAAGAAATGATGGAATAATTCAAGAGCTTGACCCCTAAATAAGGGAGACAAATGATAAAACCATCTGGGTATTATTGCTACCCAATTGGGATATTGCAAATGATATGGTTTTTAATTCTATTATAGATAAAATGAGTGTAGAGGAAAAGGGGAAGAAATAAATGAAAGGTGCCAAATTTAGTGAGGAACATGTTTCATTGGTCATTTGGCCAATGATAAAAGGATCTAGGACTAGTTCTTCCCAGCTTGATGATACTGGCTTGATAGGAAGCCTAATTGTGAAAAGAGTCAAAGAAACTACTAGTGTAGAAGCTACACATCTAGGTGTTGGATTAGACAACTTTACCTTAGCCATAACTCAAAGAGATGAAAAGGATGTTGGAAATATAAGAGGAGTAACTAAGTTGGGAGGGGTGAATTAGTTACTTCTAAAATAAACCCTAGATCCCTCAGATGTTAGTACAAAAATACAGTCTGAATACTGAATATTGTTGATGAATAAAATGTTGTAACTCCATAATTACTGAAAGTTCTCAGTAAATTGTTAACATAAAAACTTTACATGTTATATCTAATTACCATTACTTTAACTTAGTTGAAAACACACAAAATAAAATAGCATGAAACATTTGACACTAGGATTTAATGTGGAAACCCAATTTAGTAAAAACCACTAATTACAACTTGTTATTATTTTCACTCTTCTAAAGTGAACCTTATTAGGAGCCAACCCTATTAAAGGTTAGAAAATACACTATTATGTGTGACCTATTAAAGGATTTAATCACCTTGTTAGGAATGACCTTGTTAGAGGTCTTAAGACAATTCAATAGAACTACTACCTTGTTAGAGGATTAAAACTAGTGGTTAAGCCAACTCTATTAGGAGATTTAGATCACTACTACAATGGTTAAAGAGTAACAATGAGATGACCTAATTTTAATGCAATTGAATTGATGATTATAGATCTCTATTTTGGCTTGTACTTGATCCTTCGTAATTGAATATTGCATTTCTACTCCACAAGGATATTTTCCTTATCCTTCAAATTCACTTCCTCTCTTTATCATTAAATCTTCAATAACATATTCATACTTTCACACTTTAAAATTCTTAACTTGACCTTATACTTGTATATTTCATATTGTCAAGTCAGCTCACATACAACATAGAATAATTAATATTCATACCTCAGACGGCTAGAACCAATAGATAAATCAATTATGCTTAATATGCCAAAATAAGAAAATCCTTCATTACCCAACCCAACTCAGTAGAAACTAACTAAATTTTTTTTTCCTATGTTAACCAACAGAAGCTCAATTAACACTACAAACTCATGAAGATCCTTTGGCAACTGAGTGAGCTTGATTAGCACTAGTTCCATCCAAATTTCTTTCATTAATTGAGTGAGCTTGGTTAATAATCATCCTCTACATACTTTCCTTTGACACCTGAGTGAACTTGGTAGACACTACCTTATAAACTAGGCAATCATAGGAAAGCTTGGTAGGCATAGAAAACTATCTTTACTACTCAAGTGAGCTTGGCATTTACTAACTGATAATGATATGACACTTGTGTAAAAGAAAAGAAAATATAAAATTAATCAATAGTATCCAACAATCTCCTTCTTTGTCATTGATGGAAACACAACATGTCATAACACAATGAAATTTTTGATTTATTCTTAAGAAATCCCTCTATTAGTATGAGCTCTTCCTTTCACTATTATCTTCCTGTATCTCCAACAACTTATACCAAGTTGATTCTTTATTCACCAAAATTTCTCCCTCTTACAAAAAACTTTTCCTTCTTTGGAATGACAAAAATAATTCTCAGAGATATGATATTATACTTCTCCCTCATTGACAACACATGCCAAAGACAATAATTATTTTAATATCAATGTAGCTTAAGTACTAATTCATTTACAATATGCCCTTGTCAATTATGCACCAACTGACTAATCTTCAACTTATCTCTTGTTGATACTTCACTAAGCTTTATTTAGAGAGCTTTAGATAGAGAAATGACCCCTAGCTTACCTGGTAGATACAAAAATGCATACTTAGGTAATGGTTTGGTGAATATGTCTACAACTATTCTTTTATATTAACATATTCCAATCTAACTTCTTTATCTTGCACCAATTCTCTTAAGAAGTGATATTTTATTGCATTGTGCTTTATTTTGGTATACATCACTAGATTCTTTGATATGTTGATTGCACTGGTGTTATCACAGTATATGACTATTGGATCCTTGATCTCTATCTTCATTCCTTCCAAATTTGTTTGATCCAAACAATGTTAGAAAAATTAATTGTTTTTGCCACATATTTTGCCTCTACTATGGATTGAGATGTACAATTTTTCTTCTTGCTTGTGTAGGACACTAGTCTTTTACCAAGAAAGAATGCTCCACCACTAGTGCTTTTTTCTATCATCAATACTTCCTAACCAATCAGCATTAGTGAATACCTTTAAGTCCAAACTACCTCCAACTTTGTACCATAAGCCATAGTTTTTAGTACCTTTTAGATATTGCATGATTCTCTTGACTTCCATCATGTAATTTTCTTTAGGATTTGTTGAGAATCTTGCCACTATTTCGACTTCTAGAGTAATATTAGGCCTTGTATGTACTATATACTACAATTTTCCAATCATTGATCTATATGTACTCTAGTTTATTCTTAGGAATCATCATTTTTGGAAAGCTTATGTCCAATAGACATAGGAGTTCCAACTAGTCTTGAATCTTCATTCCAAACTTCTTTAGCATCTCCTTGATATACTTATATTTAGTGATGTAGATACCATTTTTGTTCTATTGTATCTGCAACCCAAAAAATGATTTTAACTCACCAAACATGGACATCTCAAATTATTTACTCATTTCTTTTACAAATTCTTTGCATAATTCATCATTTTCTATAAATAGAGTATCATCAACAAATATTTCTACCAACACAATCTTCTTGTCTACTCCTTCTTTGATATATAGACTAATATTATCATTTGTTCTTTGAAAGCCAATATGTACCAAGTAATTATGATGTCTTTCATACCAAGCTTTGGGAGCTTGCTTGAGACCATGCAATGCTTTGTGTAACTTGTAGACCATGTTTCTTTTTCTAGGATCTACAAAACCTTCTAGTTGTTCAATGTAGACTTCCTCATCAAGAATTCCATTGAAGGAAGCATATTTAACATCCATTTGATATACTTTAAATCCTTTATGTGCTGCATATGCTAGTAAAGTTCTAACACCTTCTAATCTTGCTATAGGAGAAAAAGTCTCACTATAATCAATACCTTCTTCTTTTGAATAATCTTTACATACCAGTCTTGCCTTATTTCTTGAAACTTTTCCATCTTCATTAAGCTTATTTCTAAATACCCACTTTGTGCCATTTACATATTTATCTTTGGGTCTAGGAACAAGAGTCCAAGTTTTTTTTCTTTTCTATCTATTATATCTCTTCATTCATTTCTTCAATCCAACTTTCATTAACTAGAGCATCTTTAACATTTCTAGGTTCAAATTTTACAAGTAAACATGTACCTTTTAAATTTGCTTCTTGTCATTTTTCCATTAGATTTGTCTCCAATGATCTGATTAGGTGGATGATGCCTTTTGACATATCTTGCTAACACAAGCTCTTTGGGCTTTAATGAGTTTCGATATTTTCATTGCAAACCTTAGTTTCAAGCTCGAGTCCTTCTATCTATGACTCAAGTTCATTAGACTTAGTTTGAACTAGCTTGGTAGCCTCTAATTATGACTTAGATCCATTAGACTATAACTCAGGTTGTACTGTCTACAATTTAGTAACTATTGGAGATTTTGAGAACTTGGGAGATGAAGCCTCCTTTCTTTCAGAAAGGTTTGGCAGGGTATCGAGTTCATAGTAAACAAATCTTCTATAATCCTCTAGCTCCTTATTGCTTTCTTCTTCGCTCTTTTCTGTAGACTCATCAATTCTAACATGTGCAATTTCTATTATTCTATGAGTAGAAAAAATCAAACATTTGTATGCTTTACTTCTATTGGTGTATCCTAGAAATATGCCTTCATCACCTTTTACATCAAATTTTCCTTTTCTAGATTCTTTCAAGATATAAAATTTGTTTCCAAGTACTTTTAACTTGCATTAGGTTTGTAGCCATACCATAGTCAATAAGGAGTTTTATTTAAATTTTTCTTCAATTATACTCTATTCAATGTATGAATTGTAGTGTTGATAGCTTCCTTCTAGTATTTGAGAGAAACATTCTTTTCAATCATCAGGGCTCTTGCACAGTCCATGATAGATTTGTTTCTTCGTTTAGCTATACCATTTTGTTGTGGTGTACTAGGGGCTAATACTTGTCTTTTAATTCCCCTTACAATGTTGAAATTTTTGAATTCATTGGAGATGAATTCACCACCTCTACCTCATCTTAAACATTTCAACCTCCTTCTAGTTTATTTTTCTACTCTTGCCAAATACCACTTGAGTTTTTGAAAGGCTTCTAATTTTTCTTTTATATACATTAGAGTCATCATTCTAGAATAGTCATCAACAAAAAGAATGAAAAAAAATTATCCACTATAACTCTCTATTCCAATAGGTCCACATAGGTCTTTATGAACAATTTCTAATACTTCTTTTGACTAATAGTTTTTTCTTTTGAAACTAGTCTTTCCCATCTTACCAATTTGGTAATTCTTGCATAGACCCATATTAGGCTTCTTCAAACTAGGAGTACCTCTTACTCTTTTATGTTTTCTTATCTTGACTATTTTATCAAATTTTACATGACATAGCCTTTTATGCCATAACTAGCTTTCTTCTACTTGAGCAATAAAACATGAACAATCACTGAGATCAAGATAAAATAGATTACCTTTTGTTTGCTTGCCAGATCCAACCAGATTTCTTTTTCCATCTAGTAGTTTGGCCTATCCATTTATGAATTCTACTTTGAATCCAATGTTATTCAACTATGCCACACTCAATATATTATGCTTTAGTCATTCAACCCAATAAGCATTGTCACATATAAGTTATTTAGTTAATGAAATACACCCTTTTCCTTTTATGTTACAAGGTTCATTATTTCCAAATCTCACACTACCTCCATCATAATATTCCATGGGCTCAAATTTTGTTTTGTCTCTAGTCATGTGATGTAAATAGCCACTGTCAATAATCCATATATCATTATTTGCTAATATGAGAGATAAATGCCATCTTATCTCCTTCATCATTAGATTCATCTTTTATAGAAATGGATACCATTTCATCTTCACTGTTATCAAAATATTTAGCTAGAAAACAAAATTTCTTACCTTTGTCCTTGTAGTTCTTGTAGTTTTTGGAATCCTTCTTGCCTTTGTGCTTATTGCTTTTCTTTTCATCTTTGATTTTTTTATTTGGATACCTTGTAGCAATGTGACCAACTTCTTGATAGGAAAAGTAGATCAGAGGAACTTTACCTTTGTACTTTTCTCTTCCTTTGGAATACTTCCTTGCAAGTAGGGCTTTAACAACTTCAAGATCACTATCTAGAATTTCTTTTGATTCTTCTTCTTCACTTCCTAATTGACTAGACTTTGATTTCTTGCTCTTTTCTTTGAGTGAGAGTTTAGCTTTAAAAGAAGACTCAATAACCTTTGAAATAGGAACATTGTTATCAAAGTTATCTAACTCAAATGATGTCAATCTTCCAACTAGAGCATCCAAATATATTTTATTAGTTGGATCACATCTCATTTATTGAATAGTAGATACTCTAATTGTGTAAATAGTAAGAAGAGTTCTATGTACCTTGCCTACAACTATTTTCTCTTCAATGTCTCATTGAGTTGCTTTGATTGCACTTACACTTTCTTTGATCCTTTCCACATATTTTTTAATCTTCTCATCTTCTCTCATTTTCATCTAATCCAAATGAACTCTAAGACTTTCAGCCTTAGCTCTTCTTACATTTTCATCTCCTCCATATATTTCTTTTAGTTTGATCCACATTTCATGAGTTGTCTTGCAATCTTTGACTGCATCAAATTCAACATAATGAAGAGCAGATGCAATATGAATCATCATGATGTTATGATTCTTCTTTATAGCAATATATTGAAATAAAATATTCTAGTGGGAGTCTTGTATCCAATATCTAGATATTTGCATCTTGAATCACTGATGGTAGCCAAGTGTAACCTCATAAGTCCTTGCCATGCTACAAAATTGTCTCTATTCAGCTTGACAATCTCTCTTCTATAAGACATCCCAATCTTTACCTTAGGTCCTTGAAACCTTCTCTACAAGAACCAAAATATTTGATACCAATTGTTGGAAATATAAGAGTAATTGAGAGGAATAAATTCCAAATCCCTTAGATGTTAGTACAAAAATACAATCTAAATACTGAATACTATTGATGCATAAAATGTTGTAAGTCGGTAATTATTAAAAGTGCTTAGTAAATGCTTAATATAAAAACTTTAGATGTTATCTATGATTACCATTACTTTAACTTAGTTTCAAATGCATAAAATAAAATAGTATGAACACATTTGACAGCAAGATTTAACATGGAAACCCAATTTGAGAAAAGCCACCAATTGCAATTGGTTACTGTTTTCACTCTTCTAATGTGAGCCTTGTTAGGAGCCAACCCTAGTAAAGGTTACAAAACATACTATTAGGTGTGAACCTGTTAGAGGATTTAATCACCCTATTAGGAGTGGCCTTGTTAGAGGTCTTAAGACAATTAAATAGAATTTCCATCTTGTTAGAGGATTTACAAATAGCTATTAAGACAACTCTATTAGGAGATTTAAATTACTACTACAATGGTTAGAGAGTAACAATGAGATGACCTAATTTAAATGTAACTAAATTGTTGATTATAGATCTCTATTTTGGTTTGTACTTGATCCTTCTTGATGAAATATAGTTTTTTTTCTCTATAAGGATATTCTTCTTATCCTTCAAATTCACTTCCTCTCTTCATCATTAAATCTTTAATAACATCTTCATACTTGCATACTTTAAAATTCTCAACTTGACCTTATATCTTTCATATTGTCAAGTCAGCTCATATACAACTTAGAATAATTAATATTCATCACCTCAATTGGCTCAAACCAATAGATAAATCAATTAAGCTCTTCATTAGCTAACCTAACTTGATAGAAACTAACTCATAAATGATTTCTAGTGTTAACCAACAAAAGCTCGATTAACACTACAAACTTGCAAAGATCCTTTGGCAAATGAGTGAGCCCAATTAGTACTAGTTCCATCCAAATTTCCTTAATTAACCAAGTGAGCTCAATTAAAACTCATTTTTTGCATACTTTGCTTTGACACCTAAGTGAACTTGGTAGACATTGCCTTTTGAACTAGGCAATCACAGGAACACTCGATAGACATAGGAAACTATCTTTACTACTTGAGTGAGCTTAGCATATACTAATTGATAATGATATGAAATTAGTGTAACATCAAAGAAAATACAAAATTAATTAATTATATCCAACTAATGAAATGTTGGAATTACAAGACAAAAATGAGAAAGTTCTAGCTGCATATAATAAAGAAGTTCAAAAGAGGATTGAAATAGAGAATAAATTGATGGGATAATGCACCAGGCCAAGCATTACTTATCCTTTCCCACTAGTGGAGCCTTTTAAATCCACTTCTCTCATTGAAATCCCAGACACACCACAAAGGCCATAATATTATACTACAGAAGACTTTGAAGAAAAAGAAAAGAAAATTATGGGCACTGCATCTGGAATCAAATGTACAATATGAGGATAAGCTAAGGAAAGCTCTCATGTATTTAGTTAATAAAATTGATTGGCCCTCATTTTATGAGAAATTAACAAAGACAGTAAATACATGGGATGAGATAAAGGCAAATAATGAAGCCTTGAAGCCAATTGTCAACAAATGGAGTAAAAAGAGTAAAGAGGCTACTCTTTTATGTTTTTCTATCATCAGTTTATCATATGAACATATAGAAATGACTTTGATATTGCCAATGATCTCTCATAATTTGATGATAAAAGAGTTGGGTTAAAAAGGAGAATTGTTAGTTATCTAGACAAATATAAGAGTGTTAAATTTGAATTGTTCCCACATGCTTTAGATAAAAAGAATATATTGAAAAATAAGGAGGAATGGGCCTAGGAACTAGATGACCAATTTTTTCTAAGGATGAATAGAGTAATAAATGAGAATGGAAATGAATTGTGGTCTCCTACAACTAAAGAAATTGTAAAAGTTCAATTATTATTTGATTCTTTAAGACAAGATTTGTTGAAATTGATAAATTTGTAGAGTATGTTATGAAAATGCAATAGGAGATTCTACAATTTAATTGGCCAAATGACACACTTTTTAACAAGTGGATGATAGAATTCATTGATGCAAATTAGTTAGAACATGTTGAAACTAATGATGAAGATATGGAACAAGATGAAGTACAAATTATTGACACATTAGAAAGAAAAGAAGAGGATAAAGATGAGCAACCAACTATAGTTGCAAGCACATAAACCTAGATTGGTGACTTGGCAAAAGAGAAATCAGATATAAATATTGTCTTATCAATTCATAATGATATACATGGAGAGCCTCAAGTGGATGTTAGCCTGCAACAAGCAAAGTTAGATATATCAAAATCAATCCCATTGGCTACAACCCTCAAGGAGCTATAATAGTAATAAGGTCAATCATCAAAATTTTCACTCACAAAGAAATGCAACAAAGGGTGTAATAGAAAGTGATCCCACAAAAGAATGTTATGATTAAAGACATTCTATTGCACAATTTTTTGTCCTTTATGACAGTAAATTTGTAGATATTTTTTTTATCTTAAGGATAGTTGTTAGTTCTCTATGTTTGAAGCTTGTTGCATCTCATACTATATAAGTGAGGTTCCAAAGCTAGAGAAAGGGTCTGAGTCATTCACAATTTTAGTGTTACCAAGTGTTGTTTGGTCTAGTTTCTTGATGTAAACTTTATGATGTATTTTCTATGCAAGTATCTGAGAATACATTGATGCTATAGAATCTTGATGTCTTATCTTGAATTATTTTGGGTCCTATTACAATTGTTATGAAATTTCAAAGGAAATTAATATAGAGCTAAAATGTCCCCATATCTTTTCTTCCCAAATCTTGTCTCCATTTTTATTAATTGGATATCTTGAAATCATGTAAGAAAATCTTGCTCAATTGAATGCACTCAAATTAAGTTGTATTTCATTTCACTATTGCTTTCAATTCAATGAATTAAATAAATGCTTTAGTGAAGTTGATAGGATTTTCATGGTAGTAGGAAGGATGTGTATAAGAATGAGTTTTAGTGAGAATTGCTAATAATATTGATTGTAATGTAGTTATTTAGGTTTGGAAATTGGGTAGACTCTGAATCCTAATGGATGAGGCACTGATCTATTAGTTTATTCTATAGATGGAGAAAAAATGAATAAGAATTAAGCTTAAAATCAAATCAAATCAAATTTACTTTAATGTTTGAAGAATGTCAAAGCTAGTCAACACTTGTTTACATTTAACCTTTGAGTCTTAGTTAGCTGCTATTGCCCAGAATTACATCTAAATCTAAGAAGAATTGTGACCAATATGCTATAAGGGATGTGTATTGTTGTAAAATGTCATGGAATGAGTGAAACATGTATGTAGTATCAAATTGAAAATCTTTTATCCCTCAGGTGCACCTACCTTAGTTTTGTAGAGCCAAAAGAGTAGAAAATCTTGTATGATTTTGTTGAAGTTGGGTCTAGATCTAAAGAACGGATAATTTTTTATGGGAAATAGCTAATCCTTAGGTTATTGTGATATTTATTATCTTGGTATTAAGTGTTTTATTTCTTAATACTATAAAAGCATGAACAAAGCCCTTGTTGAAGAACAAAAGAACAACAATTCTTCTAATGGGAGGCAATTATGAAGAGGTTAGATAAGAAATAGAGGAGTCAATAGTAAAGTACATGTCCTTAGTGCCTAAGGAGAGTGTGCAAGCTAAAGATGATAGCCCAGTATATGTGGAAGTCCATACACCTTCCAAGGCAAAGGAAGAAGCAGAGGAAACACAAAAAGCACTATCACCACCCCAGATTGTTATGGGTATTGAATCCATGCAAGTGGATAGTATGCACATAACTATGGAGACTAATGAAAACCCATTTTTAGGGTATAGAAAAATATTTTTGGCAATATCAGTAATATTAATGACTACTCTAGTTTTAATGATGAGGAAGAAGAGAAAAAGGAGAAGTAAGAACAAGAAAAGAGGGAACAAAATGCAGAATGAAAGAAGAGGAAATGAGGAAGAAAGTAGAAGAAGAAAGGAAGAAGAAAGGAAGAAGAAAGAAGAAGATGTGAAGAATGAGGTTGAGGAGAAGAAGAGAATAGAAGAACATAAGGTAAAGGCTATTGTACTCTTAGTAGTGTTAGTAGTTGGGACATCTTCAATAGCATCTATTCCATCTAATGATGAAGATTAGAAATAATTAATGGGCACCTTGAGAAATTTATTTGAGAGAAGAATGAAATTGTTAAGTCTTTGGAGAAGACTCTTGTTGAAGTCTCAAAACACATGTAGAAGATAGTTTCCACAACTATAGCAATTCCAAACTTGTAGGCTAAGAAAAAAGAGTTGGTGAAGATGTTTGATGGATAATTCACAACTTTGGCTAAAGTAGTAGTAGTGCAAGCGCAAACAAATCTTGAAGCAACCCAATTTAACATAGTGTGGGCTAAGGTGCACAAT
Organism: Cupressus sempervirens; assembly: GCA_028749045.1. Classification (NCBI taxonomy): domain Eukaryota; kingdom Viridiplantae; phylum Streptophyta; class Pinopsida; order Cupressales; family Cupressaceae; genus Cupressus; species Cupressus sempervirens. The sequence goes on along the minus strand of CM053789.1, from coordinate 559,541,633 downwards.
AATTTGAAGGAACTTGATGGAAATATAAATGAATTGATATGATGTATTAATGATTGTAATAAGTTGTATGTACAATGCACTATATGTTATGCTTACCTATTAGATTTTCATGCTAAAATCAAAGGCCATATGAGTGAGCTTTAGACACTCACTACAAGATTGCAAAAACCTGAGATCAGAATTGAAGATTCTAAGAATAACATTGAGAAGATCCAAAATGTTGTTAGAAGCATTGAATGTGACAAGGAGAAGGTAATAATAAGATTCTTTATTCTAAGAGAATATAAGGCACCTAAAGTTGTAATTTTGTAGAGGCAATTGGAGGAATGTCTTTTAGCAATGAATTCCTATGACAAATTTTCCTATATTGACCTGAGCATAGTTGAAGTTGTATCTTATGCACTTTGTGCACTCATCAATATATCATATATAATCAAAGGTAATTCAAAGAATGACTTTAACATAATGAAGATTTATTTTTTAGATTGCATATCTAGAATAATGAGTCGATCAATAGTAGGCAACAAGTTTTTGTGATACAGTTTTGGCACCTTTGTCATTGATGTCAAATGGGGAGTATTATGTGGATAAAAATTTGTATAGACATAAATTTATATGTAAAGGGGATTTTATGTACATGTCAATGTAAAGTAATGATAAGTAATATAATGATCCATCAAAATATGAATAAAATTGTTATGTTTTGAAGGTAATTTTTATGTAGTTGTTTTTATTTGTTTTTGTTATGCTTGAAATCATTTTGGGACTTAATAAATTTTCCCAAATTTTACCATCAATGACAAAAGGGGATATTTTTAACAATATGGCTAGTTAGATATCTTGATGGTTTTCATTTATGGCAACATACATTCATCATTTCATTTATGTATTTAGAGATTAAAAATTGTTTAAGTATAAGACAGTTTGCATCAACATAGAGTACATATTTTAAGAGTATAGACAATGCAAAAAGAGTTAACTTAGACATAGTTTAGGAGAGTTTTGTGATATTTCCATGATGATGTGTACCAGTGTGCTTGTGTTTATGGATATTACAATGCAAGTTATACTAAGATTAACAATGTAGGCATTTAATATTGCAAAGCAGAGCATAGCAGTAAACTAAGTTGTATAGCTTAAGCAATTTTTTTGGTTACAAAATAAATACTAAGTTATGTTGATTTGACTATGTGGATATCATTCAATGAGTTATTTTATATTATGTCAAGCATGTGATAACTTGAAGGCTGATAGTATAGAGTTTTGTGATTGTGCAAGGTATAAGTAAAGATCTTATCTTACATAGAAAATAGGGAAGTTGCATGATGAGATGTGATATGAAAACTATTATGAAAACTATCTGTGAGCCTTATGTGATGCAAAATCTGATGTAAGATCAAAGAAAGTGTGAGTTATAGAAGGAAAAGTAACTATTGTATTTATACATATCTTGTGAAGGAATTGAATTGTATAATTGTATGTTAGGGCAGTGAGCTCTTCTTGCATACATTGTAATTGTTATAGCAACTCCAAATAGGGTTGAGGCTTCTAGCAAGGTTTCAAGACATTATATGTACTTCATAGAGTCCTAATAGGTTCAATATCCTTCATAGGATCATATTGTTTAATGCCTCATCTAGTGGGTATCATCCCCACTAGGGTTTTCCCTTGGCTAGGGTTTCCCTAGCTAACAAGTAATTGTTATGAGTTCTCTATGTGCATGGTTATAGTTAATGTTTAGTATTATTAGTTTACTTGAATATGCAAGATATAAAATTATTAACAATATTCAATTGTGGGAAAAAAATTGTAATATACTGATTCCCCTCCCCTCTTAGTATTATATATTTCTAACAAATTCTCCAAACCCTAACACCTTTCAGTATCATGACCAACTTGATAGTGGTGTTGATAGAAAACATTTGAATCAAAGTATTTAGGAAATGGTTTACTAGTATGAATAGGATGAATAGGAAGAATATTAAGGATTTAAACATGAATCCATATAGTAATCACATTATAAAAAGGTTTAGATAATAAAGTGTACTTACAATTAAAATGATATACAGAGGAAAAAGTAGTTTGACCTTTTGAAGTAGTAGCCACTTGATGAAGATTCGTATTTTTTTACATGATTTGGATGAAATTGTTAGCTTTAGAGAACTTTTTGAATTTTTGGTGGCATAAATATTATCACTAAAAAGAGGAGCCATTGAAATAGAGCTCTTGAGTTTTCTCACTTGTAACAAGTAATGATCATGCACTTCACATAAATGTGAAAGGGAGGTTTACTTGATAACGATAATCTTATCTCTAATGTCTCTTTGAAAATTAGAAATAAAGATGAGTTGAATATTATGATCAAGCATAGGATAAGAAATATGAGCATACAAATGTTTAAATATATCCATAAAATTAATAACTTTCTCCTTAAAAATTTTCCTCCAATGCATTAAATTGGTTAAAGAAATTTGAGGACCAATATCATTCTAAATTTTTTTGAATGAAAGCATTAGCAAGGGTTTGAAATAAATCAATAAATTAAGGAGGTATAGATCAATATCATTACAATGCTCTATTCCTAAATGTATGCAAAAACAACTTAGCTATAAGCCTATAGGCATGACAAAAATCACTACATATAGCATGGAAAGTTTTAACATGAATTACAGAATCTCCCTTACCAATACAAGTCTCAAGTCAAGGTACCACAACATGTTGTGGGATAGTAGCATGAAGGGTATATCTAAGGAAAGGGGATTAGCAATACTACATGTAGGAATAATGTACTTAGATTGAGTTAAAAAAGCTAGTTTTTGTTGTAATGTAGTGAGGGTTTGAACTAAGTTACTAATGATAGGATCAAAAGATGCATTAGTAACTATATGTATGCTAGATAGATTGGAAAATTTATAACAACTGGAGGGAATATGTAGAGATGTTGGAAGAGGACTAAAAGAAATGGGTAAAGGTTTTGAATAAGTAAAAGTGACCACATTATATAAAAGGTAATGATGAAGGAATGAAAGTAGGAGGAAAACTCGTGGGATTTAAAAGGTTAGGAAGACCAATACTTAAAGGAGTGAACACTTGTGTAGAAGTAGTCATAAGAGTTAGAGAATATGTAGGTATTCTGGAAATTGTGGTAGAAATTAGAATGGAAGGTTCAATATATGTGGAAGGAGGAGGGTATCCTGAACATTAGGTCAAAGACATAGTGTGAGTATTAATACGATGAGATATACCATGAAAGATATAAATGTTAATATCATCATCATTGTTAAAAAGCTGATTAGGAGCTCCAACAACAAAAACACTATAGAGATTATGATTTTCTTATGCAAGGCAAGTTTCCACTTTATCAACTTCATGAGAAAGTGTATCAAATTATAAAGGAGGAGATCTTAAAGATTCATATTTGTCATGGGATGAGTAAAAATAACTATGCTTCATTATAGGATTATGATGGTGAGAAAATATGTGATTTTTATCATGAGTGCTAGGAGGAAAAGAGAAAATGTGATCAATGGAGCCCATAAGTCTGAGGCTTGGTCTAACTAGAATGTTATAGGTTTTAATTTGTGTGTTTAAGCTTAGAAAAGGGGAGATCACAAAATATAATTCTAATGAGATTTAACCATGTAAACATGATAAATAGCATAAAAGAGATATTTAACCACAAACAAGATAGTGATATTGCTATCATGATTTAACTATGTAATTTTGAGCCAAACTCATTGAGCCATGTTTCATGTGTAGTGATTCAACATGAATCTATCTCTCATGAGAATAGATGGAACGCTTAGCACTCATTGGATCTAGGTGATGATCATAGGGGTGAAGCATCATGACTTCTTGGGAGGCCACCCATCCCAATGCTACTCTAACCTGAGCACACTTAACTATAGAGTTTCCTCTGTGGTTAAACCCAAATCCTTCAACCTAATTTTCAAAACCTTCACCAAGTATTGTGCCTTATGAACCATTCATTACAAAGCCCCTTAAGCTTATCAATTGATAAGTAGGAGATAATTTCTATAAAAAGTAAAATTATTCAATTGATGAGCTTAAGGGGATTTCTAAGAAATGGTTCATAAGGCACAGCACTTGGTGAAGTTTTTTCAAATGGGGTTATAATCTTTGGGTTTAACCATGGAGGAAACTCCATAGTAAAGTGTGCTCAAGCTAGAGTAGTACTAGGATGGGTGACTTCCTAGGAAGTTCTGATGCTTCACCCCTATGAGCATCACCTAGATCCAATGAATGTTAAGTGTTCCATTTATTCTCATGAGATATTGTTTCATGTTGAACCACTACTCATGAAACATGCTTAAATGAGTTTGACTCAAAATCTCACATATTTAAATCTTGATAGCAATATCACACTTTGCTTTGCTATGTAAATTATCTCCTACTTATCACACACAAGATAGCCAAATATAACTCTAAAGAGGAGAAGATTAAACACCCAAAGCAATAAAGAAGTATCTAAATCCAAGAAGGAGAATAAGAAGGTCATTTTTTCCCAAAAAGAAAGGTAAACACCTAAAAAAACCAATCTAAATCCAAAAGTAAAGGAAAACAAGTCAGGTTCACAATTATGTTTAGGAGGAAAAGGGAAACACTTTAATAGGATTGTAGATCTTTACTTTTCTAGGCCACTAAGCCATTCAAATATGTATGTGAGGGAAAGAGGCAAATTCCTAATATAATTCCACTTATAATGAAAATTATATTAGCTAGAAGCCAAAAGAAGAAGGGAGCCAATTCCAAACTCAAACTATAAAGATGAATGCAATAAAAGGAAATGTACACTTTAGCCCTTATATGATAATGTCTATGCAAAATTGAATCAATTATTTTAATTGTTTTAATTTAGATATTATGTGTATATAATTAGCCTAATTAAGATATAGATTAATGTTAAATATCTATGAAACAAAATAATATATACAAGACTCAACTTGAAATACATAGAGGAAGATGTATTTTAGCTCTAAAAGTCATGGATCTAAACCTCTTTATTAATATCTGATTATGGGTCCTTGGAATCAAAGGAAGAAAGAGAAAAAACCTAGAAATCATCCAACAAGAAGGTAAAAAGGACTAGGTTGACCTTTTGGAGGGATATCCTACAAAAGAGTTTTCACTATCCAAAAACACTATAGAAAACAACTCCATAAGGCTTCCACATAGAAGGTTCCAGATCTATAATCCTTGAACTAATATCATGTTTCTACACATAGAAAATAAGGGTTTTTGTGGTTGGGCTAGATGTGGGATTTCCTTGGTTGAGCACTACATTAAATAATTAACCATAACTAAGGAAGATAAATGCAAATTCCTAAAAACAAGATAAATGTTAGGATTCAGCTTGCTTAAAACCCTTGTTGATAAGGATTTTTTATGTAAATGTGTTCTAGATCATGAAATAGATATAGGAATATAAGCTACTATAATCCCATCATGGTGCCATGGATGTAAGTGTGCATCAATGAAAAAGATAATGAATGCTTTAATGTATATCTCCTCCCTTGATAGCAAAAAATAAGTTATATCTTGAAGAGGAAATTCCCACAAAGGATCCTTCAATACTAGATAGAAATTTTCTTTCTTGAATGCTTCAAAATGCTTGATTGTCTCCAAATGCTTGAACTCCTTGAATGAAAAAGGCATAAATCTTGACCCGAGAGAAATATCTTAGATTACTTGAAAGTATTTTATGAAAATGAAGACTCCAATTCTCCTTATAAATGAGTTTTTGGGTGGGAAACCAATAGAGGATGACCAAAAATGTAATGAAACTAATTAAACTCATGAGGCCTTTTAGGTCCTAAAACCTAATGATATAGAACAAGGTAAGATATATCCCAAAGGAGATGTCCTCACACCAGCAAATAACCACACAATGGAAACACAATACAATATATAAGACTTGACACCAAACACAACTCTTTATCCATAAAAAAATTGATTACACACAATGTGTTAGGCTGTAAGGCCTTCCCAATTATGTCCAAATATAAAGAAAGTAATAGTTCTAAAAGATCCCTCAAGATCTAGCCCACAAACCCTAGCTAGTGCAGATCTATAACACAAAAGCACTTTGGTAGAAACCTCCAAGAAAGATCTAAACTTGTTCTTGCAAGTGTAGATGCTCAAAAATGGTTTCCGTCTATGGTTTCATCTCATTTTTTGTACTAACTTGTCCCATTTTCTCATCCCACTAATTATGATCTTTTGGCCAATTTGATTATATCTCAACAATGTTCATCATCATTCATATCATCTTTCACATCAGTTACTATTCATTTTGGAACCATTTAAAAATCATCAAAAAGTATATCAAATCAACACAGAATCACCCCAAATCTACCTAGAATCACCCAAAGTCAATCCTAATCAATCCAAAATGTGTCGAACATCCCAAATCTATCATTATTTGTTCAACCCTAGGCATTGTCATGGTAAGCCTTGGAAATCTATCAATCCATCAAGTCTATCAATCTAACCTTAGTAATGTCATGGCTCTTAGTGCTAGGTCAAATTGTCATTCACACCATCTAATCTTTGACATTGTTAAATCTCTCAATGTCAATTTTTTGCATTATTAATTCAATTTAATAACATTGATAGTGTCTGTCGATGTTATTATGATCAACGCTATCAACCAATCTCGATCCTATAGCATTTACAATGTCAATTAAATTTAACATATCCATGTCATGTGTCCTTGGCATGTTATCATTTTTAATAAATCAATCAATTTGACCATGGCTTTGATCTACCCATCATCATTGTAGTCATTCTACATAATCACCATATTTTCATCAAAGGATATTTTCACACTTATCTAATCAAATTGGCCAATCATCCACTAATTTTCTCTATAGGATTAAATAATCGATGATTTAAACCTATGTCATTTCAATAATTTTTTCATCTCCTAGTACTAATCATTCTTCCTAACTAACATTCTCAATTAATTGATATTCATTAATTAATTGATTCATCTTCAGAAACCATGGAAATTCACAATTCCCTAAGTCATATTTTCCACCATCAATTTCCATTTTACTAATATCCATTTGTGTGGATATATGGATTTTTAATTCAAATATTCCACATAATATTCACATAATATTGACATCATCATGACACATGGGCATAACACATCATGGATTCTCCACCTACACTTGGCTAAGAATTTTCATAATCCATATATTGTTATTCCCTTATGCATGTCTATATTTGGCTTCCATTGTCATAGATTCTTGGCCTTAAGTGGGTTTGAGGTGTCACATTATGCATCATAAATCCTATTCCATTTATAGCCATGTTTGACCTCCAAGCATCATACAATCCTTCATTTGGCATCTTGTGTCATATCTGTCATGGATTCTCAAAGGAATCCCTTGCCAAGCCACATATCTAAAGTGACAAGTCCAATGCTCTCATCCTACGTGTTGATTATAAATTGAGCATTCTTCCTCTCATTTTTGGTCCCAAGTCCTAAGTCCTGAGTCTTGAGGTCCTAACTTCTTAGTCTCTTTATGATTTAAAATCACTTCTTCTAGTACTCCAATATCATTATCAATATCATGTACACTTTTTGCTTCCTAGTTGTGTACATTATAGGCAATTAGAGCTACATCAAATGGAGAAGAAAGAAGGACATGGGAGCTAAAAAAAAAAGATGGGGTTTTAACTTTGTGTTTCTTTCTTTGTTTATTTGAATTTCATGGTAGACTAGAGGGTATAAATGTATGTTTATTGATTTTTTGATTTTCTCATAGTATGTTAGATATCGGCCCATTTTCTGGTCCTACTATAAAACACCAAGCAATATCCTTTTCCAATCTATAGGTACTAGCTCTTATCAAACTTCACTTCTCTTCCACATCCTCTTCTCCAAGCTAGATGATTATTACTTAAGACTCTACAAGATCCCTTATACCAAACTAATCCACAAGTTGGACTAGAAAGTTACAAATTAAATAAATCCTTACATTAAATAAATGTTGAGCCACAAGTCAACCTACAACAAATATTAAATACCAGATGCCTTATAAGGATTATGAGATTCACTACCAAGATCAAAATAGGTCCCTACAAACTCCCATGATTGATCCATGTCATGATCTCACACCACACACATTAAATTCTCCAAGTCTATTGATTAAATCCACAATATTTCTTATTGGCAAGCCCAAACCATTGAACTTCAAAAACTACCAGCCAAGCACTGTCGAGTTCCTTCAAGAATTATCAAGAAACATAGTATTAGGTGAGAAAAATATTTTAGATGTCAAGAAAGCCTTTAGAAATTGAGCTCATTCAATGACCCACAACTAGCACTACACCCAGTAATGACTTAGCACCACTCCTTTAGTGACTGAGTCCTCAACTCCAAATCCAAATCCCTCCAACATGGAGGATTTCCACCTACCCTAGGATGCTCCTACATCAAACACCCTAGGTGTGAAAATATGCTCTTAGTAGGTGGAAGAACATCTTCTATGATTCAACACATAAATCCCAAACTAGTTCTTCACATACATGTCCTCTAAATCATCAACTTACACACTCCTTTCCTTGTTTCACTTTTTCTTCTTCAAGTCCATCCTTGTTGTGCCATAGGTTTTCTTTTCATGTTGATTGTTAATGCTCTCAAAATGATTCAACTCAACTTAGATGCCAATAATTAGGTTCCTTCTACCAAGTTCTTCATTTTCCAAAGGAATTAGGGAATGCTTCCTACCACTTTTCTCAATAGTAATCACATTCTTGGCACAATCATGCATAGCCCTATAATCATACTGCCAAGGTCTACCAAGTAATATGTGACAGCTATTCATGTCCATAATACCACACAATACTTGATCCTTATATTTCCAAATCTGAAAATCAACAAGACATTGATCCCTTACTTCCAAAGCATGATCATCTTATAACCATCCAATCCTATAAGAATAAGATGTCTCATTTTGTTCAAACCAAGTTTCTTAACCATCTCCTCAACAAAAAAATTACCAGTACTACCACCATCCAAAATCACATTGAAAATATTACCACCAAACTTATAGTGAGTCCTAAAAAATTACTCCTCTAACATGGTTCCAGTACCCTCTTACAGAACAATACTCGTTGATCCAAAAAGTTCTCTGCTTCCTTAAGTTCATTGACATGGGCTTTAACTTCATTCACCCTAGTAGTTCTCCTATCACTAGTCTTCTAGGAAAATTCACAAGATTGATGCCCTTCTTCACGACAACAAAAAAAATTACCTTTAAAGGAAACCTTACCCATCTATTTCCTCATCTCAATAGGTTTTTCTTCATCTTTTTCACTCAATTTATCCTTTTCCCAATGATCTTGTTTCTCCTTCCCTTGAGAACTTCCTTGATTTCTCCTATTCAACTTATCTTTTACCTTTAGAGCATACTAATAAGAATCCTCAATTGAATCAATCTTCATCATACCAATCTCATCCTAAATATTGAATGTCAAACCATTAACCTACCAAGCTACCTTCTCCTTATACAATTCCTTATGTTGAGATTAAATAGTCATCTTGTAGAAGTTCTTGGTATAATCCTTCATAGACATATTCTTCTGCTTAAGATTCTGCAATCTCTTAAACAACTCAACTTCATAATCAACAAGAATGAACTTAGCCTTTACTTTTGTCACCACCAATCTCCAACAAGTGATCTTAATTTAACCTCCCTCTTTTTCTATCTCTTTGTAATTATTTCTAGCAAAGAGCACCATGCCCTTTCAACTTAGTCTATGCCAACCTCACCCTTAGAAGATCTCCAATATCATCTAACTCAAACAAGTCTTCCAATTCACCAATCCAATTAATTAGGTCTTAATAATTTAAAGTACCTAAGAATTAGAAGCCTCCATTTATGCTTCAGCTTCAACTAAGATTTAGATCTAGAAAATAGACTAGTCCTATCTCCCATAGGTCTCTCCACATGATAAGTTCTATCCTCACCACTACACATAACAACCTCAAATTCTTCATGATGTAGGAGCATCCTAGACTTTCTTGCATTCCTGCATGATTGGAGGTATTTTGGAAAAGTGTTTTGGAATTGGTCACCAAAAAGTGGTGCTTGGTTGCTAAAGGATTTAATTGTGGCTAAGGAGCTCATTCATTAAAGGGGCTTGGTTACTAAAGGATCTTGATAGATTCTATTTGTTTAGAATTCACTACAGTTCTTGATATATGTTGGTTTCTTGGCAATCTCTATATGCTTGACATGTATTGGTCTCTCAGCATGCACTGGGAGCTCAGAAGTTTTTTGATGCTCAACTTCATCTTTATTCTTGTAGGTGTCAAGTTTTTTGTGAGCTAGCTTTTGGTATTTAATTCATATTGTAGAAAACTTTGGAGTATTTATTTGTATTTTTTCTAACTTGTGGCTCAACATATATTTAATGTAAGGGTTTTAGTTTAATTTTTAATGAATGGGGCCTACTTGTGGCTTATTTGGGTATAAGTAAATGGGTTTTGTGGAGCCTTTAGGTATCATCATCAGTATTTAAGAAGAGGATGGAAACTTTGAAGAGCTAGTAGTTAAGGCTTCAAAACTATGAGATTTCTTGGTGCGCTTGCATGCACAAGTAAGATTTCCTTGGAGGTTTCTACCAAAGTGTGGATCTAGACTAGCTAAGATTAGTGTTTGTAAGTTGGATCTTGTGAGATCTTGTAGAATTGTTTTGTAATTGATATTTTATTTGTCCCTAACTTGGAAGGCCTTACAACTAGAAATATTGCATGTAATCCATTATCTATGAATAAAGAGTTGTAGTTTGGTATTAGATCATGCATTGTTGTTGCTTTGTTGTTGTGTTTTCAATATGTGGTTATTTGTAGGGATCAATTTTACCTCTAATACAAGTACTATTATATCCTCACTACATCATATGGTATCAATGAGAAGTTTTTCTTGAGTGTGTAGATAGATTGCCAAAGTTAAGGTAGTTTGCACCATGACTTTAGTGAATGTCAAAAGAGAATGTTGATCTAGTGGAGTTGATTGATCTTATGGATTTGTGGATCTATTTCTTAAGGTTTGAAAAAAGATAGAAGATGGTTCTAAAAAGATTGGACCCTAGGGAAATTGATGATCTAAGTAATGTTTTTGAAGAAAGGATCTTAGGGAAGATTAGAAGAAAATTTAGATCTAAGATTGCATTGATGAAGAGTGACATGATTACTAAAATTGTAACTACTTTAATTGGTGTACCTAAGCATGTGGGTACTAAAGATGGTTATGAGGAAATTGCTAAAAACTTTGAAGTTACTAGATCTAGTGCTAAGGATAGAACTAATCATGTGGAGAGAATTATTTGATCTAGGGTTGGTTAGTTTTCTATAACTAGATTGTAGTTGAAGTTGAATCATAAGATGGAGGTTTCTAATTTCTTAGGTACTTTGACCCCTAAAGACCCAATTGACTATATTAGTGAATTGGAAGACTACTTTTAGCTTGAGGATATTGAAGATCCATTAGAGTGAGGTGGGCACAAACTAAGCTAAAAGGACATGCTACTCTTTGGTGGAAAGAACTACAAAGAGACAAAGAGGAGGAAGGTGACATGAAGATCACTAGATGGAGGTTAATGGTGACTAAGTTTAAGGCTAAGTTTATTCTTGATGATTATGAACTTGAGTTTTTTTAAAAATTTGCAAAATATAAAACATAGGGATATGATTGTGAAATAATTATACTAAGGAGTTCTAAAAGTTGACTATTTGGTCTAGGCATAGAGAATTATCAAAGCAGAAGGTAGCTTGCTACATTAGTGGTTTGTGATTAAATATTTAGGATGAAATTGGTATGTTGAATATTCATTCAATTGAAATTACTTATAAGTATTATTTGAAGGAATAGGATAAGATGAAGAGGAAAAGTCAAGGTAATGCTAGAGGGAAGGAGAAGCTAGATAGCTTGGAAAAGGCTAAATTGAGTGTGAAGGTGAACCAAAACCTATTGATCAGAGAAGGAGTACAGGTGGATGTGGGTTTAGTGGTAATTTCTTTAGATGTGGTGAAGAAGGGAAAATATCATTTGAATTTCTTCATGGTAGGAAATCCTTTGTTGCAAATGCGGTTTTGATCTAGGCCAATCAACTTGATCAAGGAGAGAGTTTTCTAGCTTGGTGAGTATTGTTTGGTCAAAGGACACTAGATTCTTCTTAGAGGACTAATTTATTCATGACATGTTGTAAGTCAGGTGGTAAAGTCTACAAGGTGATTGTAGATAGTGGTAATATTGATAGCCTTGTTGCTAAGGAGATGGTTTAGAAACTTGGTTTGAAGAGAATGAGACATCCTTATCCTTATAGGATTGGCTAGTTGCAAGTTGAGCATGCTTTGGAGGTGAGGGAGAAATACCTTGTTGATTTCTAGATTGGTTAGTATAAGGATCAAGAGTTGTGTGATATTGTGGAAATAAATAGTTATCATGTGTGTTTGGTAGACCTAGGTAGTATGATTGTAGGGCTATGCATGATTGTGTCAAGAATGTGTCTACTACTAAGAAAGGTGGCAAGAAAAATTTCTTGATTCCTTTATAGAATGAAGAGATCTATAGGAGGAACCTAAGTATTAGTAGTCAAGTAGAGTTGAGGTATTTTGAGAAGGCTTAGGATCAGCATGGCAAGTAGACCTAGAGCACACCTAGGATGGACGAGAAAAAGTAGAAGAAGAACAAGGGAAAGAGTGTGCAAGTTGAAGACTTGGAGGATACGTATGTGACGAATCAATTTGGGATTTATGTGTTGAATCCTAGAAGATGTTCCTCCACCAATTTAGAACATCTTCTTGAACTTGAGATTGTTTTATTTAGAAGCATCCTAGGATTTCTTGCAATCCTGCATGATTGGAGGTATTTTGGTTATTTTTGGACTTGATCACCAAATAGTGGTGCTTAGTCACTGAAGGTTATAGTTATGGCCAATGATCTCGATCATTGAACGGGCTCAGTCATTGAAGGACCTTGACATGTACTATTTTCTCAACATTTGTTTCAATGCTCAACATATGCTTTTTATTTGACACTCTCTATAAGCTTGACATGTATTGGTTTCTCAAATGCACTGAGAGGTAGGTAGTGCTTGGGAATTTGTTGATGCTCAACTTGGTCTTCTTGATGCTCAATCTGGTCTTGTCTCTTGAAGGTGTTGAGTTGTCTATGAGCCCAATTTTTGGTATTTAATTCATGTTGTAGCTAACTTTGGGGTATTTAGTTTGTGTTATAGCCAACTTGTTGCTCAACATATATTTAATCTAAGGGATTTAATATAATTTGTAATAAACTAGGCCAACTTGTGGCTTAGTTGGGTATAAGTAAGGGGTTTTCTAGAGTCTTTAGGTATTATGATTGGTAAGATCTCCTTCGATGTTTCTATCAAATTATGGATTTGGACTAGATAGGATTAGTGTTTTTAAGTTGCATCTTGTTGGATCTTCCAAAACACTTTTGTAATTTCTATTATATTTTTTCTTAGCCTAGAAGGCCTTATAGTCTAGCATATTGTATGTAATTAGTCATCTATGAATAAAGAGTTATGGTTTGGTATCAAATCTTGCATTGTTGTTTCTTTGTTGTTGTATTTCCATTCTGTGGTTATTTGCAAGGATCCATTTGACCTCCAATTAGGGTACCTTCCTTTTTGCATCACTATAGTAGCTTCCTTATAGTTGTCTTCAGTACCCACATGCTAAGGTACACCATCAATAGCTCTCATGATCTCATTCTTCATCAACTCCATCTTAGATTTAAAATTTATTTTAACCTTCTTTGAGATCCCCACTACCACAACATGAAAAAGGTCTTGAATTTCCCTAGGGTCAAATCTTCTTAAAGGAATCTTCCAAGATCTTCACAAACCATCTACACAAAATCTCCAAGATCAAATAGATCCTCACTCTAATGATCTTCAACCTAGATCTTGGTGCAAACTACCTTGACTTTGATGACTTGTCTACACACTTAGGAAAACCTTCACTATGATACCACCTAACATAGTACAAGGTAAGGAAATCCCCAAAGGATATGTCTCAGCCCCCCGAAAAAAAATCACATAGCATAAACATAACATAAGATATGAAATTTAATATCAAACACAACTCTTTATTCATAAAAACAATAAATTACATGCAATTTTTTAGGCTATAACACCTTCTTGGCTAAGACCAAATATAAAGAAAGTAATAGTTCTACAATATCCCTCAAGATCCTACCCAAAAACCCTAGCTATTCTAGATGTGTAATGCAAAAACACTCTAATAGAGACCTCCAAGAAAGATAAACTTTTTCTTGCAAGCCACAAAATAATATCCTTGTTTCCCAAGCCACAACTACTAGCTCTTCTCAAAATTTTCTCCTCTTCCACATCCTATTCTCCAAGCTGGATGATTATTAGTTAAGACTTCACAAGGCTCCTTAGTTATACTCAAATAAGCCACAAGTCAGCCTATAAAGTTGCATATTAAATAAATCCTTACATTAAATACATGTTGAACCACAAGTCAACCTACAACAAATATTAAATACCAAATATCTTAGAAGGCATACAACATTGATTAAATACACATAGAATAAGTAACCAAGACCCAAGAAAGTCCCCAAAAACACCCATGATTGATCCACATCACAATCTCATGCTACACACATTAAATTCTCAAAGTCAATTGATCCAATCCACAATAATTCTATTTGGAAAGACCAAACTATGGTGCATCAACAAACACCATCCAAGCATTTCCAAGCTCCTTCAAGCATTGTCGAGAAACATAGTATAAGTTGAGTAACCTAGTGTAGATTTCAAGTAATCCTTCAGTGACTAAGCTCCTTTAGTGACTGAGCTCATTGGCCACCACTACATCTAGTAATGATTGAGCAACACTCTTTTAGTGACTGAGTCCTTAACTCCAAATCCAAATCCCTCCAACATGTAGGATTTCCTACTACCCTAGGATGCTCCTACATCACCCAAAATCACTAGGGAATAGCTTGACTTGAGGTTGATTTAGTCTAGAATAGGTCAACCTTAAGTTATCCTAGTTGTAGAGATTAGGTCTAGGGTGTCACAGAAAGAAGAGGTAGATACAAGAATAAATAGGGTGGAAAGTGACAGAAGATAGGGGAAAAAGATATCAAGCATAGTTATATCTATGGTCTAAAAAGGATATTATGGAAAGGGTTTAAAAAGTCTTAACATAATGCAGCAAGAATCTTAGCGTACCCTGCTACAGTTAATTTGGATCCCTACAAATAACCACACATCAGAAACGCAACAATACTTCCAAATATAATAAAAAATGCAACTCTTGATTCATAAAATAATTATTTACATGAAATATGCTTGGCTATAAGACCCTCTAGGTTAGGGCCAAATACAAAAATCAATTACAACATAGTTCAACAAGATCCCTCAAGATCAAACTCCATAAAATCCTAGCTAGTCTAGATCCACACTCTTATAGGAAACACCAAAGAAATATCAACCTGTGCTTGCAAGCACACCAAGAAATCTCTTGGTTTACCAAGCTTCAACTACTAGCCCTTCAAAGTTTGCTTCTACATTTCATAGTTTTCTCCAATTGGATCCCACACTCTCTATGACTCACTCCACTAAATGAATGACTAAAATACTCCACAAGACCCCCTACTTATACCCAACTAAGCCAAAAGTCAGCCTAGTGAGTTACATTAAATAAACCCTCAAGCCATAAAAAAATGAAGTATTAGATAGCAGCCAAAAAAATGGGGAGCTGACCCCAAAGTATAAAAAGTTTTAAGAATTAGTTGGAGGTTACCTCCCAGTCATCTAACCAATAACAACATTAAATTTTAAAAATAAGATATTTCCATAGCTGAATTAATAGTACTATTAGTCCTTGAACTAATATGCCAAAAATATTGTAAATTAAACTAGCAACACTAAAATAAATCACTACTATTAGTCCCATTAATCAACATAAGCATAAAATGTAAAACCCTAATCACTTTGTAAGAGAATTAGTATAAGACAAAAAAATTCGATTAGAATATGTGTATAGAAAAGAACAAATTGCAGATATATTCACAAAGCCATTACCTAAGGATGCATTTTTTTATCTAAGAGGTAAGATAGGGGTCATTCTGCTATTTTAAGATCACTAAATAAAGTTTAGTAATGCATCAACACGAACCAGGTCAAAGATCATTCAGTTGATGTAGTATTGAAAAAGACATATTACTGATGAATCAGTACTCAAGGTAAATTGCCACTAATCAGAAATGTCTTTGGCATGTGTATTCAAAGAGGAAGAAGTTTACTATCATATCCTTCTGAAATTTTGTAGAAGGAGAAGTTAAATAGTTCCTTCATAGAGGAAGAACACTGAAAGAAAAGTTTTCTATATAAAATCAAAGAGCGAGAAACTTTTTGACAGATGGAATCTTGTTCTCAAAATTTCATTGTGCTATGACATGTTGTGTTGCCATCAATGCCAAAGAGGGATATTGTTGGATATAATTGATTAATTGTGTGTTGTCCTTGATGTTACACAAATGTCATATCAGTTGTCAATTAGAGCATATTGAGCTCACTTGGTTAGTGAAGATAGTTTTCCTAGTCTACTAAGCATTCCTGAGTTTATTTTGTGTAGAAGTTAGTTTCTACCAAGTTCACTTGGGCATCGAAGGAAGTTACATAGAAAAGAGTGTCAACTAATCTCACTTGGTTAACAAAAGGAAAATTGATTAGAGTTAGTGTTAACTGATTTCACTCAGTTATGCAAAGGAATTTTAAAAGTTTGTAGTGTTAACTGAGCTTTGTTGGTTAACACAAGAAATTGCTTTAGAATCAATTTCTACCGAGCCAAGTCGGCTAGCAAAGGATTTTTATTTTTTGGCATGTAAAGCTTAATTATTTTACCTATTGATTCTAGCCAACTAAGGTGATGAATATTGATTATTCTAATTTTTAGTTGAGATGACTTAACAATCTAAAAGGTATAAGTAAAAGGTCAAGTTATGATTTCAAATGCATGTGGCATATGCAAGTTGAATGAGTTGAAAGAGATAAGAAAGGAAGTGAACTTGAAGGATAAGTAGATATCCTTGTGGAGCATAAAAAGTATCATTCAATCAAGAAGGATCAAGTATGAACTAGAGCAGAGATCTATAATCAGCAATTTAGTTACATCACAATCAGGATCACACCTAACAGTGTGTTTTGTAACCTTTAACAGGGTTGGCTCCTAATAGGGCTTACTTGAAAAGAATAAAAAATAGTAACTAGTTACATTGGTGGTTTTTCCCATATTAGGTTTCCACATTAAATCTTGATTTCTCATGTGTTCATTTTAATTCCTTCATGCTTGCAAGAAATTACTGATAACATCTTGAGATTTGCTTAAGTAATTCACACTACGCATTTATTGAGTTACAACAATCTCTGTGTGTTTACCAAGTATCAATAGTAATCTATTTTATCAATCTGAATTTTATAGTTGACATCTAAGGGATTTGGGAAATATTTTAGTGGTTACCAATTCACCCCCCCTCTCATTAACTCCTCTTATATTTCCAACACCATGGGGTACCAAGTTCATAGGTGCAAGCATAAAAACAACAAAAATAAAAACCAAATTTAGGGCTTTTTGCCCTCTTCCTACCCATGGTTGTCCTCCTTCTTTTCCTCAAGTGCATCCTTATCTAGATCCTCCCCCTCCAACTTAACTAGTTTGTCCAAGATGGTCTTTAGCTAGTCCTATGCTAGAAACCCATAGATGGATTTGGTTATCTCGGTAGCCTTGCCTAGGTCCTTCTCCTCTTTGTTCACTTTAGAAAAGTAGAGGGTAATGGCCATGGAGTGCATGACTTTGGTGAAAAACTCTATCAAAGTTTCAATTCTCTAGTAGATACCAATTTGATTATCTATCAAGTCCCTCATAGACTACTCAAGCATTTCCAGTCTTGCATTACTATGGCTATGTCTTCCTTTCTTCTCAACACCTTTTTTGGTTTCTTTCCTTGGGGATGTGATATCTTCCCACTCACTTCTATCCAGGGTAGCCCTGAGAGTGTCAAACATATGGGAGGGGCTTAGCAGGTTGAGGGGAAGCTTGGTGTCCTAAGGTAGTCTCTTCTTTCTTCCAGGTTTGACATCACTTTCAAAAGAATTAGAGGTGGAGTCATACTTGGGGGGGTTAAATTTTTCCAACTAGAGACATTTACTAGTTCTCCTAGCAATTTGTGTACCCTTCCTAGTATTTGAATCCAAATCTATGAGGTTAATTTTAACCTTAGGGTCAATTTGACCTTAGGGCCAAGGATTTTCTTGAATTTCTTATGGCTAGGGCTAGGGCCAAGGTCCAAGGAGACTTAGGGGGTGATAGAGGCCAGAGGTTTAACCAAGAGTGATGGATTTTGGGCTAGATGTTGGATATACAATTTGTTCATAAGCCCTTGATGGATAAGGTAGAAATTTTTACCCTCATTTTTATACAATCTTCTAGCAAAATGCAACAAAAAAAATGAGAAAGAAATGTGGTCTAGATTCTTGAACTGATTTAGAATAGGGAAATGGTAATAATAGAGTGCCTAAAAGTAGTCCTCCAAGGTGATATACTGCATAATCACATAGAATATGGAGTCTCAAGGCTTAGGAAGGGCTTCCCATGAAAACCCTTTGCACATTCACATCGGTTCCTCCTTGAATTTGAAAACTTTCCACAAACTGGGCTCCTCATTAGCCTTGGCCTGACTCCACTAATTCTTTCCTTTCATAGTAAATTCTCCAACCCTTGTAAAGGTTTCTATAGAGATTTCAAATCTCATTCTATTGATAGTAACCTTTTTATCCTTCCAATTCTGGAACAACTACATCAAGACATTCTCATCATGCTTCACCATACCCTCCATATATAGTAAGAGTATACCCTCCTACAAGTAAAACATTACCACCTTACTTCTATAGATACATTACTCCACACCCACTACTTCAATAAAATCACTAGTGCTCATGTCATCACCCATTTTAACCACCAATTTTTCATAAGACATAGCCTTGTTGCAAGGTAGGTAGTTACTAAATATAAAATGAAAAGCCTCAATGATTAAAATGAAAAGGAAGTGCATAACCATCATAATTCCCCAAGATTTCCTAAAAAAAATCCACCCTTTGTGACACATGCAAGCAATCTCTTTCCATCCATAAATGGTTGTTACCAGCTATAATTTGTGTAGAAATTCAACAACTTGTCATTTTGATCATTAGTAGAACATTCTCTACATCTCGCTAAATCCACCCTCTACATCCTTTTTCTATAGTAATCGATATGCATGGAAATTGAAACATTAAGGAATATCATCATATAATATTTCCAAATAATCCCTTTATGGAGCACCTTGTCCTCACAACCATGTGGAAAATTGAAGGCCTACCACTTATTTTGATTATTCATATGGCCTTATTGAAGGTACACTCCCTTTCCATTGTAACTTGTGTTGATGATGACAACAATCTAATGTCCTCCAATTCAACTAATCACATGGCACCATGGCCAAATTTAGCCAACTCATCCACCACATCATTCCCTTCCGAATATATGTGGGCGACATGGATCTCATGGTAATCTTCCATAAACCTTTGGATTTCATATATTATAAGTTTAATCGACCAATTGTAATAGCCCTCACCCTTAGCAACCTTAACGATTAACATAGAGGCCCCCTTAATGGAAAGCTTACTAATTCCATGAGCTCTCCCAATCCTAAAATCCCACAAGTGTGTCAGTGCTTCAACTTCATTTTTTGAGCCTCCTCTATAGTTTCCAATATTGGCGACCACCATATTTTCCATACTATTACAAATGAAACCTCCACCATAGTGCTAGACATCATGGATGAGCCATTGAAATTTAACTTGATTGAAGACTTGGGGGGGTGCAACACCATCTTCTTTTTAGACAAGAATTTGGAATTATCAAATTGTACCATAATTGAGCCAACATTCCAAGCCAATTCACATTTCATATGTAGTCCACTCAGGAGGTTCAAAGAGGAGGGAGTGAGGTGGGCTTCTAATGCTAGATCTTGTTGTATTCTTTTAGGAGCCTAATAACCTATTGGGCCACCCCCAAGTTAGTAGTGGCTTGTTTACTAAAAATCCTACTATTCCTCTCCTTCCAAATTTTCCATGTAATGTATGGGGGCATAATTGACCATAATTTTCAGAGGTATGGTTGAGGAGTTAGATTGTCCCAATGAATAAATTACTTCAACTCACTCTCCATACCCCACTAGACCTCCCATAAGGAAAGGAATTCCCTCCAAAAATTTGTGGCAAAGGGGTAGTTGATAATTAGGTCTGGAATAGATTCAGCCTCTTAAAGACATAAAATGCAATAGTTACTAAGTTGGCACCCTCTATGCTGGAGGTCATCAATAGTGATGATCGACCCATGTAAAGTCATCCACCAAAAGAAGTTTATCTTTGCTAGGATCCAAGGATGCTAGGATTTTCTCCAATCAGCCTAGGAAAAATCCTCCCCTACAAAAAAGAGATAAGAAAACTTAACTATTAACTCCCCCAAGGGTGTGAGTTTCCACACCAAGGAGTCCTCAATTGGGGTGATAGGAATCCTATAGTTATGGAGAAGAAGCTGAAACTCCCTAGCAAGCCCCAACTCCATACGCTCAAGATTCTAGAAATTTATCCATTATCTATTAGGGGTTATAAAGTTTCAAGTCCAACGGCCATATAATCTAGTACACATCTCATGTAGAGGTAAGAGCTTAATATGCATGAGGGGGTTATCATGAATCTATTGATCTTTCCAGAAGTCAATAGAAATATCATTCCTGATAATACAATGACACCTCATTTTTAGGATCTTTCAAGAGTTAACCAAATTCTTCTAGATCTTGGAGCCTTGGGGGAGAGCATGTTTCCAAGGGAATTGGTAAGGAGACAATCTTCCAAGATATTTAGCCTTTATAATATTACACCAACTTCCTTGTATCAAAGAGGGGAAAAATGTAGATGCTCAAAAATGGTTCACATCTACAATTTAATCACATTATCATACTAACTCATCCCATTTTCTCATTTTACTAACTCTAATCTTTTGGATAACTTGATTATATCTCAACAGTGTCTTTCATCATTAATATCCTCTTTCACATCAATTGCAAATCATTTTGGAACCATTTTTCCATCATCAAAATCACCCCAAATCAACTTGAAATCACCCAGAATCAACCATAATCAACCTAAAACATGTCAAATACCTTAAATCAACCATCATTTTTCTAGTCCTAGGCATTTTCATGTCTATTAGTGCCTAGGAAACCTATCAATCTAACCTTAGTACTGTCATGGCTCTTAGTGCTAGGTCAAAGTGCCATTTACATCATTTGATTTTTGAAAATATCGAGTCTCTCAATCTCAAATCATTGCAGTATCATATCAATTTAATAACATTGATAGTGTCCATCAATGTTATTATGATCAACCCTATCAATTAGTCTTGATCCTGTAGCATTTATGGTATTAGTTAATTGTTACGTGTCCTTAATCCATGTCATGTGTCCTTGGCATGTTATCAATTTTACTAAGTCAATCAATTTGAGATGGCTTTGGTCTGCCCATAATCATCCTAGTCAATCTACATAATTGTTGCATTTTTATCAAAGGATATTGTCCCACTTATCTAATCAAATTAGCCAATCATTTATTAATGTTCTCTATAGGATTCAATGACCCATAATTTGATCCTAGGTCATCACAATCATTTTCATATCACATTGCTAATTATTCTTCCTAATTAACATCCTTAATTAACTAATTTTATTAATTAATTTTTTTATCATTTACAAACCATGGAAATTCACAATTTCTTATGTCATATTTTCCACCATTAAATATCCATTTTACTAATTTCTATTTGTCTAGATATATAGATTTTTAATTCAAATATTATGCATAATATTGAAATAATCTTGACATCTTCATTACACATGGGCATGACACATCATGGATTCTCCATCTACACTTGGCTAAGAATTTTTATAATTCATATATTCTTATTCCTTATGCATATCTATATTTGGGCCTCCATTGTCATAGATTCTTTTCTTTAAGTGGGTTTGAGGTGTCATATGACGCATCATTATTCTTCCTAATGTTCTCTATAGGATTCAATGACCCATAATTTGATCCTAGGTCATCACAATCATTTTCATATCACATTGCTAATTATTCTTCCTAATTAACATCCTTAATTAACTAATTTTATTAATTAATTTTTTTATCATTTACAAACCATGGAAATTCACAATTTCTTATGTCATATTTTCCACCATTAAATATCCATTTTACTAATTTCTATTTGTCTAGATATATAGATTTTTAATTCAAATATTATGCATAATATTGAAATAATCTTGACATCTTCATTACACATGGGCATGACACATCATGGATTCTCCATCTACACTTGGCTAAGAATTTTTATAATTCATATATTCTTATTCCTTATGCATATCTATATTTGGGCCTCCATTGTCATAGATTCTTTTCTTTAAGTGGGTTTGAGGTGTCATATGACGCATCATAGATATTCTACCATTTTTAGCCATGTTTGACTTCCAAGTGTCATGCAATCCTAAATTCGGCATCTTGTGTCATATGTGTCATGGATTCTCAAAGGAATCTCTTGCCAAGTTGCATATCCAAGGTGATAAGGGCAATGCTCTCATCTTGCATGTTGATTATAAATTAAGCATTCTTCCTCCCATTTCAGGTCTTAAGTCCTTCAAGTCCTAACTTTATAGTCTCTTTATGCTTCAAATCACTTCTTCTAGTACTCTCATATCATTATCATTATCATAGACTTTTGCTTCCTAATTGTGCATTATAGGAAATT
The DNA here is from genome assembly GCA_028749045.1 of Cupressus sempervirens. Lineage (NCBI taxonomy): Eukaryota > Viridiplantae > Streptophyta > Pinopsida > Cupressales > Cupressaceae > Cupressus > Cupressus sempervirens. The sequence goes on along the minus strand of CM053789.1, from coordinate 559,518,691 downwards.
TGAGCTACATCATATGGAGAAGAAAGAAGGATATGAGAACTACAATTGAAAGAGGGGGTTTTAACTTTGTGTTGCTTTCTTTGTTTATTTGGATTTCATGGTACACTGATGGTATCAATGTATCTTTATTGAGCTTGTGATTTTCTCATAGTATATTAGATATTAGCATTTTTTTGGTCCTACAATTGGTGAACCTAACATGAAGATCACGCTTAACTAACTTGGTTTTTCTAGTGTTTTTTCTTGTAAGTGTAAGGAAGGAGCTCACTTGGAAGGGTATAATGGCTATCTATAGTTCCTTATCACATCTAGATTGCACTTTGGTATTATTTTAAGCTCTCATTTATGCGTTTTTTTAGCTTGTGCTAGGGTGCACTCTACTCTATTAGAACACACATGGAACCTCTAGAAAGTAGTTTTAGGGGCCTAGGAGTCCCCACAACCCTCATCTTATTTTCACACTTGACCAAATATGCTTAGAAGAAACCAACTAAGCCCTTTTGGACCCCAAATGCACCATGGCTATAGTCTATACTATTTCGGTGCACTTGATTAGCTAGGTTTCAAAAAATTTAGTTTTGGATCTTGTTTAGGCACAATTTCCCCACACTCTACTTCCACTCTCCCAACTACACCTAGAAAATACCAACTACAACCTAATGGGACCCAAGGGCATAGTTAGCACTATTTAAGTGAACTTTGGAGTCTCTTGAGTCATTCAAGCCTTCTAGAGTGTAGTCTATTTTGTTAGAGTGCAATTGGTTAACATAAAGCACCTAGTTTGATCAAAATCTTCATCAAGGGGCTTAATTTCATGTTAGGACCTAGAGTAGATTATTTTATGTTATTGATGATCTACTTCAAAAATGTGGTTATTTTTGGGAGAAGAAATTCAATGAAAAACTACTAATGCTTGTTTGTAGGATGTTGTTGACCACCTATGTGCTTGTCCAAACTCTATGTGTGGTTTTTCTAGATTAAATAACACTTCATTTGGTGCACTAAAATGAACTTTCTATGCTACTTGGTATCCTTGCATTGTTTAGAACCCTAGGAGATATGTCAACATATCCTCTCCCTTCACCATTTGTCGATCTTGGGTGTAAGAGAAATCCTTGTGACTTCTATAGAGAGGCCTACCTTGGACCCAAAACTCACCACTTGGCAAGCCCTAAAGGACAACATCAAAGTGGTAATGGGCCAAATGTAGGTCAATATTCCAACCACTATAAAAAATTTGATATTTTTAATGTCATGTCGGTGGTATTTCTATGTGATAGCTCTCCTCTAGTACCCTTGTGGTGAATCAGACCCTAGTTCTTGGGGCTAGGAGATCTTCTAAGGAAGTTTATTAGTCACTTGCCAAATGGAATTCCTACACTAAGTACCTTGTTTTAGAGGCCAAAAACCTTTCTATCCACTAGCTCATGGGGTCATCCATGCATATGAAGACATCCCACATTCTTGTGGTCCTTAATAGAGACAATAGTCCCTTAGGAAGTTATGCCCCTTGGGAAGAAAATCTTGGTAGCCCTGAGAAGTGAGTGCATTGCAAGGGGGATCCTATGGTGCCAAAATTCTAATTTGTCTACTTTGGATAAGAAAAACTAAACTTTGATTCAAGTGGGAATTTAGTGGATACAGTCTTAAAGCCTAGGTTTTGGTGTGTCTTTTCACTTTAACAACAACTATTCTTTCTTATTATGTATTGTGTGTGTAAAAAATTAATCAAGATAAAGAAAAATTTCAAATTTACACCTTAGCTACTATTCAAACCTTGCCAAAAAATTACACGTTACCAAAACATAAAAAATCTTGTCAAAACATTACAAGCTTTGTCCAAAAATATTTAAGACTTTGATAACATGGCAACTTGTAACCCTAGAAGTGCTTGGCATAGCTTAGATTCTACTCTTTCATAGCATACACGCATTCACCATAGCTTAAGCCTCATTCTTGCATCATCTAAGCCTCATATTGCATATTTTTGGTCCTCATTATGAATCCCACATCTTTCATATTGCATTCATTAGGGTTTACTTTGCATCCCTTAGTCTTTGTATTTGAACATCAAAATTTGCATCTTAGATCTTCCATCTTGCATCCTTGTGTACCCAACCTTAATTTTTCACAATAAAACCCTTATTTCATGTGTCCTAACCATAATTTTTCACCTTTATTCTAGTCTTAACATTGGCCTCTACCATTTGGCTCCTTGGAACATCAATCCAGAAATAACAGAACTCAAAATCACCTTAGTTTCAACCTAGCTTACCAAATACACTCTGAAACTATCAACTACACTCTAACTATCCCCAATTTCACCATGGGTATATTTGGTATTTTCTAAGTACACTTGGTAGTCTAAGAGCCTAGTTTAGACTTTAAGGTAACATTTTTGGATTTTAGGAGTGTCCTTAGATACCTAGATAGACACCCCTGTCTTAGTATGTCTTGATCTACATTCTGCATGTCCTAACCATCATTTTCTTCACTTAAGAATTCATTCCTTAGGTCATATCCTTAATTATACATCTCCTATCTAATCATAATATCATCCCCAGTATCCTAGCTCTCTAGTATAACAACTTAGCAATCACCCAACTTAGAATTAGCAAACATTCAACCCAGTCTCCCAACTGTTCCATGAAACTACCAACTACAGTCAAACTACCCCCAAGTTCACCATAGACATATTTGGTACTACTAGAGCACACTTGGGGCTTTCAAATAAATCTTGGTGAGTAGCAAGACCATTTTGGGCCTCCAAACTACATTCTGGGACCCCAAAACTCTATCTAGAAATCTTTGTAGGTCCTCATCCTACACATGACTCAAAAGGTCATCTTGCACCCAAAAATTCATTTTTCATCCTAGGACCTTTCCATATTACATATCTAATTGACATAACCATAATTTTGATCACCCTAAACATCATTTTGAACCAAAAACCTTTGACTTTAGTCAAAAATTAAAACAAAGTATGAGTCCAAGAGTATCTCCTATTTCTGATGGATGAAGGATCTTAACTAGTCCTATAAGAATTGGCCTTAGGGAAAAATTCACCTAGGAACTAAGAACTCAAACACAAGCACAAATATAGACAAAAAAGAGAGAGTATGATTAGAATGACGATATATTCATCAATATGCATTTATTAAAGTATACTAGGAGTGCCTATATATAAAGGCCTCTATGATACATCTAGAATTCCTTCGAATAAGCTACATGATAAGTGATACAACTAGGAACATGTCCACTAGATATGGGTTATCCTCCATCAAGCATGGAAGTAAGTGCAATGATGAGAGGATAAGCCTACAAGGGTGTAACATGCAAAACTATGTTGTAGACAATATGTACTAAAAGGAGAGTGCGAATAACTATGTTGTACATGACAACTTAGTGAATGATGCAAACTCTAGTGTTGTAGACACCATGTGCTGAAATAGAGTTAAATACTTCTATGTTGTCAACATGACAACTCAAAAAGGTACACAAACTCCTAAGTGTCTCACAAAATAAAATAATAAAATAATGCATTAACCTATGTAAACTTAAGTAAGTGTAAATAGTGAATACGTATTTACACCAACACACCCCCTTAAGTACAACTTAGGGGAATACCCTTAAGCTTAGGAAAAATAGGATGAAATGCAAGATGTGTCCTGGCTACTAGGCCATGTTAGGTATGCATGTACATAATGAAAATGAAATCTCTCATAAAGTGGAGAAAGGCAAAAAACATCATGGGAAAAACCCTGCCCCAAAAAAAGAGATAAATAGGGATGCATGGATGGATGGAGTAATCAAGACCCCCCCATTATGAAAAAAAATTAGTATATACAAAGTGAAGAAGGAGAAGAACAAAAACTCACAAGAGGAAAAAGTCCCACCCCCCATAAGAAAGAAGAGGAAGAGAGACAAGGTAGTCCCGCCCCCCCCCCCCCAAAATGAAGAATGCCTGTAGTGAAAGCCACTCCAAGGAAGAAGCTAGTCCAAGAGTGCAGAATGATCTTCCTCCCCTTTGGAAGAAACAATGGCAAAGGTACAATCCTGAAGATGTATGGGGCCCTGAAACTTGCTCAAGTATCCATGTGCTAATAATAATGTTTGCCCCTTTCAATTGTGCTGAAAAGAATGAATGCAAATGTAGCAAGGATGTCTGTTGAACTTGTTCCAATGAACCATCTATCTCCTCAACTGACAAAGAGACCTCCAACAATTGTTCTTCCTAAGGATCCATAATCATGCCAACCTACAAAGATTGATCATGTAGAGAATGGGCATGAGGGTCAGAGTGAGCCCTCACAACAATTGTAGAAGGATCACCTTCATCAAAGAGAAGATCAAAATCATCAAGGCTATCTTGTAAGTCTATGGTATGTGGCTCCATGAACAAACCTATAGTGTCTACCATGTAGTCATCAACTAAAGCTATAACCAGAAGACAACATGTAACTTAATATGATGGACCTTTAACTCTAGTAATATAAGCATGTGGACTATACTGATGATGTGACCTCTCACTGCAACTATCAATAGAACCCATGTGTATGAATCTATTGAAGTACCATCACTAGTGTTACTATCAGTTTCCATAGTGTATGAAGTGCAAAGAGTAGAGGATAAGTTGGGTGAACTTCCCTCAAAGTGAACATCCTTCTCCACAAAGAGTCTTTGGATCCATAAGTCTATAATCCTTAACATTTTCTTCATACCTAATGAAAGTACAAGGCCTAGGTGACTATGCCTTGCATCCCTTGTAAGATAGATTTTTTGATGCTAGACAATTGAAGACTTTGAAGTGACTCACAACTTTTTTTCTTCTGCACCATGCCTCAAAAGGATTTTTTCTATCTAATTCATTATGAGGAGACCTATTAAGTATGTGAGTGGCACTACTAATGGCTTCAATTTCTAATGTAGGATCAAGAGACTTGTCTTTTATCATGCAACTTGTCATGGATTTCAGATTCTTAATCCTCAGTGCTACAAAATCTATCTTGTGTGGACTAAATGTTGGTGGGTTCTAAAGATCAATCCCCTCAAATTTACAAAAGTCCCTATGTCTTCTATTCACATATCTATTCTCATTGTCCACCCATAGAACCTTGATGGCTTTCCTCAATTTATGTTCAACATAAGTCTTAAAGGCTTGAAGCTTATGAACCACTTCACTCTTATGATTAAGGAAGTAGACCCAAGTGAATCTTGAAAAGTCATCAACAAAAGTAAGGATGTAGTAGCCTTGGCTGACTAAAAACACTGCAAAAGGACCTATTAAAACCATGTGAACCAACTAGAGAAAACTGGTGCTCATGAAGACTTGGCTTTTTCATACTTCTCCTCAAGATGCATATCCACTAAACATGATTAACACTCTTCCTTATAAAATTTGATATTTTGTAGACCTTTGACCATGTGTTTTGAGAAAAGTTGTTGAAGAGAGTGGAAGTCAAGATGACCAAAACACTCATGCCATAGATTAGAATGTGAAGTAGAGTGAGTCAACAAGGATTGAGAAGGATACTTAGGCACAAAGTGGGATAAAGAATAAAGCCTCTCATCATCATTTAATTTCCCCACTACAACCAACGAAACATTTCTAAGACTAGGCACCATCACAAAATTTGGAAAGAACTCAACTTTATGACCATCTCCAAGGTGAGAAATTTGGTAAACTAATAGGTGATTGGAGCTAAGTTTTGGAAGGTAGAGAACATCTTTTAATTCCTCATTTTCTATTTCCACATGTCCTTTTCCTTCAACTTCCATTTTGGTATCATCTCCCATGAAGATGTTTGGTACCTATGACTACTTCAATGAAGAAAAGTCTTCCTTTGAACAACCCATATGGTAGAAGGCACTTGAGTCAAGTATCCATTTCAAAGAAGAACTTGTGTTTACCATAAGTGCTTGCCCTTTTCCATTTGAAGAGGTTGGAGTTGAATCCTTGGAAGTACCTAGCAGTTGAATCTTGTTCTTCCTGAGTAGGTTTTCCAACTCATTGATTCTTTTAGTCTTGCAATGATGCTCATCATGATTTTTCTTTTGTAGTATGAACAAAAATTTTTGTCCTTATTTTCATTTCTTCCCTTATTTTTAGAAGAAGAATTGTTTTTTTTTGAGGAGGAGTGTTGTATTTCAATTTTTGATTTATGCTTCCACTAGTTCTTCTTGTTGATTCTAGAACTTTTCCCTCCTTGACTTGATTGGTGCTCATCACTAGCCACCAAGGCTTTGGTCTTTGATGTCATAAGAAGTCCTAAATCCATCAAGTGAGATTTTTCAACAATCAACATCTTTGCAAATGCATAAAATGTAGGCTTCTAGTAAGTAGATCCCATGGTTAACTTGTGAGTATTAAAACTTGAAACAAATGAAGCATACTCTGAAGGTAGCCTCTTTAGGATGTGATGAATCAACTTGTCAACTTTCATGGGATCTCCAAAATCTTTAAGAAGTTCCCTATACTCATTGGCTTTGTTGATGTAATCTTGAATTGAGTCAAAGTTCTTTGGATCTAAGAGAAGTAGGTCATCCTCAATCTAAAATCCCTTTTCTTCATCCACCTTATCATATAATGATTCAAGTTTATCCCAAGCTGGTTTGGATTCTATGAAACTAGTAATGTGAAAGAAGAGATCTCTATGTACATAAATCCTAATAATTCCTAAAGCCTATTGGTCTTGTTTTTTACATTCAATGAGTTCTTTAGCATCAATAAGTTTGGTAATTGTACCATCAAAATAAAGGCTATAACCTTTTTTCATTAATCTACTCCTTGCAATATCTTTCCATATAGAATAATTGCATGAAGTTAGAGGTGGACATTTAAATGAACCCATGATGCCAAAATTGAAAAGAGCACAAAAAAGAGACACAAGAACATAGTACAACCCCACCCACCCCCCCCCCCCCCCCCCCCCTCCCCACCTTTCACTTAATCAAAAGACCCCCACCCAAAAAGATGTTGTTGACATTTTATAACTAGTGCATGTACAATGGGCCACTTGTCAAAATGAACAAAGTGAACTTTTTGATTTTGCATTTATAATTTCCTTTTGAGGCCTAAATTTTTCACTAAGCATTGTAGCTCAAATGTTCAACAATTCTAAAAAGTAATCAAAGCTTTACAATGCAGAAAAAGCCCTAGTTCTAAGAGTGAAAATTTTGTCAACACAACCCTAAAATATGAATAGAGATCTAGAAAATAGATGAAGAAGTACACAATTTCAAAAAAAAATTTGAAAAAATGGCCAGATGTACCTATACGGAGCATTTTAAGTTGCAAAATGTAGGATTAAGTAGGTACAGTCACCAAAAAACACAAATTTTGAAAAATCATTTCACCACAGCTAGAAAAGAACACCACCACTAGAAAATTTACGAAATTCTACCCAATTTCAAAAAAAATTGCATCTAAATCAGAGTCCGAATGACCAAGTTATGGGCTCGCAAAGTCAAGTTGCCAAATCGAAAAGAAATCTGGAGAGGGTTCTGGTAGGAAAACTTCTATCTTAAATTTGACAATCAAATGGCCATCATAGCAATTCAAAAATACTAGGAATGATGGACAGATGACTATCAAATTTAACCTAGTGACTGGCTAATGTTAGTGAAAAAATAGTCCCCTAGGCTGATGTAGTAGGGTTGTATGAATGTACATATGATATGTCATACAAAATTTTATTGAAGGTTGTAGATGTGATAGATGATGTGTTGGTATGAAATCGGTACAACTGGCTACTTACATGCAGGTGATGCATGCTGATGTGTCCATTGACACAGGCACTGACTCGAACATTCACGTGTATGTGGATGACATAATGTTTGGCATTGATGTGGGGATTGGGTGTCTCTACCAACTATTGGTGAGGTGGCTTATGGGGGTGCCATGTGGACATTGTTGCAAGTGTAGAGGATGTGGCACTGGGTGAATCTTCTATTGACGCATGGCACTATTGGCACTATACTCTTGCATGGCACTATGAGATGGGAGTGACACTTGGCAACATCTCTATGTGCTACATGGTGAATGTAGTGGTCCACAGGCTGAATTCAAAGCTCACTAGAGTTTCAAACTTGATATGGAATCTTCATTCAATGAGGGAATATGTTGCATTGTTGGGATGATAAATGCGGGCTGCTCTTTAAAACTGTGTGGCTAGAAAATGGTGAAACCTTGGTCAAAAATCCTCAATTGCTATCAGGGTTAATTGTTGTGATCATTAGAATTACATGGGTTGACTATATTTACCACTATGTTTCTTTTACCACATGCCAATGAATGTTTAAACCACATTGCTATTGTGGGAAATAATCCCACATGTGCTCTGGAAAGGGTCTGTAGACAATTTAAATGGAATAACCTGTGAGATGTTCAACAAACACAAGACCCTAGTGTAGTTGAGCAGCCAAATAGTGAGGCTTATTTGGTTGGCAGTTGGAGGATGTAATCAGAATGTGGCAACTATAATTTTTCGAATTTGAAAGGGCTATGGTTGGTGTATTTGTTGAAGTTAGAATTTAGTGAATTTATTTGGAATTTGTATTATGCGGCTGCGAATTAAATATTCCTCTATGTAGGATATTCTCTGTGACAAGTGTAGGGCTAGGATCTAATAGCCTAGTCCTTATACCAAAAAAAAATTCTATGCAAGGCTACCTAGCCTAAAAGAAATTTGAAAAAAAAAATGCAGAGAAAAAATAAATTACAAATCCAAAAATGAATCAAATAGATCTACAAATGACCATACCTAAATTGCAAATGAGGGCCTCCAAGTGATGATTTGCAAACAAAAATTTCCTCACAGTCAACTTTTTCCTAGGGTAGCTAAGTTTATAGTTGATCTTCACCGAATCAACATTTCAAATGCAATGTCAAGGTCAGATCTAGCTCTAGACACTCCCAATTTATGTAGTACTCTAGATTTGGGCTATGGTGTTGATGTGATAATGGTCTTGAATGGCTATGAGATGAGAAAATCTCCAAGAGCTCTAATACCATGTAAGAATTTTCCTTAGGGAAAAATTCACCTAGGAACTATGAACTCAAACACAAGCACAACTGTAGACCAAAAAGAGAGAGTATGATCATAATGACAATATATTCATTCAATATTAATTTATTAAAGTACACTAGAAGTGCCTATATATAAAGGCCTCTAAGGCACATCTAGAATGCCTTGAAATCAGCTACATGATAAGTCATACAACTAGGAACATGTCCACTAGATATGGGTTATCCTCCATTAAGCACGGAAGTAAGTGTGATGATGAGAGGATAAGCCTACATGGGTGTAACACACAAATCAATGTTGTAGACAACATGTGCTAAAAAGGGAGTGCAAATAACTATGTTGTCTACATGAAAACTTAGTGAATGATCCAAACTCTAATGTTGTACACACCATGTGCTGAAATAGAGTTGCATACTTTTGTGTTGTCAACATGACAACTCAAAAAGGTACACAAACTACTAAGTGTCTCACAAAATAAAATAATAAAATAATGTAAAATAATAAAAAAATGCATTAACCTAACTAAACTTAAGTAAGTGTAAATAGTAAATAAGTATTTACACCAACATTTTTCCATTTTATCATTTTTCTTTGGTCAAAATCTATCTATGTCTTGATGGATTTGACCTTGTTGTCTTTATCAACATGATCTTTTTGTCTTTTATCTCTTTTTGGTCAAGATCCATTGTCCCTAAGTTCAAAACCTTGCATACACCCTTTTCATAGCATTATTACATTCCTAGTCTCCATAAATTTCATTTTGACTTACCTTAGTTTCATGTCCCCTTCATCTTGCATTTTTCAAAACCCTAGCATCATTTCTAATAGCAAAGCCCATTAACTTTCCTATCAATCAATTTGTCTCAATGATCTCATATCACCACTTTTCATGTCCTAAACATCATTATCAATCTTAGCATAAGATCTTTTGCATAATCCAACCTACATACATCCACCTCTAACATCATTATCAAGTCCAAGATTTGATCCTAATCTTCATTTTTCATACCATAGAGTTATTTTCATCTCATTTAGTCAAAAACCAAAACATCACTTTACATTTACATTTTCATAGTTTCTCTATGACATTTTCACCTTGCATATAAAAACCCTAGATCATTTTTTAGTTCCTTAAGTTGCATAACACTCCTGAACACCTAAAAATCCAAAAAACACTCATATCTTGCATACCCACTTCTAGATTTCTAAGTATTTCCCTATTTTACTAATTGCACACTTCAAGTGTATAGTTGGTAGCTTCAGAGTGCACTTGGTAATTAGGGATTTTATTCTAGGTTTTGAAACCCTAATTAGCACTTCCATAGCTTGCATTACATCCTTATACCTTAGAAAACACTGAAAAGTACTTAGATCATTCACATTCAACATATTGGTCAGCCTAACACCTCTTTTTATCAACTGCATACCTTTTTCTTACCAACTACTTATCTTAAGGTCACCAAGTGCACCAATGATGCACTTGGTACTATTGGAACATATTGATATTTTAGGTGTGCATTTGGGAGGCAAAGAGTCCATTTAGGTTTTCATCCATTGCAACTACATCCTTAGGTATCATGCCAACACCTACAATGACACAATTAACTTAGAGACATGAAGAACTATATCAACACTTTTTTTTGAGGTAAAAACACAACCAAAACCTTTTACAAGACCAAAGAAGCACAAGAAGCCCAAATAAATGTTTGACAAAGACCAAATTATAGCATCACAATCTTTACTTATGGACCCTTTAAGCATGTATCTACAAGATCATAGCCACCAAGGACTAATACCAAAAACTCAAAATAACACACCTCTTATGAGGTTTCCTTCAAGCACATGGAATGGTTCAATGTAGTCCCAATTTTGAACCCATGTTCATACTTAAAACACCCTAATGTGGAAGTGTACCTACAACTCTTGAAGATGAAGAGACTCACCCATTCAAATTTAATAAACATAAAATAAGTACCTTTAATCCTCTAAACATACAAGGTACTTTATACCTAACTAATGATTTCAACACAAATTATGGCATCAATGATGAAGAAATGGCCAGGGCTTGCCATGATAAGACTATCCACAAAAACTTCTAACTTTTGATAGCCCAAGAAATTGTCAAATTGAATCCACACTTGGAGGGACTGAAGGCCAAACATCAAAGCAACCCAACACTTGAAAACATACAACCCATGATTAATTTAGAATTGGACAAGGGAAAAAACCTTTGGAATTTCCAAACACAATGATGAAACCTATAAGATCCCTTAAAGAATCAATCATTGAAATCCTCCAAAGTACATTTGAACACATCAACATCAATCCCTTGTTTGACAAACAACCATGTTACAGAGGCCCTAAGTGGACGTTCAACCATTAATACTATGAGGGACTTCTCAAGTGTTTCTACAAAAACCATCAAGCATCTTCATAAGGATCCTTCTCATTGATCCTTTCAACTCCTTCTCTATCAGAGTGCACATACAATGTCTTGTGCTACCATATGCTTAATGCATCTTATTAACATCACCATTGTCCCTGCAACTAATCACTAGTTTCATCTCATCCCACACAATACCTAATCCCTTCATAAAATTTCCCCAACATGTTCATGAAGGAAATTCACCAAAAACTACCATGTCACTGTCTCTTAAATAGACCCAAATATATGTTAGAATTTTCCTTAGTAAAAAATCACCCAAGATAAAGAAGCTCAATAACTAGCACAAAATAGACCAATAGAGTATGATCAAAATAACAATATGAAATTCCACTGATGTACAAGTACACCAGGAGAACCTGAATATAAAGGCCTCTAGAATGATTCTAGAATGTCTAGGAGTTAGCAATATGATAATCTTCACAACTAAGCACATGTCCACCAAGAGTGGATTATCCCCCATTGAGCATAGGAGTTAGTATGATGATGAGAGGATAAACCTACAAAGGTGTGTCACATAAAATTATGTTGTAGACACTAATTAAGAGTGCAAATAATTGTGTTGTCTACATGACAACTTAGATAAATATGAAAACTCCAGTGTTGTAGATACCATGTGCTAAAATAGAGTTGCTAATTCCTATGTTTTCAACATGACAACTCATTTGAGTATACATACTCCTAGTTGTCTAACTAATAAATAATAAAATAATGCATTAACCTAACCAAACCTAAGTAAAGTGTAAATAACAATAAATAATTTACACTAACACCCCCTTAAGTAAAACTTAGGGGAATGCACTTAAGCTTACAAAAGCTATGATGAAATGCATAATGGGTCCCAACTACTAGACCATGTTAGGTACCCAAGTACAAATGTAACGATGTACATACAATGCAAGAAAATGCAATCTCTCTAAAAATGGAGAAAGAGGGAAAACCTCATGGGAAAAACCCTCCCCCAAAAAGAGAGATAAGTAAAATAAAGAAAGATGCATGTATGGATGGAGTAATAAAGACCCTCCCATTGTGACATACATCATGCATATGTAGAAGATAATTCCTCCATTAAATCACCCCCTTAGTGAAGGATATCCTAATGATGAGTGCTTGAAGACAAAAGAGAATCCAATGCCAAAAAACAACATTTCTCCCTTTAGGAAGAAGATACGAGTATAGGTGCAAATATGCTTCCCACTATCGATAGGAAGATGGAAGAGGGATCCATATGTAGTATGGTGTGGATGTTGCCTCTAAAGTCTACTCATATGTCAAAAAGTCCTTGATGAATGTAGATGCCATGAACCAATCTAGTGGTTACCCAAAAGAAAGTGGCAAGAAAGGTAAGATGTCTAGATATGATGTTGAATCAATCTCCAAAGAGGATGAAGCATCCTAAAAAGAAGATGTAGGAAGAGAAGCAATTTTGCTCCACTCAATGACATATACACACCCATGATAGAAGCTCCTTGATGACTGAAGAAACTACACCATGAAAGTTGAATGAAGTTCCTCCTTGTAGGAAGAAGTGTACCATAGATGGAGTAGAGAATGCTCCCCAACTAGTAGGAAAAACCCTCCAAAAATATGATGTCTGAGGAAACTAGAATACAATATCCAAAGATTGATATGTCTCCTCTAAAGTGAAAGAATCATTCTCCATCTATTGTAAAGAAATGTTAACAATTATGTCAAATTGATCAAGTGGTTGAGGTTTAGAGTGTGTCCTCATAATGAGTGAAGAAGAAGTCTCCTCAACAAAGAGAAGATTGATGTTATTGATGATGTCTCCCATATCTACAATGTGAGACTCCATGGACAACCCTGCAATGTTAAGGAAGCAAGTCATCCCATGAAGTTGAAGTAGGGAGACATGATATATCATGTTGCATTGAATCAAGAGCATCTGTGGTTGGAAATCATTTAGTAGTAGCAACAGGAGTTGAAGATACTATAACTGGAGTGACTAAAGATAGAATGTCCTTTGGAAATGGAGGAACTATAGGATCTCCATATGCTTTCCAAAGATGCATCCAAATGTCATAAGGTTCAATTTTGTTACCAATGATAGATAAACCATGAGATTTGAGACTGAAAAAAATGAAATCTAAAATTATTTTAATAGGTGGCAAACCAATGGAAGAGGGTAGTTATTTGGAACATAGATAAGGAAATACTTCCTTATGCTCTCTTCTTAGATGATAAATTATTAAAACACTCCATTTGTGATAGTTCCTTTTTGTCAACCTTGGTCTAACACAAAACTAACATGTGAAACAAAAATCCATGAGATTAATGAATATATGCACCCTGCAAAATGCAAAAATAATTAATCAACCCCCCTAATGCATGATTTGGCACTTCATACGTTGTGTAATTACAATAGGCCACTTTGTCAAAATGGACTTAGTGGACTTCTAATTTTTCTATTTACAACCTCTTCTAATAGTTCAATTCTAAAAATTTACAATGCAACTTAGAAATACACAATTTTGAAGTTTTATCAAAGCATTACAATATAAAAAAGGACCTAATTCTAAAAGTAATATTTGTATCCACACAAGTCTATAATCTGTTTGCAGATCTAGAAAGTAGATAGAAAATTATTCACTTTCAAAAAAAATAGAACTTGATTTGGAGTCCAAATGAGCCCATATGGAGTGTTTAAAGTTGCAAAATGCAGGATTAGATAGGTATAGTCACTAAAAACTACAATTTATGACAAATTTGTGTATCAAAACTATAAAATAATAGCACCACTAAAATGTTTAGGAAATTTTAACCAAAAAAAAAATTGCACCTAATTTGGAGTTTGGATGACTAAGATATGGCCTCCCAAAGTTGGATTGTCAAATCAAAATGGAATACGAAGAGGGGCCTTAGTATCAAAACACTATGTTAAATTTGATATCCAAATGGCTATCATAGTAGTGCAATATGGCTTGCTAATGACAATCAAATGACCATCAATTTTAAACTAGTGATCGACTGATGTCAATGAAAAAAGCTGCCCTGGGTGACATGGTAGGTGATGTCACCATATGCATACTATACAGATGTGTGACATTTCATGTAGAAATAGTCTACATGGTAATGACATCATGCTAGGTATGACTACTTCATTGGCACTAACGTAGAGGCTCTATGTCCTTGCTAATGTTTTGTTCACTGTTATTGATAGGGCATCATAGAGTTGTTGCTAAGTGGGAAGATTATGGAAAATATGACTCCACATGGTGGACTGGAGGCTTACATAGGTGGTTTCAAAGAAGAACAGGCATTGGTGGTAGTGTTTTGAGAAATTGTTGGTAAGAAAGATGTCGGGTACTGAGTCACCACTAGTGGGAGTTAGAGTAATGGTTGGTGTTATGAGTGGTGCTAGATTTGAAAACTTGCATGAGGGATGTGGGACTTTTTATCCCACATATGCTATGTTGTGGGTTAAAGAAGTGTATAAAAACACTTGGCCACAATCACTAAAGAAAATGCAATGGTTGTCAAAGGTTTGTGAAGAGACTGCCACTAGTGGATATGTCATGCTCGTATGGTGGTAACACCTGATTTGTAAAGTGGTTGACTAGTTGTAGATGCTACTAAATATCCTACAAGGGCTAGGATTTGACCACCCAGTTCCTACAAAAAATAAAATTCTTTGCAAGCCTGATAGGCCAAAGAAAATTTTCAAAAATAGAATCTGAAAAAATGCAATAATGTAAAGAAAGTTAAATTCAGATCTAAAATAAAATAAATGTGCAGATCTCATAGATCATACCAAATTTACAAATTGGGCCTTTAGGTGGCAATTTTCAAAAAAAAAAATCCTCAATTTTGAGTATGGCCCAACATAGGCAAATTTATAGTCAAATTTTACTGAATCAATGCTTTGAATGCAATGGTGAGGTTCGCTTTGGCTCTAGATGCTCCTAATAGTTGTGGATACTTTGAATCTAAATTGAGGTGTCCTTAGAGAGGTGAAACAAGAATGGTCTCCAATGGATATGAAATAACACTCGTATGGCTCTGATACAATGTAAGAATTTGCCTTAGGGAAAAATCACCCAAGAACAAGAAGCTCAATAACTAGCACAAAATAGACCAATAGAGTATGATCAGAATAACAGTATGAAATTATATTGATGTAAAAGTACACTAGGAGTTCCTAGATATAAAAACCTCTAGAATTTTTCTAGAATGTCTAGGAGTTAGCAATATGATAAGACTTAAAACTATTATCCTCCATTAGGCACAATAGTTAGTGTGATGATGAGAGGATAAGCCTATAAAGGTGTGTCATGTAAAATTATGTTGTAGACACCATGTGCTAAAATAGAGCTACTAACTCTTATGTTTACAACATGAAAACTCATATAAGTATGCATACTCCTAAGTGTCTAACTAATAAATAATAAAATAATACATTGACCTAAGTAAACTTAAGTAAATTGTAAATAATAATTAATTATTTACACTAAAAATACAATCATTCATAACTTTTAACTCTAATCAAATTTTGTCAATCGCTTTAGTCAAATTTGGTGCAACTTGGCCCTCTCCAACATATTTCAACTTTGGCTTGATCGAATTGTTCATTAGGGAGATATGGCACCCGTATTGGGATTTTTTAATTCTACGACAGTCCTTCATTCACACATGCTCAATCAATAATCATCTTCTTCTCAATCTAACTTTCCATGCATACAAACATCTAATAGAACATATGATACATCATATTAGGTATCTCCCACAAGCATCTATAACAAAAAGTGGGAGAGCATAGGGCATCATATAATCCTCAAAATAATTTTTTGATTGCACACAAAGTTAATCTAGAATAGTCAATACAAACTTGACTTCCCTTGATTCAAAACTTCATAAAAACACACAAACTTGTATGGAAATGATAAAAAACTTAAACTAATAACATTTCACTCTATTTATAATCAAATTTGTATTGAAAATAGATTTTAAATATGCCAAGAAGGATGACTATTCCTTATGGCAGCAAATAACCACTTTGTAAGGAATTTAATTTCATTGATTCAAAACTTTTTTTTACATTTCTTTCCTCAACACAAACAATCTCTCAAACTGCCTTCCAATCTTCCTATCTTCATACTCATGTGGATCCTCATTAAATGTATCCTCTACACTCCCACAAACTGATACCAACCCAAATAACCAACTCATGACTCCCTACAATAGTCTAAAAATGTTTGTTCACAATTTTTGAGTTTATAAAAGTTGTTAAGTTGCCAACTACCCTTGTCAACTCAACCCATACATGGTATATTTGCATTCTTTTATTACTTAAATTCCTTCTAAATATCCTCTTAGGAATTCAATCCTTATATTTAGACCTATAGTATCCCCCCAAATGCCATTAAGGCTTGCAATATTGATCTTTTTACAAAGTGATCAAAAACATATTCAAAACATGATTAACTGACCATTAAGGTCTTATTACAATTCCAATGACCTCTCAAGATCATTTCTATCCTTTATTCCCCTAGGATCTATTCAATGACCCTATTTTCCTCATAGGCTCTTGTGCTTGGCCCTGGTGCTCCTACACCATAATCCACAACTTTAAAACATTGCCAAGTCCTCATGGACACCTACAAAGAAACACATGTCAATAAAAAATTGAGGTCTTCATCTTAACCTTTGGAAAATATAGATCCTCATGGACCCATGTAATTCTATGCAACTTCATCTTACATCTTGGCTTGATCTCTATCATCAACATTTGTCCACGTTACATCTTCATACTCACCATCATGTCAATCAATATTTTTGATTCATCTTGTCTTAACTCCATTCTAGGAGAAAAAAAATTCATGTTTTGGGCCTCCTCATGGCCCATCTCTACAAACATAGTGTCCTCTTTGAAGGCTTCTCCCTTATGTGCCTATAAACTACATCCATAACCTTGTCATTCTTCAACTATAGCAACAAACTCATTCCATAAATCCAACTCATCTTCAAGACCTTCTAGGCCTTCCTCTATGCTACCTCCTCTAGCATCTACCAAGACTTCTTCACAAGTTTCTATACCTCTCATAATAGGTGCATCTTCTACTAAAAGAGTACCCATCCTAGTACCCTCTTCCTATCTCTTCATCCTTGCTGCTGCAACTAGTCTCTAATAGGCCATCATATCTTCTTCCTCTTGAACCTTAAGTGCCAACTTGTAGCTTCTTTGAGTATCTCCTCAAGTCTCTCCAATATTTCTTTACCTTTATCTAAGGCTTTCTCTACAATCTTTATCTTTTCTTCCCTCTCTTTTCTCTCTTCTTCTTGCTCTTCCAAAACCCTTCTTAGAATTCTCAACTCTTCTTGCCTCTTCTATTCTATTTTTTTCTTCCTTCTTCTTTCTTTCTTTATCTTCTCTACCCTTCTTATCACCATATAGGTACTCCTTCAATGCCTTAACAAATTCTCTTTCACTCCTCATCAAAGCCATCTCTTCTCACCAATCTAGGATTAATTAGATCTCTAGCCACCACTTTGAAACACTCAAGGAGGATATTTCAACTTCAAGCATTAACAAAGGGATTTTAATCCTCCAAATCATAAACCTTTCTCTCCCTCTAATATCACTTGATTAAGAGACCCTAGGTGGACATACAACCATTCATACTATAAGGGACTACCCAAGTGTTTCTACAACAACTATCAAGCATCTTCATTAGGATCCTTGTCATTGATCCCTTCAACTACTTCTTTATCAAAGTGTACATGCAATGTCTTGTGCCACCATAGGCTTGATGCATCTTATTAACATCACCATTGTCCCCCCAAATAATCAATAGTTTCATCTCATCCCCACACAATACCTAATCCCTTCATAAAGCTTCCCCAATATGTTCATGAAGGAAATTCACCACAAACTACCATGTTGTTGTCCCTTACATAGACCTAAATATAGTCACTCATAACTTTTGACTCCAATAAAATTTCATCAATTTCTCTAGTTATATTTGGCACAACTTTTCCCTCTCCAACATATTTCAAATTTTCCCTAATCTAATAGTTCATTAGGGAGATATGGCCCCTGTATTGGGACTATTTTATTTTGAGAAAGTCCTTCATTCACACTTGCTCAATCAATAATCATCTTCTTCTGAATCTGGCTTTTCCTACATACAAACATCTAATAGAACATATAATAAATTTTAATAGGTATCCCCCACAAGGATCATCTATAACAAAAAGTGGGAGAGCCTAGGGCATCATATAATGCTCAAAATAATTTTTTGATTGCACACAAGGTTAATCTAGAACAATCAATACAAACTTGATTTCCATTTATTCAAAACTTTGTTTTACATTTCTTTCCTCAACACAAACAATCTCTCAAACTCCCTTCCAATATTCCTACCTTCATACTCATGTGGATCCTCATTAAATGGATACTTTATACTCCCAAAAATTGATAGCAACCCAAATAACAAACTCCCAACTCCCTACAAGAGTCTAAACCTGTCTATTTACAATTTGCAAGTTTATAAAAGTTGTCAAGTTGCCAACTACCCTTGTCAATTCAACCCATACATGGTATATTTAAATTTTATCATTATTTAAATGCCTTCTGAATATCCTCTTAGGAATTCAATCCTCATATTTAAACCTATACTATCCCCCCAAATGCTATTAAGGCTTGCAATATTGGTCTTTTTACAAAGTGATCAAAAACTTATTCAAAACATGATTAAATGACCATTAAGGTATTGTTACAATTCCAATGAACTCTCAAGGTCATGCTTGTCCTTTATTCCCCTAGGATCTATTCAATGACCCTAGTTTCCTCATAGACCCTTGTTCTTGGCCCCGTTGCTTCTACATCACACCATCTATCAACAAAAAGAAAAGTCTTCCTAAATATCCAAAAATGATGTTAAGACTTGATCTCAATCACATAATGCAACAACATGATGTTCCTAAAGGGGCTTGTACTATAGTTATGCCAAACATACATCCGTTGGAGGAAAATGAACAAAGTGTACCCTTGCTCCTAACTTTACCAAATGTTATGACATCAAATGTTATGGATCCTCCCATGAGTATATCATGTGAAACATCAATCATGAAAACCCCTGTTGACATACAAAGGAAGAGCCTTATTGACATTTCACCCATTCCCAAAAGGAACACATATCATTTCCAAATTAATATGATGTCCCAAAGAGAAACATATAACACACAAAGGTATCGAAAAAACAACCCAAACATGATGTTCAACTCTAGAGGGCATAACCAACTTCGGAGATAACAACAACCTATAGTGGTATAAGAACATAACATTTACAATGCAAAACCAAGTCTAAATCCACTTAACATGAATATAAAATATCAACAACAACATCCACCATAACAAAAACCTCAAGTGGTACAAGTATCCAATGTCCCTAAAATGAAATCCAATGT
Source organism: Cupressus sempervirens (assembly GCA_028749045.1). Lineage (NCBI taxonomy): Eukaryota > Viridiplantae > Streptophyta > Pinopsida > Cupressales > Cupressaceae > Cupressus > Cupressus sempervirens. The sequence goes on along the minus strand of CM053789.1, from coordinate 559,498,795 downwards.
AACTCCACTTGACTTACATGCAATGTACTAACAAAAAATCTAACAATAGCAAGGCATGTTTGCTAAACAACAAGTGCAACTCAAATAACAATTGGAATACTAAATATGCCTTAAGGAAAAAGTTTCCTATCAACAACACTTATTACAACAACAACATATGCCACAACAACCTCGAAAGATACCTCTACAACAACAATCACATACATGGTCTCACATGAAACCAACAAAGGTATCTCAACAACAACTACAACAAAATGACACAACAACAACCACAACAAGTGAAACAAGAACAACACATGATACAACAATTACAATCAATACCATGACATGTACCATAGCAAGTACCCCAACATGTACTATAACAAATACCCTATTGTCTTTGAGGTACTAAAATACCTCCACCTCCTAGTGACACATCACCTAACTCTTTAGACACAAAAATGTTGGAACTGAGTAGACATAGTTCTTACCATAGAAAATGATATACTCATAGAAAAAAAAGACTTGAAGAGAATAATATCATAAAAAACCCTAATGAAGAGTTATTACAATAATTCAAACAACTTTCCAAACAAGTCGAGGCATTGGGAGTCCAGAAGAAATAGGACCTATACACAGAAAGGTAGATAAAAGTTTGTATATGCCATCATTCCCAAAACATTTTGAGGCACCTAGATTTTTAAAATATCAAGGAAAAGGCAACCCCATTGATCAGATCAGGGAGTTTTGTGCCTCTTGTAACAAACTCGATAATGAGCCCACCTACCTCATGAGATTGTTCCCTCATTCTCTAGGTGGGCCCGCATTCAAATGTTACTCAAGAAATCCTAGAAACATCAAATCTTGGTTAGAACTAGAAGAAAAATTCATCTCCCACTTTTCCTTCAACATTATAAATGAAGTGACACTTTTTGATTTGTGCTCAACTAAATAGAAGATAGGAGAACCATTTATCACATTCTTATTATGTTGGAGAAACTTGGTCAATCAATGTTCACTAAACATTCCTAAAGAACAACAAGTTAATCTATACATTGAAAACCTAGTCCCCAACTTTATGTATGAACTAAAGATCAAAATTCCAAGCACCATTTCCAAGCTGATGAAAAAAGGGGCTAGTATTGAAGACACTCTTATCCATAAAGGAATCCTCAAAATGAACAAGGAAAACACAAACACAAACTTATCTAATGACAAGGTGAATTTTTTCTCCAAAAACAATAATGTGACCAATGATGGAATTGTAGATGCATGAACAATCAATGCAGTACAACCTCAACTAACTCTAAAAGGTGCAAACCCTACAAGTTCACAAACTCCCAATCAAACAAAACCTCAACCAAGGTAAACTTTAAGAGAGCTGCCTCCAAAAAAAGATATAAAATATTGGTGAATCTTTCATTATTTTGAAAAAAACAAAATTATTTATATTCCTAAATCTCTCAATTTTGTATTCTAAATATGGTTAAGATTGGCAATTATTTTCGAATCATTTTGTTTTTGGTATAAAATATTGACAAATCTCAATAATAATAGGAAGTCCATCAATCACCATGGAATATTACAAATCAAAATTGAACATTTTTTTACCTCATGGAATATTATGAGGATCATTACATATACTTTAAATCAATAGTGAAAACTAAATATTGGTGATATCTCCTTAAAGTAACTAATAATTATGATAATTATTGGACAATTCAATTTAGTTTCTCCAATAATATATTATATTAAGGTGACTAAAATCTAATCATGTAACAAATATTGTGGCGAATATTTGAGTTTAAATTTCTTAGTAAAATAAATTATTGAGTGATTTCAAATATTCTAGAACTAAATTTTATAAAATTGTGGTGATTTAGGTTGTATCAAATCTTAAATTATTATCCAAATTACTAGCCCAAAAAATCTAAAATTGGCCAATTTGTGAATATTAGCCAATTAAAAATACCTTGACCTCAACAATAGAAAATTGAGACTTCCATGCAAGATAGACCTCGAAGATATCCTCAAACCAATTACAGGAAATTCACACCCTTGGGGACAAATCTTGAGACTACACTTCAACAATTACTTAGTAATAACTTCTTGCAATTACCCTCAATCAGAGATGAACCATTAACTAAGGCCTCTTCATGGGATGCCAACAAATTTTGTGATTACCATTGCACCAAAGGATATAAGAGCTCCTCATGTTTCTAGCTAAAATATGCAATATAAGACCTCATTGATCATGGTGTGATCATAATTGATCCATCACTACTAGCATCCAATTTTGATCACACTATTTTTAAAGATCCTTTAGGTAATCATGACAAAGGGAAAACCTCTAGTTCAAACTCTGACTCATAGGCTAACTACACATGAACTAGTTATGACTACACCATTAATTTTTTCAATGAATCTAACTCTCCCATATACACATTCACCTTAAAGGGTGAGGATCTTCATTATATTGTCACTATTTGTTTTACCAAGATCACCCTACTTGGAGCTCCTTCTAGACCTATTTCCTCTACTAGACTTGCACCCCCTAGTAGACCTAATGCTCCTACTTCATCTTAGTATAGCCTTGTTGAATAGCTTGGCTAGACCCCTATGCAAATATCCATCTTGGACCTCCTACATACATCTCCCCAACATTAGAAGATCTTGGATCAAGCCCTCAAAGATTTAGTAGTACCAGATAACATTGATGTTCTAGGGTATGGTTGGGAACCTATCCACAGTATATCATATCACCTTTTTCCCTTGAGATATTCCTAAGGACAAACCCAACCACAATGACCCCCTTCACCTCAAGAATCTTATCCATAATGCCAAAATTAGATGTGTCTTGTTAGATGGTGGAGATAAACTACACATCTATACCTTAAAGTTTTCAAGGGTTTGGGTTACTCTAAAGAAAATGTAGATCCCTCTTGTAGAATCACAATAAAGCTCTTTGATGATGGTGAATGCTTCTCCATGGGCATTCTCATATTACCCATCATAGTTGGTCTGGCTACTATGAATACATTATTCTAGGTCCTATATATTGACATGAATTGCTACATGATACTAGGATAGCCTTGGATTCATGCTATGCAAGTAGTGCCATCTACATATCATCAATTTCTAAATTTTTTGTACACCAATGTAGAGGTTACTATCCTTGGTGATCCAAATCATTTCCATTTTCACACTAATCTAAGAGATGCTACTACGTACCAAGTCCCAAAAAATAATGAAGTACACCCCATAGATTCCTCTAAATATGTGGACACTGATATACTCATCAATAAGGCCAAGGAAAAGTTGAAGATTAAAGACAATGGGTGTGCAACATACTTTATGTCTCAAGTATCCCACACTAGGGAGTCACCAGTTTCTCCCCAATCTTATGATAAATCACAACTATTGCAAGCACAAAAATCCAATATCAATACAAAAAAAGACACACTCATAAATTTCATTAGTGGAAGTGGCCTACCTGAAGAGCATGTCTATGAGAATACATTTTTTTTTAGTAAGAAAGAAAAAGTAGAATAAGAATCCCCTCTTATATCTCCTAACAAGTATGGACCTAGGTTTAGTATCATGCAAAAATAAGGCTATGATAGATGTAGTGGTCTTGGATCTTAGAAACAATAAATATTTGAACATATCACTACAAAAGGATGACCTCCTAGTTTGGTGCTTGGATTCAAAACATTGCAAATAGGTCCTTCTAGTACTAAGGTACCTACATGTGAGACTGTGAATGTTTTGAATGATGAAAAGGCATTTGAGGACACCCAACCAAAAATAAATAATCCTTATACACTTGACCATATATTTTTTGACCCCAATAATACAATTGAATCTAATATCCATATTTATACCTTTGACCAAAGCTCATTCAATACTAATGATGACATCCCCTCAAGTTATCTTGAACTATTGGATTGGGACTAGCGTGGACTGCCAATTTTTTATCGATTCCACAATGATGATGGTCTTGTACTAGACTTCAAAATCTATGAAGGTGTTATGATTGGCAATCACAAAGAAGAAATTTATCCTAAAGAGAACACATTGGCATATTTTGGGAAGTCAACTCCATCTTCCAGATGCAAAACTAAAAGTAAGGAAAGTATAAAAAGCATAGGTCTCTTGGTGAAAACTGAAAAGTGGCATTAGACAGTGAAAAAGAAAAAGTTAAGCATCTCCCAAGGACACAAAATGAACAATTCTATGCTATGAATATAAGTTTTCCAGTGTTCAACATGCCACAAAGTATTCTTGAGCTCTCTCAATCAGTTTTCATGTGGGAAGTCATTGGTCTCAATCCTCCCAATCCTTGCTTATATCCAATTGTCTATCCTCAAATCTAGCTACCCAACTAATCCCATACCCAAAATCAAACCTCTATATAACAAGCCTTTGAATATATCATCATCAATGGTATTTCATACAACAACTCGTTTCAACCAATTATCCTTAGATGCCTTTATTTGCAAGAAGCAGACACTGTCTTACATATGGTACATGATGGTATATCTAGAGGTCTTTCTGGTGGTTGGATTTTAGCTATAGTCTCTAAATAAATCATATGTAGTTATGATTGGTCATGAATTTAGAGGATATTAGCTAATAACATTGACAACAAATTTCTTCTCAGCATTCGTCAACAACATTCTTGATTCTATCTAAAAGTCCTAAAAATATATAAAAAATGGAAAAAAGTCCTAAAGAAATATTTAAAAAAAGAAGATAAAGTCATGAAAAAGAAAAGAAAAAATGGCAAAAAGTCATGAAAAGAAAGAAAAGAAGAAAAAATGAAAAAAATCATGAAAAAATGGATGCCATGACGAAAACCTGGCAAATAGGAGTCTTGGCACAACAATTTGAGTCAAGAGAAAAATTTCATCCAATAGTGAACACCTAGAAAATAGGTTCTTTGGATAAGTACCATGGTTGAAAAGTGGCAAATAGGTGCCACGCATAATTAGTTATTGCTCCTCAATATATTAGGATTCCATCTAGTTTTTACCTCTTTTGTGATTCCCTAATCATATCCTTCATATTACAAGACATTCCTAGTCCCTTATCATGGCCCATGAACTGGTTAATGTCCATTGTTATCTTACCCAAGTGTCACCAGCATGTACATACTCTATCTCTGGCCTTTGTACATAGTTTGTGTCTTGTTTGGGGGCATATTACCTACATGGTGCACGAGTTTGAACTTAAATTGGGGGCATATCCCTAAGAACTTTTTATCCACCATACTTATCACATAATGGATTGAAGCTAACACTTGTATATGCTTTTAGGATCCTAAAAAAATCCTAAAAATTCAAATGTGATCCTGAAAAAATCCTAAAGATTTAAATATGATCCTAAAAAAATCGCAAAAATCATAAAATGCCCTGAACAAATTCATAAAAATCATAAAATATCTTGAAAAAATAGTTAAACATCATATAATGTCCCAAAAAAAATACTAAACATCATAAAATGTCTTAAAGTAAATCCTAAAAATTGTAAAATGTCCTGAAGAAATGAGCAACAAAAAAACATCACATATCCTTAAAAAACCCTAAAAATGATAAAACCCACCAAATGTTTGTAATAAACCTTGTAAATAGTTACTATGGATAATAATCCCTTTTTCTTAAACCCTTGCACTTTCATAGACTAAAACTCAAAGTACACTTCCATGACAATCACACTATCTAAGCAATGTGAACAAATACTCAAAATCCAATGTATCATTATGAACCTATCAACTAAATCAACAATCAAACCTACCACATGATCAACTTATCAAACACTCTATGAAGAACTCAAATAGTAAAAGAAAGTAATAATAAACAAGAATAGTTTTTGTCTCATGCTATTTAGTGAGTGACTTATTTTTTCTTTATTTTTCTTTGATCATGTTCTTGTGCCACTCAATGATATCAACTAATCTATGAGAGTGGCTAGGATGGTTCATGGTCATATTTTATTTTCTATCTATTAAAAAGTACCTTTGACAGTGTGAGTCATGTATATATGCCCCAAGAAGGACAAGGTCATTTTTCTATCTGCGCTGTGCTTTTTTACACCAAAGGTTTGTATTTGCACTATTGCCCTTTATGCCATGATTTGTTGCATTCCATCCACCATATTAAAATAATGCTCCATTTAACATATAGTGCACTTTTTAAAAGCAAAAGTCCTCACCTAATTCTAACTAGTACTCATCTCATCTCCTTAGTCTTCTTTCATTCATCTCTTCATCAACCACCATGATCATGTATTCCGATATGCCAAATCATCTTCATCTTGCATTCATGCATTCCTGCAACTTCATAAACTATATGTCAACCTTTTATGGCTTTCCACCACATATGACCTTTTCTTGACCAAGTTTGACCATATTTGACTATTTTCAACTAATTTCACCCATGTTATAACCTCTTTCTATCATTTTGGGCATGTACACAAACTTTCAAGTTATTTCAAGTCTAGTCGAGTTGATTTTGGCCCCCAAAGCCTTCTAGGGCATAGTCTGCACTATCAAAGAATAGTTGGGCTTCCCAAGTATGCTTAGGGTGAACTTGCTAATTTTTTAGTTTTTTTGACATTGAAAAATGTTCCCTAGGCACACATAAGAGCATTTTGGGTGCGCTTGGGGTAGTTAGATGCCCAGAACTACTCCTAGAACCCCTATATTGCACTCCAGAGCACATTACTTTTGCATTTAAACTCTAATTTTCAATCCATCAATTGCATTGGATTCATATCTTCATTATGAAAAAATTGACCTATAATTTTCATCATTTGGTCACTTTATTTAGTGGTAACATGTGAAGCTACTCTCGAGGGCCCAATTAACCCTACTTTGCACTCTGGACCCCATAACTTTTGCATTTGAACTCTAATTTGTAATCCATTAGTTGCTATGGCTTTTTTGTCTCATTGCCCAAAAATTTACCTATCATATGCATATCTTAGTCAATTTCTTAAGGGGGAACACATATATATCATTCCTACTAGGGCATGTTGTTATGATTTTCTCATTAGTCATTCTTTAACACAACGCTCTAAATCACATTGTATCAAAGAGGGGGAAAATGTAGATGCTCATAAATGGTTTACATATACAGTTTAATCACATTTTCATACTAACTCATCCCATTTTATCATTCCACTAATTCTAATCTTTTGGCCAACTTGATTATATCTCAATAGTGTATGTCATCATTCACATCCTCTTTCACATCAATTGTAGATCATTTTGGAAGCATTTCAACATCATTAAAATCACCCCAAATCAACTTAGAATTAGCTAAAATCAACCATAATCAACCTAAAACATGTCAAATACCTTAAATCAACTATCATTTGTCCATTCCTTTACATCTCTTAATACCTTGGAAACCTATCAATCTAACCTTAGTACTATCATGGCTCTTAGTGCTATGTCAAATTATCATTCACATCATCTAATCTTTAACATTTTCAAGTCTCTCACTATTAGATCATTACATTATCATATCAATTTAATAGCATTGACAGTGTCCACTGATGTTATTATAATTGACCCTATCAATTAATCTATATCCCATAACATTTATAATGTCAGTTAAATGTTACATGTCCTTAATTCATGTCATGTGTCCTTGGCATGTTATCAATCTAAAGAGTCATTCAATTTGACCATGGCTTTGGTATACTCATCATCATCCTAAGAAATTTTCATAATCATCACATTTTCATAAAAGGATATTGTCATACTTATTCAATCAAATTGGCCAATCATTTGCTAATGTTCTCTATAAGGATTAAATAACCCATAATTTAATCCTATGTCATTTCATTATTTACTCTTCCTAACTAACATCCTCAATTAATTGATTTTGTTAATTAATTGATTCATCATTCACAAACCATGGAAATTGATGATTTCCTAAGTCATATTTTCCACCATTAAATTCCATTTTACTAGTTTACATTTGTGTGGACAGATGGATTTTTAATTCAATTATTTCACATAATATTCACATAATCTTGACATTTTCATGACACAAGGGCATGCCACATCATGCATTCTCTATCTATACTTGGCTAAGAATTTTCATAATTAATACATTCTTATTCCTTATGCATATCTATAATTGGGCTTCCATTGTCATAGACTCTTCTTGAAGTGGGTTTGAGGTGTCATATGACGAATCATATATCTTCCACCATTTTAAGCCATGTTTGACTTCCAAGTGTCATACAATCCTACATTTGGCATCTTGTGGCATATGTGTTAGATTCTCAAAGGAAACTCTTGCCAAGTTGCATATCCAAGGTGACTAGTCCAATGCTCTCATCTTGCATGTTGATTATAAATTGAGCATTATTCCTCTTATTTCCAGTCCTAAGTCTTTAAAGTCCTAAATTCTTAGTCTCTTTATGATTCAAATCACTTCTTCTAGTACTCTCATATCATTATCATTATCATATACTTTTCTTTCCCAAATGTGTGCATTATAGGAAATTGGAGCTACATCATATAGAGAAGAAAGAATGACATGAGAACTACAAATTAAAGAGGGGGCTTTAAGTTTGTGTTGCTTTATTTTTTTTATTTGGCTTTCATGGTAGATGAGAGGGTATCAATGTATGTTTATTGAGTTTTTTATTTCCTCATAGTATGTTAGATATTAGCCTATTTTTTGGTCCTACAATTGGATATGTTGTCAATCTGGTCCTTTCATGTGTTACATATCCAAGGTGACAAGTCCAATGCTCTCATCTTGAATGTTGAGTATAAAGTGAGCATTCTTCCTCTTATTTCTGGTCCTAAATCCTTCAATTCTAAACTTCTTAGTCTCTTTAAGCTTTAAATCACTTCTTTTAGTCCATTTTTTAGGGTCTACATTTTCCCCCTCTTTGATACAATGTGATTTAGAGTGTTGTGTCAAATAACCCTGATGAAAAGGACAAAAGAGCATGCCCCAATAATGGTGGTATATATTCATATTATAGACACTAAAAAATAGGTCATGTCTATGGTTTAAACACATTTTCATACTAACTTATCCCATTTTCTCATTCCACTAATTTTGATCTTTTGGCCAACTTGATTATAGCTCATTTCAATGGAATGTATCAATCAAAATTAGTCTACATCTATCGATGGGATACTCCTTCACAAACTAACTATGAACTAGTCTAAATCTATAAAAGAGATACTCCTTCAAAAATTGAATATGAATTAGTCTACATCTATCAAAGGGATACTCCTTTGAAAATTGTATATTAACTAGTCTGCATCTATCAAAGGGATACTCCTTCGAAAATTGAATATGAAAACCTTTTCTAATAACCAAGTAATGTAGCTATCTCAAATTAAGATAATCTCAATGATTGCTAAGTTAAGGTGGCTCTTCAATAGTGCTACAACCATACATCAAATAAAAGTTATGCACAAAAAAAGTATTTTTCAAATGATTTTTTTACAAAGAATGAGAAAAGATAATAAATTTCAATCACTCTTCCCTTTGGCTCCCACCTATTAGCTTCCCAGCCTATGAAGTAGTGCACTCATAAGCTTAGACATATGTAATCTAAAAGACAAAGAAACATATATCAAAAATTATTATATGCTCACCAATTATTAAAGATCAACATCTTTTGAATTCCTGGAAGAATCTGTAGATCCTTAGCCTCAAATCCCTAGCTACTACTTCCCATAAAATAAATGGAAAATCCCAACATTGATTTAAGGAATTATTAAATCAATGTAAAAGAGAGAATATAAAATGAAATATTGATATTCATAAATTTTTATTGTATTGTATTAATAAATTTGTATTGGTATTAAATAGATGATAATGCAACTTACATTGATGTATTGTATTCATAGATGCCTAGAGACAAGTATACATGTTAGTAAAAATGGCATGTATTAAAGAATGTTGGTATAAATCAAAATTAAAGTATAGAAATGTAGTTAACAAATAATTACAAAAAGGTACCTGATCAAGGTTGATTATTATTGTAGTTCTTGATATGGGAGAAGTAACATGATCTAGATAAGAAACAGGACTACGCATTGAAAATTTCTTTATAGGGCTTGCAAGAACACTATTTGTGAATCCAAAAAATCTTGTCATGGCTCCCTACATTATTTAGATACAAAATTTAGCTGGTTATATGAAATTATTTGATGTATATATATGTATGTATGTATGTATGTATGTATGTATGTATGTATGTATGTATAGATTTAATTGAAGGTGAGTTTAGAGGTTGTCAATTGCAAGGAGTTTTGACAAAAGGTATATTGGTTATCATGGAATAAAATATGGATGCAAGGTGCATTCAAAGGTCATCCATATTTAGGATGTTCGCTTGGTTTTTCACATTGTTTACGTTGTTCACATTTTTAAGAATGTGCGAGAGTTTTCTCGCCCATTTTTTTTAAGTCCTAACTTGTTGTTAAACCTTGTGGTGATTCGATGAGGATCTCATATGCACCTAGCCCACAAAGACATGTGTTGAAATATTTTATTCCTATATAAACTTTTCACATCTTCAGAAAGCATGAACACACCAACCATTGAACTAACAAGATATGATAGTTATGAAAATTTTGGGCCCCTTAAGGTATTCTTAAGGTAAAACTTGACTTGTGACCATGTGATGTATGCTTAGTCACAAATTCACTATTTGAAACTAGATGATATCCTTCTAATCTATGAAGTTGTGCTGACTAGTGACATGACTATGTTGTGCCTTCACAACCCCTAACAGAGTGAAAAAAGATAATCATATTGTCACATATTCAAATCCTTCATTTAATGCAAAGGAAAAGGACTTAGGGATATAAGGAATGAATTAGGTTTTTATGTACCCCTATCAAGTTTGCATGGTAATAAATGAAGACTCAGTTTAAGGGTTAGCTACTTCCTATATTCAATTGAATTCTCTTCAGATCTAGACCAAATTCAAAAAAATCATATGGACTCTCTACACTTTAGGCTCTATAGGACCAAGGTAGGTGGATCTTAGGGATGAGAATGACTGGATATTTTCTAATATTCTTTTCCACAGTTCATTCATTCACACTAATCTATCTAGATCTATCCCTTATAGAACATATTGGTTGCAGTTCTTCTTAGATTTGTAATAACTCCTTGATTATTGTAGCTACCTATATTGTAGAGAAATATTATTTCAAATAAATGAAGACCAACAATTTTATTCTTCATTACATAAAAGTAAGATTGAATTGATTTATATCTGCTTTGTGCAACCAAACAATTACATCAATTTGCATAACAACTTATGCTTAGTGCCTTATCCATTTGTTGTATAAAGTCACATCAGTAAATACTTGACCTATGTAATTTCCTTACAATTAAAATTATTAGTTGTTAACCCTAAACCCCATACTTATGATATCCCTCTCAAATGCTTTGAAACCCTATTTATGGAAGCAACTACTTAATTCCTTGAATAAAAAGAAACAATAAATTGACGTACAATCCATATAAGCTGTGTTAAATTGCATGAATTTTGATTACTCAATCCCAAAGTAACAAGCATATGAAAATGGAGAAAAAATTTAGAGACATAGATATTGAAGACTCCCTTCTTGTAGTAATATTCTTTGAAACTAGTACATTACTAGTATAAACTCAATAACAACTCTAGATATGATAGACTTATTATTCAATATTCTTAGAATTACAAAATCAACTCCCTCCTTGTAGTAATATTCTTTGAAACTAGTACATTACTAGTATAAATTCAATAACAACTCTAGATATGATAGACTTATTATTCAATATTCTTAGACTTACAAAATCAAATACATCATATAATTAACACAAATAAAATTTGACCAGCTACAAACAATAGCATAAACACTATAAGTTATATAGACTTCAGGCCCTCCTCTAGCCTTGGGAACTCACTTATATAGTGTGAGATACAACAAGCTATGATCATAGAGGGAAAAGGATAGTTTTCCTTAGAAAAAAAGAAAGAAAAAAGGAAAAAAGTTGTTGCTATCAAAAAAAGAAAAAATTTGGTGCTCTCTTGCAACTTTACAATAGAATGTCTTTATCACTAATCGTCTTGTGGTGGGACCAATTCTATTGTAGCAATTGATTGTTGATCTACTACATCTAGTGATTGGCTTTGTTGCATGTGTTGCTCTTCCAACTATGGAACCACTTGGCTTATACTTGATGTATCAGGCTCAGTGAACTAGATATTTATCACAATTAGTTGATCCCTTGCCATACCATCATTTTGAATTGCCATGTCCATAGTTGCAATTGGTTTTTTATTATCTAATCTCTCTATTTGCACCAATACTTCAATTAACTACACCTTTTCTATAGCAGTAGACTTATCCACATTTTCTCCTTCAACTCCCTCTTTCAATCATTGTGTTAATGATAAAACATAATCAACTACCCACTTGTCAAATAGTTTATCATCAGACTAATTGAAACTCAATATTTCTTGCTCTTTTCTCAAGAAATTTCCTCCAATTGTCCTTATTTCTTCAAAATCTTGTTTAAAAGAATAAAAATAAAATTGTACTTTTACCACTTCCTCTATAGTTTTGGCAAACTAAATATACTTTCTATAATTTACAACTATATTAAGCTTGATGCTCATTAATTCATTCAATTATTTAGCCCATTCCTCCTTTTCTCTTATCTAGCCTATACCTTTAAGTACATGTGGAAAGAGATTAAATTTTTTACCAAGGTATTTTGGGAAATAATTATTTATTATTCTTTGATTAAAACTTTCTCTTACAATCAAAATCGAAGAGATCAATAGCCTAGTCAAAAGTTTTATCAACTTGTTCATTAGAAAACTCAATCACATGACAACAAAGAGTTGTGATGATATCATCCCTACTAATCCATTCGTACAAAATTTTCCTTAAAGTTTCCTCATTATTAATTAATTCATTCCGTATCTCTACTAGTTTTCACAATTCTAAATAAAATGAAGGCCAACCAACTCTATCCACTACATAAAAAATTGTATCTCTTATCTACATGCTTAATGCCCAATTCCACATGCAATGACCATATTTTTTCCTTATCCTCATCAAGATCCTCTTTTGTATTCATTTCTAGCTCTTAAGGAGTACTAGGAATCTCTACAATTGGGATGGTATTAAAAGGTGGTACTAGAGGAAGAGGATAAGCAATATTGAGCTGACCAAATTGTGTACCTACCTTTATTTTCCCAAACTATTTATCCATTTGTGCAATCATGCTTTCCAATTGGTTGATCTTCTTTCCTCTTTCTTTGTAGGCATCCAATACCTTTTAAAATTTATTATTTAACTCTTAATTTATTCTTGTCTTTAGCAACAACCACAACTCCAAAATCAGCCATTTTTTTAGTCATTCAAGCCACTTTGTCACTATCTACCCCTTCTACCCTATAAACCATGAGACTGCCTATGTGCTCAAAATTTGAGACCTATTCAATTTTGGCTTTGTCTCTCTTTTTAATAGACTATATGACCAAGGCTTGATGGTCATCACTATATTTAAACCCTTTATGGGCATGCAAAACTTCCTCCTTAGTTTTGAACTAGGTGTCTTTTTCTTTTCTAACTACATCAAATATAATTGCATTAGCAATATCCCATTTAGGAAGTATCATGATCCCTGAGTCCTTTAGTAGTTACCTCCCCCCCTTAGTGGTTATTTTCTCAAAATATTCTATGAGGCTAGCCTTGACCTCTTCTTCAATTTTAGAGTTGTTCTTATCACATTGATGTATTTTAATTTTCTTGCACCTTGCCTCAAAATTGCTAATATTTCTCCTCCACAAAAATTGAGTAAATGCTCTTTACTTTACAAACATTTCATCATCAAAAAACTTCTTAGATGCCTATTCCACCATATGGTCAATTTCTCTACCTTGAAATTCTCCTATAGTAAGAGCTAATGATGGCATGGGAGGCTCTTTAGGTGCTCCTTCCTCTATCTCAATTATAGTTATAACAATATTCCTATCATCTCCCATTTATTTTAGTTTCTCCCTTAAGGAGTCTTCAACATTTATTTGGATAGGGGTTTGTAAAGAAGAACACTCTTAAATCTTGGAAGAGTAACCCTATTCTAATTTCTACTTCTTTGCACTAGGTGCAGTGGGAGGACTCTCTGATAGTTGTCTCTTATAAAGAGGCACACATCGAATATTTCTTGCCATAATATAACTAGCTCTCTTCTACATTGTGTACTAGCCCAAGTTTATGAATACTATGCTAGCAAACCTATTTTCTACTTCAATAGCCTTGTCTAGATAATTTTGAGTGAAAATTTCTTTCTTTTCATTTAAGGTTTTCATAAACCAAGAAAAATTGTTCATAAGCATATCTATTTTGGCACCCCGATTTTTTTTTATCAGCAAGGGGATTATACTTTGCCTCAAAGGCATTAACAAATTCAAGCACCCTACTATACACTTTGCATTTCTCTTTTCTAACATCTTTCTCTTGTAGTGAAAATTGATTTCTAATTATATCTTCAGGAAAATAAACAATATGTTCATGTGATTTGGTTCTTGCCCTCTCCTTAAAAAAATATAGAAACCTTCAAGATCTATAAAACAAGAATGGGACTGGGCCATTTGGTATTTTTTTTTTTAAATTCTAATTGACTCTACCCTTCTTGATAGAAACAAAATTGTAGACAACAATAATATGAGGGAAGAAAGTACCTTTAGATCTGCCTAATAGTTCCTTTTCTTCTAACCCTCTTACTTGCTATAAGAATTCTTCAATCCCCACCTTCAAAGGTACTTGATATGGAAACACATGTAGTTTCCCTAGGAAATGATACACTCTTAACATAGTAGAAACTGAATATGGGATAATGTCTCCCCAATTATGCCTCATCTTTAGTCCTTTGGCATGATGCCTTGGTCTAATCAATTTGAGAAATGACTGAGGTATTCTAGGGTTATCTCCAATCAATATAATTCTTAGCTTGGAAGCTAAATACCTATCAAATCTTATGAAAATTGCATTAATGACCTCCCAAGTCATATCAATGCTCCACATCTGGACTAGTAATTGTTGGAAATACAAATGGGAAATGTATACTTTTGAGGGGGGGGGGGGGTGGGTGAATCAAAAGTACAAGTCTTTAACCAATAAAACTTTTAACTTAAAACAATACATGCATGAACATATTGAAATAACATGTAAAGTAAATGCATCCATATAAACACTTGACAGAAGATATGATTTCCCAAAAACCCTCCAATGAGAAGGTAAAAGTGGGGTTGGGATGACATCCACAATTCTTCACTACTACAACAATAAAGTTCACCTATTAAGGTTACATAGTTTGACCATTTTCATGATCTGCCCTGTGAAAGGCCTACCCTATTAAAGGATTACAAAGGATTGTTAGATCCCACCTTGTTAAAGGATTTTAACACCCTACTAAAAGTGTATCTGGCTAAAGGACTTTAGAACAATCACTTGGAATGTCACCCTATTAAAGGATTTTACAATGATTGTTAAATCAACCTTAGTCCAAAGGATTTCACCCTACTGATATAGTTGTAAGAAAGTAATAGTAGAATGTTTGATCTAATACACTTACAAAATTTTTCTTTCTAATTTCAAATCATAGTTTTGTCCATCTTGATCCTCTTCATCAGTTATATCAATGTTGTATAGTTTTCTCCTCTATTTTACAAACTAATTCTACAATTGTTTCACACTTCTAAGTCACCTTGGATAATCCACCCCTTTCACTTCCTTCAAATCTTCACTCACATCACTTCCTCATTCATATTTAATTATGGGGCTTTCTCTCCTTTTAAAAAGACTTTGGTGGATTAGGGTCAGGTATGAGTCTACGATTGAGATTCATTCATTTTTCTTGCCCAATTCCTTCCATTTTTCTAATTGGTTGCATAAGTGAGCTTTAAAATGGTTTAAATAATTGTTTGTGCCATAACAAACAACTAGGTCCATTCTATGTTACTCAACACTTGATAATACTAATGCTCGACACTTGAACTTGCTCAGCATCAACTATTCACTTGGCATTTGAATTGCTCAGCACATGAGTGACTCAAAACTCATTGTAGCTTGACATCTATACATATTATAATTGGTATGTATTACTAGTTTGACATGAAATTAGTAAATGTCTTAAGTGTGTTGACACTCAATTGTAAAAACCAATCTAAGATCAATAATCTCCCCCTTTGACATGAGTGGAAAAAACACTTAATCGTGCATAATAGATCTAATATCCTCAAGTATATATACATATAGTTTGACATATGTACAAAACTTCAAAATTTTAAAAACTCTATAATAGACTCATATACCTCAAATTTTTTTAACTCCTCTTGAGTTTATTTTCCCATTATGTTTCCATAATTTCTTCTCTTCTCAAAGAAGATTTGCTTCATGCTTATACTCTTTATCTTTAAAATTACTAATACTCTATTTCTATCTGATATACTTTGTTTTTTCATTGGCTAGTTGCTCCCCTAAAGTTTTCTCCCCCCATTTTTGGGTTATCTCCTCCTCTATTATCTCCCCCTTTCATATACTTCTCCCCCTTCTATTATCTCCCCCTTTTTGACACTGATATCAAAGGGTCTATACATTGATTATGTTTTTGTCAAAAAAATTCTTGTGGACTTCCATGATGATCTTCAAAGTAGCATCCCAATTGTCTAATGCAACATTTAAGGATTTTATCTAGATGGTTGTCTCTGCTGCAAGATGAATTAAATCATCCAATGTTGAAAGATTAGGGTCGTTCTTTATTGTTTTTGCATAGACTAGTTCTTTTTGAAGCATTTCCATATGGAGGGTAAGGGAGGCTTGTATATTAATAAACTTGGCTCTTATGCTAGACTCTTCTAATGTTAATATAGCTAGTTGATTTTGTGTATGAAGCACTAAATGAAAGTGCTTCTCACCTTGAGTTAGATTTTGAGGCAGTCCCATACTTGAAATCTTCAAATTCATTTCTAGACCAAAATCATGTGGCTCATTTCTTGTGTGAAGAGTGTAGGGTCACACAATTTTGTTTACAATGAGAATATGTTTTCAAGTACCTTCTTCACTTTCTCAATTTTATTAGCCAACTCAACTTTTGATAGTGTTATCTCACTAAATATCTTCTCATTGACTTTTTCTTGAAATTTCTTTTCAAATCATTCCTTGAGTTTAACATTGGTTTCTTGGTCTTCATTTGTCACCTATTCAACAATATCTAATAGTTTTTCTAATATACATTTTGATTCATTAGGTGTTTGCAAGCTAAAAGCATCTAAAAAGATGTCTTTGATCTCCTAAAGTGCTTGCCTCTATTTATACTCCTTCCTAAGTATTACTTGATTCTTATTTCTTTCCAATGCCTCTTGCATGATATTAATCTACTCTAAGTTCATGGTTGCATAATCATATTTTGGTATCACTATTTCTTCATCTTACAATGCATCACCATAGTGGAATACCTTAGCAACCTTTGTTGAGCTAGAGCTTGTTGCTAAAATATGCAATGGGTTCTTGGTATCTAAAGGACTTTAGTAGGAGTGCTAGTTGTTGGTAAGTTTACCTATGTCTAAATGGCTTCTTGCTCCTTCTCCTTGGGCATGTCTTTCCCTTCATCAGATTTTCCTTGATCAATTATGACCAATTGTGGTGCACCTTGTGTTTTTGTAGTTGGTATAGAAACATCTATCTATCCTACTTGTTCTCTTGTAGGCTCCTTTGCTTCTGCAGTTTGAACTTCATCAACTTTTACAAGTGTCAAACTTTGAGGATTTTTCCTCTATTTTTATTAATGGTTGAACACTAGTAGCTATAGGGATGGCAATAGGTGGTTCTTGTGTGTTCATCTTTTCCATTGTTATGTTAGTGACAACCTTTTGTAGTTCATCCATATTGACCAATACAAGATTTTCACGTAGCCTTGCTTGTAATGTGGATTGGTCTAATATCTTTTTAAAATATTCTATAGTTAATGGATTGATGTTCTAAGGTGATTTTTTAGGAACATCTTTCACTATTATATTCTCTATAGTTGTGTTTGTGTCATGTGGAGGGCTCATGGGTAGCAATTGGGAGTCTTCAATACTCTATTTTGCTTGTTGCTCCTCAGCTATTTCCATCTCAACTTTCTTTTTGTTTCATCTCCTCCACAGTAGTGTTTTATTTGTCTTTTTCTATTTCTTCCTCCTTTTCCTCACCTTCTTCCTCATTATTCCTTCCCTTAAAGGGATCTGCCTCTCCTTCTTTGATAATTGTTAATCCATATATTAATCTCCACATTTATGTGGACTTCTTCACAACATCTTCAATTTTATTCAATAAAATGCTAAACGCCCTATGTTTTCATTCAAATCTCCTACCATATTTCTTATTAGCTTTGGTTATTGTCCTTTTGACAATTCTAGCATCACTTATGTCAATGTAGATTCTCTTATTTCTTTCTCCATATTTAGGAAATAGTGACATTTATTCTCAACAATTGTATATAAATCTTTGGCCATTGTGTTATCAAATTTAAGAGGGTATTCTTGAATTTTTCTATCATGGCATATACAGATTCTTCAACCATATTCTGATCTTCTCTACTCAGTTTATCAAATTCAATGTTTTTTAAACCAATCAAATATGCATTATCTCTAACATTATCAAAAACTTTTTCTAGATTAGATTTGGGAGAATGACTTACCATTCTGAATTGGCTTGTGTCCTCTAACTTCATCTTCTCATCATTTGACTCTAGTTGTGCTACATATTTTCTTCTTAGTTTCTTCTACATAGGACCAGTCTACTTAGTTGCCTTGGTTTTCTCTTTTGCTTGCTCCTTGGCCTTTTGAGTGGTTTCCCTTGTAGTCACTGTAGGTGTTGGAGCTATAGGCTCTATTGCACTAGGATTTTCCATCTTCTTTGCCTTAGGTTGTACATCTAGCTATGTCTTTGCTTTTCTCTTCTTTTCTTGAGGCTCAGATGATGCTTCATTAAAATCTCCTCCCTTTTCACCTTCTTCTTCTTGATCCTCACTCATTCCTTGGGTCAAAGCAAGAGGTTCTTGACCTTGTTCTTCTTCTTCATCTTCTTCTTCTGCATCATCTTCTCCATCATTGCCTTCTGCACCTTCCCCAAACTTAGCTTTTAGCTTCTTCACTAGTTTGTCTTTCTTCTTCAAGGTTGATGTGGTCTTTAGTTCCATTTCCACCTTTGATTTAACAACATCATAGTTACCAAAAATTTACCAGTTTTATCAACTTTTTCAGCAAGAAGTACAGTGATTGTATTTGAAGCTTCATCAATATTTATTTCATAACCTAGAGGCCTTAACCATCTAACTCTAGGTATTGTAGCTTGGATGAAGGTATAGTCAATGTCTACTAAAAATAAAATATCATTATAATATTTCTCAACTAGGGAAATGGGAATTCTCAACCTTTGTTTCATGGACTACTTGAAATCTTCAAAATAACTAGTCATTATTGACTCAAAATTCACACCCATTTGCACAATATACCCATTGATTTATATACCAACTAACTTATTTGTCTTCCATCCTACTCTACCAAAATATGGGAATTCATTTTGAACATAGAAAAATATACAAATTAGTATGGAACCAAACTTACATTGAGCACTTTTAGATTTCATTATTGCTCCTAGGTTTTCAATTATTTGTTGCAACTGGAGTTCTGCGAGATCACAGGTGTGATCTTTCTTGACTATCTCATAGCCTACATTAACTGCTATACATGGAACACTATTTAGTTGGCTTGACTAATAGAATTTGTGTGATATGACTCTAACTAAAAATTCAAGAAGTGAATCTTTGATAGTGTCAATAGTCATACCTTGCTTATTCCACTTGGCTCCTATATTTCTCTCAATCACCTCTTTAGAGTCACTCCTCAAAGTTTTGGGCTGATCTAGGGTTGGGTATCTAGTAACCCTATGTACAATTCTCTTTGAAATTTTGATGTTTCCACCATCCAGCCATAGACAATTGTCATGTATTTTTCTCAAGACAATTCTGATCCATTCAGTTTTGGAGATAGTTGGAAAATCTAGTGCATGGGTTAAGCCATTCCTCTCTACAATTTTGAATTCTTCCTTCAATACCCCATTTTCACATAATTTATCATATGCTTGTCTAATTTTCATATCTCCAATCCCTCCTAACTTGCAATTATAACACTTCCTCACATCTTGAACCATAACAACCTTATGCATAATAATAGATAATGCACCCACTGGATCATTCTTGTATGCAACTTCTAGTATTGCCCTAAAATCTAGTAGTTTGACCTTGTTGCTAACTAATTGAACTTCAAAAGGTTCCTTCTCCTTTATGTTCTTTGAACTAGAGGCCATTGTGTAAGATAGGGTTTAGCAAATATGAAAACTATGTAGCTCAGTAGATGAAGAATACCTTAAAAATTGATGAACTGATGCTTGATCTCCACTATGATCCATGCAAATGCTTTTCCCTTTCTTGTAAATAACTTCTTCACTCTACTTGCTCTTGATCTATGTTCATAATGACAAAAAAATATGTGAAATTTTCCCTTATACCCTTTCAAGTAGTAGCATTTATTTTATGGTACATGTATAGCTCTAAACTTAGCTTCAAAGAAATTTCTATTTCACTCCACATTCATTGGTTCTATCATCACTTGACAGCTATAAGAATTACCCTTACTCAGCACCAATAGAAATTTCCTTGACTTGATAGCTCCTATTGGCTCAACTTCAACTAACTTTGGCTGACAACATGACACATACTAGTGCTTTACTTGGCAATTGAAGAGGACTTTTTACACTTGGAAGTAATGTGAAAACTTAATGATTTAACCATGAAATTTACTTATTATCTTGCATCTTTCTTCATGCTAATATATATATATTCCAGTACTAACTTCTTTTGGAACTAACATATGATAAAACATTTTAAAGTATCAGTCCCACATACCTTCCTTTGCTTAGTTTGATGAGATGTGATCACTTGACCTATCAAGTGAAGTGATCCCTTCATTTGATGTATTGCATCCATTTTTCTTTCTCCATGTTTTTTTCATCTCTCCTTTCATGTTTTCAACATCTACCTTGCCTTTTCCTTTGTTGAACTCTAAGTTAGGTGCCTTTTTCCTTGTTGGGTAGTGCTTGCTGATATGACCTATCTTCAAATAGCTAAAGCATGTAGTTTGACTCAACCATCTGTTGTAGTTATCACTAAAGTGTGTTCTTATGCAATTTTCAAGGATATGTCCATATTCTTGACAATAATGAAACTATGTCTTGTATTGTAATCCCAGCTATAGGAATTTTCATAGCTTCTTCCCTTTGTTGCCTTGTTTGATGATAATGTGGACTTGGATCTGCATTCAAAGGCTCTATGTCCAAATTTCTAACAATTGTAGTAGTGTCTCTCAAATTTTGGTGCATGCATGGTTCTAGTTCTACATTCATGTGCCTGATGACCTTGTTCATTGCACTTGTGACGATGAGTCATATTCTTAGACTTAACATTTTGACTAACATTCTTGTTCCTGCAAACATTAGTTGGATGTCCCTTCGTACCACAATGATGACAAGTAGGTTTAGAATTCTTACCTTTATTGTTTCTTTCCTCAGTAGCTTTGGACAATTCTCCTTCTTCAGTGCTTATGTAGACTAATCTTTATGTGTCTTTACTAGATCTAGGATATTTTAGTAGTTGCTCAAATTATTTGATGGCTTCATTTGGCTTGTTGAAACTTTCAGCAAATTCCTTTTCTCTTTTGAGGTCATTCTGTAGTTGTTCATTTTGCAACTTCAATGTAGTTATTTCAATGTCCTTTACATTCAACTCATGATGAGCATTCATCATTTGGCTTAAGGCGTCCAATTGCATGTTTGAGATCCTAGATAGCTCTATTGACTTTTCTTCCAATTTGTTTGCCAAAACTCTTTTGTCTTCTCCAATCATGGCCTTGTCTTCTATAGCTTTCTTCTTTTGTTCAATCACCTCACATAGTAGTATAGCTTGTGATTCTTGTTCCAATTTGAGATTTCTAATTTCCTTAGCTTGTGCTCTGTTCTTGTCCATGAGATCTACAATTGCTCATCAAATTCATAGGAGTTACCATCTATAAATAACTTTTTAGTGTCAATCTCTTTGTATTGTGTGTCATTTTCTTCCATAGTAATCTCTTTCCTTCTCTTTAGTGAACTTCTTAGGGCATCTCTAGCTCCATTTAGTTTTTTTAGTAAGAGATGTATCTCAATCTCTTGATTCTCAATGGTCTTTCAAAAGTTGTAAACTTCCATTTCAAGATCTTTTCTCCATGCCATAATGCTTATCCTGATGAGAACTCAGCTCTGATACCAATTTTTGGAAATACAAATGGGAAATGTATACCTGAGAGGGGGGGGGGGGGGGGGGTGAATTAGAAGTACACGTCTTTAACTAATTAAACTTTTAACTTAAAATAATACATGCATGAATATATTGAAATAACATGTAAAGTAAATGCATCCACATAAACACTTGACACTAGATATGATTACCTTGAAACCCTCCAATGAGAAGGTAAAATTGGGGTGTGGATGATGTGCACAATTCTTCACTACTATAGCAATAAAGTTCACCTGTTAAGGTTATATAGTTTGACCATTTTCATGATCTACCCTATGAAAGGCCTACCATGTTAAAGCCTTACAAAGGATTGTTAGATCCCACCTTGTTAAACAATTCTAACACCATGCTAAAAGTGTGCCTAGCTAAAGGACTTTAGAACACTCACTTGGAATGTCACCTTGCTAAAGGATTTTGCAATGACTATTAAATCAACCTTAGTCCAAAGGATTTCACCCTATTGATATAGTTGTTAGAAATTAATAGTAGAATTTTTGATCTAATACACTTACAACTTTTTCCTTGCAGATTTTAGATCATAGTTCTATCCATCTTGATCCTCTTGATAAGTTATATCAATGTTGTATAGTTTTCTCTTCTATTCTACAAACTAATTCTACAATTCTTTCACACTTCTAAGTCACCTTGGATAATCCACCCCTTTCACTTCCTTCAAATATTTTCTCGCATAACTTCCTCATTCATATTGAATTATGGGGCTTCATATCCTTTAAAAAAAAAAATTTGGCTTAGGGTTAGGTATGAATCTATGATTAAGATTCATTCATTTTTTCTACTCAATTCCTTCCATTTTTCTGATTGGTTGCTTGTTGATCACATAGGGAATCCAAATAGATTCAATCTTATCTTGAAATTTTTGAGAGCTATCCATAAGTCAGCTTTAAAATGGTTTACATAATTTTTTGTGCCATCACAAATAACTAGGTCCATTATGTGTTACTTAGGACTTGATAATATTGATGCTTAGCACTTACTATAATTATGTATTGCTTGGCACTTGAACTTGCTTGACATCAACTATTCAGTTAGCACATGAGTGACTCGGTACTCATTGAAACTTGGAATCTATACATATTATACTTAGCATGTGTTACTAGTTTTGCATGAACTTAGTAAATGTCTTAAGTGTGTTGACACTCAATTGTCAAAACCAATCTAAGATCAATAATAATTTCTATGCATCCTTCTCTATCTCTAACTTCATCTCTTTGTAGAAAAAGGTAACACCCTTGTACCAACATATGTACATCAACATCGAGTACCAATAGAATGGTTTTACAACTTTAGCTTTATTTATGCCTATTAATCCATCATGGATTTTTTCTAATAAATATGCAGTGAAAGAAAAAATTGAGCCCATGCCATATTGCAATGTCTAAGAAATGATAAAAAAATTGATCCTTGGATGTGATCCTCATCCATGCCATATATTTTATAGAGAGAAAAATATAGTTCTTGAGCCCTAGGATTGAAATATTTCCTTAACAATGACTCTAGGGTATTCCCAGTCACCAATGGTAATTGACCTATTTTAACAAAGTCTTCCTGCAATAGTTATCTCCTTAGGTATACCCATTTTGCATCATATCTTTCTTAAAATTCCTCCATGTCCATTTTTTTATGTACTGCATGATTAGATTTTAACCTAAAAACATCCCTAATTAGCTCTGGTGAAACCCTAAAGAGATTTTCTCCACTATGATTCTTGACCATCCTTCATACTAGGTCATATCTCTTTTCTATCATGCCTAATAAATCATCATCAAAGAAAATACCTAGGACATCTATCTTACCAATGTTGAACTCTCATACATTATTTAGAGGAGTATCAAGTTTTCTCTTTGAAAATAATTTGTGGAGAAGCTATAAACCCCCACAAGATGTTTCAAAATCTTTTATCCAATTGGCCTTTTCATAGAAACCCTCATTGACCAGCAATCTTGGGTTTTTAGGTACTAGTTATCTTCCTTTGGAAGACTTATTAGTTGATTGTGGTAATTGTTCCAAACATTGTCATGCACAATTCCCAACTGGTAATCTACCTATCCTAAGAAATTCCATCATGGAGGTATTTAATCTATATTATCTCAATTACAACTATGAATTCTCAACTAACCAAATATTTTTAGTACTCACCCATATAAACTTGTTTTCTCCACTGCGAATTTTTTTTGCAATAATTCATTGCTTTGAGGAAATGTAATTTGAAATTCTAAATAGTTTTGCACTCTAAAAATTTTAATCTACTTGGTACTCGATAATGAGAGGAATCCTAAATTTTATGGCAATTGGCATCACATGAACTTCCATTGATCAAAATTAATGTTGTAATAGTCATATTTCAAGTTGCACCATAAGAGCTGAAACCTAATGTCAAATTGAACAACTCCTTTTAAAACTATGCCAAATTGGATGATTCCTTTTAAAACTATTAAAAGATGCATTATGTTTTTCAAAAGTTGGCCACATGTCAATGTGTTTCTTCCCCTCTTTAATTAAAGTTCGTTCATCTTCAAAATCCAAGGAAGTGATAATCATCGATTATCATTTGATAGATGATCCTGAGTGATTCCAATTATTACTACATTCACTTAAAAGACATCAGGCCCACTAATTCCAACTCAACATCCACCTTTTCCTACACATTATCTTTGGTGAATTAGAACAAAACATTTAGCATATTATCCAACTCAGTGTCATCTAACAACTAATGACATAGCTGACCCAACCAAATCCATGTATCACAACCTTGCCTCCCCACTTTGGTTAAACTATATGCACTTTCAAAATGTAGGGAAGCGATGATGTTCAATCATCATTTGATTGATGGTTCTACAAAAATGACACTCCACTATCCTAGTAAGAAACATTCAACCAATAGGAAGATGCCAATCCATCAATTGCTCTAATAGTTTTCCTTTTGTTGCCCACATACTAAACTTGATCCCACTTTGTCCACATGGAAACTTCTTTCTTCCCTTCTTTCCTTAAACTTTGCACATATTTAGAATCTAGGGAAGAAATAATTGTCAATCATCATTTGATCGATGATCAAGAACTTGCATGATATACAATACTTTAAAACTAAGAAAAAGGGACCCACACATCCATGTGTCACAACCTCACATCTCCACTTTGTTTAAACCTTGTGCAACTTCATAATGTGGGGATATACCCATTCTTGGTCTTAAAATAATTAGTATTCAATGAAATAAAATCTCCAAGGGTTAGGATTATTGATCTAAGCTCAAATATTTTAAGTGTATGACCTTGCAAACAAGTTGATCACATAGAGCTTATCAAAAGACAACAACATTTTGTAGCACAACCTAGTGAAGTAGTAAAGTTTCCCTGGTTGCTGAGTCACATCAGTTAATTACTTAAATACCTTTTAGCCTGGGACTGAGTGACATAGTTAGTAATGCCTCAGTCATGTGGTCACTTGACTAAGAGAAGTATAATGAACCTTCACAATGACTTGGCTATCCATCAATTCTTATTTGATGATATTTTTATAAAGTTAAGGGCCTTTTACCAATTTGCATGTAGAATAAATATTGAAAACTTTGAGGAAAGATGTTGTAAAGTTAAAGTTGAGTAGCCAGAAAAAGAAGATTCAATCATACAAGATGAGATCAAGGAAGAAATGATGCAAGAATTTAGTAGTGTGACTCCTGAAGAGGGAAGAAAAATGATTAGATCAGCTAGAGTTTTACTTCTTCCAAATTGGGACATTGTAGATGCAATGCTTTTTAATATTATTACCAAGAAGTTGAGTACTTAGGAGAAAAATAAAAGGACACTCAGTTGTGCTAAATATAGTGAAGACCATGCTTCCTTTGTTATTTGGTCCTTAAAAAGAGGATTTAGAGCTAGTTATTCTGAAACTAATGATTCTAAATTAATGGAGAACTTGATTGTCAAAAGAGTGGAGGATACTCCAAATGAAGAGGCAACATAATTAAATGTTGAAATAATGACTCTTAAATTAGCTATTGTGAGGAAAGAGAAAATGTTTATACAAGAGCTACATGAGAACTATGAAAAAGTCCTAGATACCTACAATAAGGAAGTACAAAAGAGGATTAAACATGAAAATAAGATGAAAAGACATAAAGAATAGTCTAGATAACAAACTTTTTAATACGTGGATGGTAGAATATTCCTTAACAAATTAGTTGTTACTAGAAGAAGTTAAAAAAATGGATGTGGACCAGGATGAGTTACAAATAATTGATGCACTAGTTTGAATAGAAGAAAGAAAAAGGGAGCAACCAACTATGATAGTTGACATGGCTACTCAAATGAGTGATGTGGCACAAGAACAACCAATTACAATAGTGGATGTGGGTACTCAAATTGATGATCTAGAAGAAAAGTAACCAGTTGTAATCAATATCCAGTTATTAGAGCATGACACATCATGTGCAAGCCATTATAAGAAAATATTTCACCTTTATAAATATAAATTGAATGCAATATATATTAGAAAAATAAATCACAAAAAATATAGATTTATGTAAATAATAGACTATGAATTAATAAATTTAACTAAAAAATTAAAATATAAATATAATTTAATAATTAAATCTATCTATATATACACCCAAACTATCAAGTAAAAAAATTTAAGTGCTCTATATGAGAGATACAATATATAATCATTTTAGAAATAGGAAAGCTTACTTTTACTAAATATATTGTCCACTTAAATTATAAAACTTTTTTTCTTTGACTTATTGAAATTAATTCAGCCAAAACATAAGACAATTAAATTCAATCTTAGTTTAGTTATATTTTTTGCTTATTATAGTTCATGGAATGGGATCTCCTTAGGTCATAGTTGATATTTGGTGGCATTGAGCTTATGAAGAATATTTTCAAATTACCCACAATAGGTATATAAGTAGTACAGATTGTATTATTGATATTATTGAAATTAGCAACAAAATCCCTCATACTTACATTAGGTTGCTTCTTTATAGATGTCAATTATGTTAGTAGGACATGCTCATATTTTGTAGTGTTGAATCTTGTTTCAAACATTGTCCTCATCATATCCTAGTCTAT
Source organism: Cupressus sempervirens (assembly GCA_028749045.1). Taxonomy (NCBI): domain Eukaryota; kingdom Viridiplantae; phylum Streptophyta; class Pinopsida; order Cupressales; family Cupressaceae; genus Cupressus; species Cupressus sempervirens. The sequence goes on along the minus strand of CM053789.1, from coordinate 559,471,298 downwards.
GATTGAGGCATCAACTAGATGATAAAACCAATCTACTACATTCTCTATCAAAGTCTCTACAAATAGTCTTATGGCTACATCTTCATATGCCACTCCTAGGATATGACTTGGTGGGAAAAATGCTTTGATATTTTCATTAGTGGTGACACTTCCATCACCTAAGAATTTGGGAAATTTATTTCTTGAACTAGATGGGAGTGGATGATATGTCGTAAGTGCTAGTAGACCAGTCATTGTGGCCTAGGGGGCAGCCATAATTGTCCTAGCAAGGTATGGTGTAAAATTGACAACAAGAGGAGAAACTACTCCATGTAAGGCTAATACTTGGCAAGTGTTGTCTAATGAATTTTTTTTTATGGGTGGTGAAGGTGGCCTAATCCTACTCTTCTTATCACCCTTTCACTAAGGTACTTCTAGGATAGGGAAACCAAGTTTTGTAAGCTTTTCAAAAATTGGGTCTTGCCCATCTTGATCTTTCATGCTTCTAAGAAATCTTGATTATTCTAGGGTTGTGAGTTAATTTTTCCTCCAAGCTTCACAATCTACTTGCATTTATGTTCTTTAGAGTTCTCTCCTTTGAATAGCTTTTCCAATGCTTTGGCCCTAGCTTCTTCTTCTTCTAACACCTAGCTAGCATTTTTTTAGTGCTCTATATTTCTCATATTCCTCCAAACAAATGTATTCAAGGATCCAATTATGTCTTCCTGATTTTCTTGGAATCCAAGATTGGGTTGGAGTATTGGGACTATGTTCTCATGAGGTAACACCATCTTTCATCATGTTATAGGTCTATTGGTCTAGTGACTATTTAACTCCCTAGCAGAGTCACCAAAAATATTTTGGTAAACAAATTGTTCTTTTATTCTACTCTTCGAATGCCCAGTATTCTTCAAAATATCTAGTTACAATAGTTGGGAAATCATAGCTAATTGATTGACTTCCCATTGAATTCTTAAGCACAACTCCCTCAAATTTTGTGATTTGCAATGAGTCATATTTATTCCTAAATCTAAATGGGGTTTGTTCTTGACAAGAGAATAGGAAAGGTTACCAAGTTAGGCCGAAATAGAAACAAACTTAGGTGAATATTTGGGTCTTAAAACTAATCAAGGCTATGAACTCACACATCTTATGCACTCATATAAATTTATGAAATGTTAATGGATTCTATTTATGAATCAACCACTTAATCAAAAACTTCTAACTCCACTAAGGAAAAGACTAACTTGAAGAAAAACACAAAACAAAATATCTTTAAACTCTCAATAAGACTACTACTATATATAGCTTATTGCATTGAATAGGAGAAAAAAGCTCTATTTATTCCTTAACTCAATTAAATAGAAATAGATATCCTAAGATATCATAGAACAATGGAATAGTAAATAATTGACACAAAATACATTCAATTTGTCTCTACACCATGAAGTATTTTATCCCCAAAATTAGTTGCCCTTCTATTAATCTTTCAATTAGATAAATATAGGATTCTAAGATGACCCTTAAATTGATTCATCTCCTCAAAATTGACAAATGGAAATGAGCCAATTCTCAGTTACAATCATTACATGAAAATATGAAAGGGTGGGATAAGAATCACTTTTCCTTCTTTCCTTTTTCTGACTTCACCTTGTAGGCTTTTGCAATACCAATGATTGGGATAAAATCCTCATGTCTATGAACATGAATATTAGTGTTAGAATTCTTTAGAATAACTGAGAGGGGGTGGGGGCGGGGGGGTGAATCAGTTATCCAAGGTCCAAATGCCCTAATAATACTTTTTCACAAATTATAGTGAATCCATAAACTTTTCATCCATCCAAGCTTAAATCAATATGTAGAGATAAAACATGCAAGATCAACACATGACATAGTGATTTATGTGGAAACCCAATTTGGGAAAAACCACCAGTAACATGCTACCTAATTCTCACTCTTCTAAAGTGATGCCCTATTCAAGGCTTACAACACATTGTTAAATGTGACCTTGTTAGAGGATTTCACCATACTGTTAGGAATGGGCCTGATCAAAGGACTTTAGAACATTCACTTGGAATGTCACCTTGTTAAAGGATTTACAACATGGCTATTAAACCAGCCTAAGTCCATAGGATTTAAACTATCTGTTACAATTGCTAGAGAGTAACAATAATGGCTTGTTGATCTGATACAACTTACAACATAATTTGTAGATTTCAGATCACACTTCAGTTTAGTCCTTTTTCTTGGCTTTGATCACTTCAGCTCTAACAACTTGTCATCTCAAGCTTCACCTCCTTGAGTCTTCTTACTCATCATACCAATGTAACCATATCTATGGTCATCTATTGAAGCAGAGTAACTATGCTTTCTTACTCCTTAGCACCTCCTTCAACACTTTATGCTTTCATGCTTGACCTCCTCTCTTTTTTTTTTGCTTCATGACCTTATGACTACTTAAATAGAAATCTAGATTGTCTTTGCTGCTCAATTCTCCCTCTCCAATTCTAGGGTTTCAAATGGATTAGGTAGGATACAATGTATCTACCCCATATCTTGCTCTTATCTAGAAACTTTGTCTATAGTCCAGTTGTATTCTCCAAAAATGTTCTACATGGTGTTCTGTGCCACCAGCTCATCATTCTTATCTTCTTTTTAATTCATAGAATTCAAGATAACAACCTTGTTAGCTTAGATCTGATGAATCTTCAAATTTTTTAAACAATGCAGCAACTTGACACTATTATTTTACTGATGCTCGGCACCTCTGTGTTACTCGACACTTGTATTTTCTTGGCACTTGTTTCTTGCTTGACACTTGTTGTTGTTCAACACTTGTATTTGCTTGGCACTTGTATCTACTCGGCACTTGTTTCTGCTCGTTACTTGTATCTGCTCGACACTTGTATCTGCTTGGCACTTGTTTTTTCTCGACACTTGTATTTGCTCAACTCTCTCTTTATAATGAACTTAGTTAGGCTTTACAAATGACTTAGCTAAAACCTTACATCTTTGATATGTTTCAGTGTGCCCATTCTTTGTGTCTTAGAGTATGTCATCAATACATTTTTTCATCAATAGCCTAGCTGATCCTTCTACTTCATTACAACATCATAAATTCAACCTTTCTCTAGGTGTTCTAGTTACATCTTATTGATTGCCTCCTCCTTGTCAATCAACCAATTGATAGTATTTGGATCATTAAAGCAATTGTCATTCCTACAAGTAGCAAGTTTGACATTAGTGACAAAACAATGATTGAGAACATTCTTTACCAGTTCCATTACTTTTTATGTATGATCTCTTTAGTCATTCCCAACAATCTCCTTCATGAGCTTTTCAATCATTTCCAACAATCTCCCTCTTTGGCATTGATGGCAAACCAAACTGATCAATGGATTAACTTAGTTACCACCAAGATTGTATACATTGTTTGCTACTTTCTTGATTGCTGCATCCTTACTACTAATCTCATATATCTCCCTCTTTCTTTGTATTGATTAGTTTTTTGCATATTTCTCCCTCTTTGACATAAATGAAAAAGATGTAGCATCTTTAATATACACAATATAAGCTTTGGCTATGATGTCTTCTCCCTAGGTTACCATGCTTGTGACTGATTTGGAGTTTTTGCTCCTACTGTCATCCTCTACATCATTCTTCAGATATTTCAATGATTTATTCCTATCGATGCAAGGCAGCTTCCTTGTTATTTTATATTGCTTGAGTTAGGGGTATTACCCCCAACTTGCCTCTAAGATATTCATAAGAATCCTTGGGCAATGGTTTGGTGAAGATATCTGCAGTTTTTTCCTTTGTGTGAATGTACTCCAACTTCACTTGTTTGTCTTCTACCAATTCTCTGACATAATGATACTTGATTACAATATGCTTGGTTTTTGCATGCATTACTAGATTTTTGGATATGTTTATAGCACTTGTGTTATCACAATACAATATCATAGGTTTAGTTACCTCTTCTTTCATTCTTTTCAATAGATGTGTGAGCCACACAATGTTTGTGCAATTAACTACTACTGCCACATATTCTGATTCTGCAATAGACTGGGATGTGCATGTTTCTTTCTTGCTAGTCCAAGTAACTAGCCTTTTACCTAAAAATAATGCACCTCCACTTGTGCTTTTTCTGTCATCAATGTTGCCTCCCCAATTTGCATCTATATATGCATTGAGCTCAAACTTCTCATTCTTTTTGTAATATAGAACAAAGTTATCAGTTCCTTTGAGATACCTCATTATTCTTTTTACTGCTATGAGATGATTTTATTTGGGATTAGCAAAGAATCTAGCCACTATTCCAACTACTAATGCTATGTCTGGTCTGCTATGTACACCATATTGTAGTTTTTCAATCATGGATCTATACATTGTTTGATTGACTTTAGCTGATACATCATTTTTGGATAGCTTATTTCCTATTGCCATTGGTGTGCTGACTGGTTTGGACTCCTCCAATCCAAACATTTTAAGTATCTCTTTGATGTACTTTGATTGTGTCACAAATATATCATATTTTAGTTGATGTACTTGCAATCCAACAAAAAAATTGATCTCTCCAAACATAGACATCTCAAACTCATGTTTCATTTTGTCAGCAAAGCCTTTGCAAAGCACTTCCTTTCCTCCAAAAACTATGTCATCCACAAAGATTTCAGATACAATAATATTCTTACCTTCTTCTGATTTGATGTACATGTTGATATTATCATCAATTCTTTCAAATCCTATTTGCACTAGATACTTGTGAAGTCTCTCATACCATGCTTTGGGTACTTATATCAGACCACAGAGTGCTTTATGTAATTCACAAACTATATCCCTATTGTTCTCATCAACAAATCCATCTAGTTGTTCAATATAGACTTCTTCTTCTAGTATACCATTTTAAAAAGTAGACTTTACATCCATCTGATAGACTTTAAAACCTTTATATGTAGCATATGCAAGTAAAGTTCTTACTCCTTCCATTCTAGCAACAAGGGAAAATGTTTCCCCATAGTCTAATCCTTCTTCTTGAGCATAACCTTTGCATACTAGTCTAGCTTTGTTTCTAGTAATCTCACCATTCTCATCTAACTTGTTTCTAAATACCCACTTGGTGTCCATCACGTTCTTGTCAACTAGTTTGGCAACCAAACTCCAAGCTTTATTCTTCTTTATTTGATCAATCTCTTCTTCCATAGCTTTATACCAGTCATCATCTTGTAATGCACCATATACTGTCTTAGGTTTAGATTTTCTGATTAGACATGATTCATGTCTTAGTCTATTCCTTGTCATTGGTCTTGCATCTTTATCACCAATTATTTGTTCAGCAAGGTGATGTCTTTTTACATGTTTGGATAATCTTGGTTTTATCCTTGCTTCCATGTCTGATCTTTCAAATTTAGGGTCACTATGCACTGAGTTGTTAGATTGTTCCTCATCTCTTTCATGTGTATTGACTTTAGGATCAGATTGTGCATTTCTTTCATTCTGTAACTTAGCTTCTAAATGTAACTCGACATTCATTGGTTGTGACTCGGTTGAAACTAAAATTTGTTGATGAATCCCAATTTGATTGACAACATCCTCATCAACAGGCATTCCTTCATAAGAATACACAAAGGCTTTGTATTCATTCATTCTCTTTGGTTCTTCAGCTTGGACTTCTGTATGCTCATCAAAGTTTACATTTGCACTTTTCACAATTTTGTTAGTGTTAGTATTTAAACACTTGTATGACTTACTTCTAGTGGAGTAAACAAGGAATATACCTTCATCACTTTTTGCGTCAAATTTTCCATTTCTAACATCTTTAAGGATAAAGAATTTGCAACCAAATACTTTGAAATGTTTTACATTGGGTAAGTGACCATACCATAATTCAGAAGGTATTGTATTAGTACCTTGCTTAACTTGTACTCAGTTTAGTGTATGAATAGCTACACTTACAGCTTCTCTCCAGTATTTTAGAGCAACAATCTTTTCCATCATTAATGTTTTGGTACAGTCAATCATAGATCTATTTCTTCTCTCAACAATTCCATTCTGTGGGGCAGCTCTAGGAGCTAACATTTTTCTTTTGATTCCTTTTTCATTACAAAATATCTCAAATTCATTTGATGTGAAGTCACCACCTCTGTCTGATCTCAAGCATTTCAAACTTTTTTGTATTTCCTTTTCAACTCTAGCCACATACCACTTAAACATTTGAAAAGCATCAAATTTTTTCTTTAAGAACATAACAGTCATCATCTTGGAATAGTCATCAATAAATAACATTATCTATTTATCTCCTTTATAGCTTTGTACTTCCATTGGACCACATAAGTCAGTATGAACTAACTCAAGTACTTCTTTAGATGTATAGTTTTTTCTTTTGAAACTTGACTTTGTCATCTTTCCTAGCTGACATTGTTTGCACATGATATGATCAAGTTTCTTCAATTTTGGTAAACCTCTGACTTTCTTCATTTTACTGATATTGAGTAGATTGTCAAAGTCGACATGACATAGCCTTTTATGCCATAACCATTCATCATCAAATTTTGCAACAAAACAATAAACATCATCCATATAAAGATAAAACAGATTACTTCTTTTTTGATCTCCTTTTCCTATCAATTTACAATCAGTACCATAGATTTTTGTAGTTTTGTTTCCAAATTCTACTTTGCATCCTACATTGCCTAACTGTGAGACACTCAACAAATTGTAGTTTAATCCTTCAACATAGTATGCATTATCACATGAAATTTTTTCTGTGAGCTTAATGGAGCCTTTTCCTTTTATTTTACATGGAGCATCATTATCAAATCTAACACTATTTCCATCATACAAAGTAAAGTTAACAAACTTACTTTTGTCTCCTATCATGTGATGTGAGCATCCACTATCTATGATCCATCTGTCATTTTTGTTCATACATGTTACTAGTGCTATAGGTTCTTCTTCATCAGACTAATCCTTCATGGCTACATAAACAACTTCATCAGAATTCTCTTCAACTATATAACACTTCTTGCCTTTGTCTTTGTAATCTTTCTTATCATCTTCTCTTCTATATTTGTGCTTGTTGCCTTCCTTGTAATCCTTTTTTTGTGTACACCTTGCAGAAATATGTCCTACTTCATTGCAATTGAAACAAATGATAGACATCTTACCTTTGAATTTTCCTTTGCCTCTATGAAATCTTCTAGCTAGCAATGTTTCCAATTGTTCCACATCTTCCTCATCAATTTTACTATCACTAGATACATATTTCATTTTTCTTCCCTTCTTTGATTTCACCTGTTCAACATCTTTCAATGATAGCTTGGCCTTAAAAGTAAACTCAACATTCTTAGGTCTATAGTTATCAAAGTTGGATAACTCAAATGCAGTTAGTCTTCCCACTGTACCTTCAAAACTTAGATTGTTTCTTGGCACACATCTCAGTTCTTGTATTGCTGATACTCTAATAGCATAGATAGGGAGAAAGGTTCTTAAGAACTTACTATTAATAGTATCTTCATCCAATTGACCACTCAAACATCTTATTGCACTTACCACTTCCTTTATTCTAGCACCATACTGAGCAGCATTCTCACTTTCCTCCATTTTCATATCATCAAACTTTCCTCTCAGGCTTTCTCTTTTTTCTCTTTGGACATTCTAATCTCCTCCATAGATGTCTGATAGGGCTTTCCACATTTTGAATGTGGTGTCACATCCTTTGATATCATCAAATTCAGCATAGTTGAGTGTAGAAGCAATCTCCAACATTGTTTGATTGTGTTCTTGTTTTTTTTTTCAAATCTTTTGCAGTAAGAGTACCAGTTGTATCAACATGTTTAGTAACAATTGAATTTTGGGCATAATCTCCTACAGATCCAAGATGTAGCTTCATCAAACTTTTCCATGCAACAAAGTTGTCTTTTTTGAGCTTCAGAACTTCTCTCTTAGGCATTCTGATCTTTTTTTCTTATAGTCCCTTTAAACTGAATCAACAGTTTGGCTCTGATACCAATTGTTAGAATTCTTTAGAATAACTAAGAGGGGGGTGAATTAGTTATCCAAGGTCCAAATGTCCTAATAATACTTTTTCACAAATTATAGTGAATCCATAAACTTTTCATCCATCCAAGCTTAAATCAATCATCCTAGCAAATTATAGTAAATCAATATGCAGAGATAAAACAAGAAAGATCAACACATGACAGAGTGATTTATGTGGAAACCCAATTTTGAAAAAACCACCAGTAACATGCTACTTAATTCACACTCTTCTAAAGTGATGCCCTATTAAAATCTTGCCCTATTAAAGGCTTACAGTACACTATTAAATGTGACCTTGTTAGAGGATTTCACCATACTGTTAGGAATGGGCTTGATCAAAGGAATTTAGAACATTCACTTGGACTATCACCCTGTTAAAATATTTACAACATGGCTATTAAACCAACCTAAGTCCATAGGATTTAAACTATCTGTTACAATTGCTAGAAAGTAACAATAATGGCTTGTTGATCTAATACAACTTACAACATAATTTGCAGATTTCAGATCACACTTTAGTTCAATCCTTTTTCTTGGCTTTGATCACTTCAGCTCTAACAACTTTTCATCTCATGATTCACCTCCTTGTGTCTTCTTACTCATCATACCAATGCAACCATATCTGTGGTCATCTATTGAAGTAGAGCAACTGTGCTTTCTTACTCCTTAGCACCTCCTTCAACACTTTATGCTTTCATGCTTGACCTCCTCTCTTTTTTTCTTTGCTTCATGACCTTATGACTCCTTAAATAGAAATCTAGATTGTCTTTGCCACTCGATTCTCCCTCTCCAATTTTAGGGTTTCAAATGGATTAGGTAGGATACAATGTATCTACCCCATATCTTGCTCTTATCTAGAAACTTCATCTATAGTCTAGTTGTATTCTACAAAAATGCTCTACATGGTGTTTTGTGCCACCAGTTCATCATTCTTATCTTCTTTTTAATTCATAGAATTCAAGATAATAACCTTGTCTGGTTAGATCTAACGAATCTTCAATTTTTGAAATAATGCAACAACTCGGCACTATTGGTTTACTAATGCTTGGAACCTCTATGTTACTTGGAACTTGTATTTTCTTAGCACTTATTTCTTGCTTGGCACTTGTTTATGCTCGGCACTTGTATCTGCTCGGCACTTGTATCTGCTCGACATTTGTATCTGCTTGGCACTTGTTTCTGCTCAGCATTTGTATTTACTTGGCTCTCTCTTTCTAATGAACTTAGTTAAGTTTTACAAATGACTTAGCTAAAACCTTACATGTTTGATATGTTTCAATGTGCCCATTCTCTATGTCTTAGAGTATGTCATCAATACACTTTTTCATCAATGGCTTAGCTGATCCTTCTACTTCATTACAACATCATAACTTCAACCTTTCTCTAGGTGTTCTAGTTACATCTTATTGATTTCCTCCTCCTTATCAATCAACCAATTGATAGTATTTGGATCACTAAAGCAATTGTCATTCCTGCAAGTAGCAAGTTTGAGATCAATGACAAAATAATGATTGAGAACATTCTTTACCAGTTCCATTACTTTTTATGTATGATCTCTTTAGTCATTTCCAACAACCTCCCTCATGAGCTTTTCAATAATTTCCAATAGTTATTGTATCTTAAGAGCCACTTGGAGTGCTCTCTAGCTAGATTTTTGATGGCATTCAATCACTCCTTTATTTCTTAGATAGCCATGTGTATACACCTACCAAGCTTTTGAAGCTTTGACACTCTATTTTGATGATCAAAAGACTTATCTGTTAGGCTAACCAAATAATTAGATAAATTCTCTTGAATGATACAAACTCAAACTATCCCCTTCCCTTTTTCACTCGATTGGGAATTTGTATCTAGACCTCTTAGTAATTCATAGTCTCTATCTTGATCCTCCTTAAAATTTAATCTTAGTTTCCTTTAATCTTTCTTTTGCCACTAGGATCATTTTAGATTTTAATTTCATGCTCTATAGCCATTCAAATAAGGGTTCTTCTCCCTTAGGTAGAATATTTGCCTCTACAGCTTCCTTACCCTTCATGTGGATGATCATTTTCAATAAGGAAACATAATCTTCACTCTTGGCTTTCTTTACTGATAGGGTAGCCTATTTAGCCAAGATAATATCTTTCTCCATTTTGAGCCTTAGTACTACATTACCGAGTTTCCTTATGATTACAAGTCCCTCAGACTTTAGTTTTCTAGTCCACTCCTTACCAATTTTCCCAAAGTGGTTGTCTTCTTGTAACTAGAGATGATAGCTTGAATGTTAGTGGCCATAGGATCACTGGTGAATCACATTCCTGAGATGCTTTCTAGTGGGGTGACTAGTTTCCTAATGAAGAAATTATGTTCATGATTCTTTGCCTTTATTCTGACTTTACCTAGTTTGAGGCTTTCAAGTTGTCCTTCTAACACATCATTTCTTGATTTCCAAAGGCCCACCTTGGTGTCATGTCAAACTTCTCTAAGGTCTATAGAATCCAATGTGAAGTCTTTTCCAAACATTTCTTCAATTCTCCCTTCTTAGAGGGCTTAGCAGTCTCCATAGTCAAGTGTCTTGTATCAGGTGTAGATGCACAAAATTGGTTTATGTCTACTATTTAATCACATTTTCCTACTAACTCATCCCATTTTCTCATTTCACTAATTCTAATCCTTTTGCTAACTTGATTATCATTTGAATATATCCTCCATCATTCATATCCCCTTTTCGTATCATTTGTATATCATTTCAAAAACATTCAAATCAACCTGGAATCATATCAAATCTACTTGAAATCACCTCAAATCAACTTGGAATCACCTAGAATAGTCCTAATCAACTTGGAATGTGTCAAACATCCCAAATTTACCATCATTTTTCCAACCATAGGCATTTTCATGTCTCTCAATGCCTTGGAAATCTATCAATCTAACCTTAGTACTATCATGGCTCTTAGTGCTAGGTCAAAACTAACATTTACATCATCCAACGTTTGACATTGTCAAGTCTCTCAGTGTTAGATTGTGACATTATTATATTAATTTAATAACATTGATAGTTTCCATTGATGTTATTATGATCAACCCTATTAATCAATCTTGATCCTGTAGCATTTACAAAGTCAATTAAATGTTACATTTCCTTAATCCATGTCATATGTCCTTGGTATGTTATCAATCTGAATCCATCATTCAATTTGACCATGGCTTTGGTCTACCCATCATCATTCTAGTTGATCTGCATACTCATCACATTTAATCAAAGGATATTGTTGCACTTATCTAATCAAATAGGCCGCTCGCCTATTAATTTTCTCTTATAGGATTAAATAACCCATAATTTAATCTTGTGTCATTCCACTAACTATTCTTTCTAACTATCATCCTCAATTAATTAATTTTATTAATTAATTGATTCATCATTTACAAAACTATGAAAATTCTCAATTTCCTATCTAATATTCCACCTCTAATTTCCAAATTACTAATTTCTATTTGTGTCAATAAATGGATTTTTAATTCAAATATTCCTCATAATCTTGACATAATCTTGGCATCATCATGACACATGGAGATCTTACATCATGGATTCTATCCTTATGCTTGGCTAGGATATGTCATAATCTATATATTCTTATTCCTTATGAATATCTATATTTAGTCATCATCTTCATAGATTCCATGCTTTAAGTGGATTTGAGGTGTCACATGATGCATCATAGATCCTCCACCTTTTTTTCCATGTTGACTTCCATGTGTCATATAATCTTACATTTGGCATCTTGTGTCATATGGGTCATGGATTTCCAAAAGGAATCTCTTGCCAAGTTGCATATCTAAGGTGACAAGCCCAATTCTCTCCTCTTGCATGATGGATGTAAATTAAGCATTATTCCTCTCATTTGTGGTGGTTGAATTCCCTTGATTCTTAGTGCCTCAAGTCCTTCAAGTACTTGGTCCTAATGCATAATTCCATAATTGTCAAACTTCAAATCATTCTTCTAGTACTCTCATAGCATTATCATATCATAGGCATTTTCTTTTCAATTGTTTGCATTATATGTAATTGGAGCTACTTTATATGAAGAAGAAAGAAGGCCATGGGAGCTACAAATGAAAGAGGCAGTTTTGCTTTGTGTTTCTTTCTTCATTTATTTGGCTTTCATAGTAGACTAGATGGTTTTTAGTATGTGTTGATTGAGTTTGTGATTTTCTCATAGTATGCTAAGCATTAACCCATTTTATTGTCCTATAATTGGTGAACTTGATGTGAAGATCATGCTTAACTAAGTTGGGTTTCCTTGTGTCTGTGCTTGTACGTGCAAGGTAGAGCTCACTGGGAAGGGTATAATGGCTTTTTGCACTTACTTATCACACCTAGATTAATTAGGAAGCCCAGTAATATGATTTTAAGCTCTCATTTATACATTTTTTTAGCTTGTTATCTTGGGGTGCACTATGCTCTTTCTGGGCACACTTGATACCTCTAGGAAGTAGTTTGAGGGCCCTAGGAGTCACCATAACCCCCATATGTTGTTCATAGATTACCAAATATGCTTCAAAAAAACCAATTGTGCCCTTCTAGGCCCCAATTTCACCATGGGCATAATCTATACTTTTTGGGCACACTTGGTCAAATAGATTTCAAAATTTCAATTTTTGGGTATTGTTTAGGCACTATTTCCCCATAATCTGCTTCTACTCTCCCAACTACACCTAGATACTACCAACTATGCCCTTCTAGGCCCCAAGTGTAGCATGGGTGTAGTCTACAATATCTAAGATCACTCAAGAGTCTCCTAAGTAATTCTAGCCTTACGAGGTGCAGTTTGCTCTCTCACAACATAGTTGGTTCATAGAAAGCACCTAGTTTGATTAGAATCTACATCTAGAGTTTTTATTTCATGTTAGAACCCAGAGTAGATGATTTCATGTTATTGATGATCTATTTGTAGCATGTGGTGTTCATTGGGAGAAGACATTCATTAAAAAACTACTAGTTCCTATTTGCAAGACGTTGCTAAAGACCTATGTACTTGTCCAAACTCTATGTGTAGTTTTTGTAGATTAGATAACACTTCATTTGGTTCTCCAAAAAGATCTTTCTATTCTACTTAGTGTCCATGCATATTTTCAAACCCTAGGTGCTACATGGATGTATCATCTTCCCTTTCCATTTATGGATCTTGGGTGTAAGAGAAATTTGTGTGACTTCTATACAGAGGCCTACCTTGGACCCAAGACTCACAACTTGATGAGTCATAGGAGATGACCTCAAAGAAATAATGGGCCAAAGCTAGGTCAACATTCTAGCTTCTATAACAAACTTGATACCTTTAATGGTGTGTCGATGGTATTGTTGCATGGTAGCTCTCCTCCAATACCATTTTGGTGTGTTAAACCTTAATTCTTAGGGTTCAGAGACCTTTTGAGGAAGTTTAAAATTCACTTGTCGAATAGAATGCCCACACTAAATACCTTGTTTTAGAGGTCAAAAACCTTTCTATCCACTAGCTTAGGGGTTCATCCATGCCTATGAAGATATCCCACATTCTTGTAGTCCTTAGTAGAGACAATAGTCTATTTAGAAGTCATGCCCCTTGGGAAGTGAATCTTATTATCCTTGAGAAGTGAGTGCACTGTAAGGGAGAGCCTATGGTGCAAAGATTCTAGGTTGTCTACTCTAGATAAATGTAGCTAAACTTAGGTTCAAGTGGAATTCAGTGGATAAAGTATTAAAGCTGAGGTTATGGTGTATCTTTTCACTTTAGCAATAATTATTATTTCTTATTATGTCTTGTGTGTATGTAAAACATTAATCAAGGTAAAGCCAACTTGAAAACTTACACCTTGGATACTATTCAAACCTTTTCAAAACATTAAACATTGTCCAACATTACACCTCTTGTCAAAACATTGCAAACTTTTTCAAAAATACTTGAAACTTGGAAAACATGGCAACTTGTAACCCTAGAAGTTCTTTGCATGACCTAGATTCTACCTTTGCATACAATCCACTTGCATTTATCATCCTTTCAAACTCATACTTTTATTTTGTAGGCCTCATATTGCATCATTTTAGTCCTCATTATGCATCCCTCTATAGGACCTGAGAATAGTTTAATATCTAACATACTATGAGAAAATCACAAACTCAATGAATATACATTGATACCCTCTAGTCTACCATGAAAGCCAAATAAATAAAGAAAGCAACACAAATTTAAAAACCCCTCTTTCATTTGTATCTCCCATGTCCTTCTTTCTTCTCCATTTGATGTAGCTCCAATTGCATATAGTGCAAACAATTAGGAAGAAAAATTCTATGATAATGATAATGATATGAGAGTATTAGAAGAATTTATTTGAAGCATAAAGAGACTAAGAAGTTAGGATCTAGGATTAGAGGACTTGGAGGACCAAAAATGAGAGGAGGGTAGAGAGCTTTCATACATCAAGATCTCACTCACATTGGACACATAGGACATAGAGTAGAGTAGGGGTGATGGGACTGATGAGGCCACCATAGATAGTAGTAGGATCATCCTCAAGGTCGGATAGAGGCTCCAAGGCTAGGGATAGCATCGGTTGACATAAGTATTCTCATGCATAGAGTGGCTTCTCTATTTTTTTTTTGTTTTCTATTATGATCTTTCATGGTTCGTGCCTATAGGTAGTTAGTATTGATGTAAACCATGGCCATGTACTCTAATACTTTTGTGAGACATTTATGAGATGCAACTATGTTATGATGACTGTATTAGATAGATTATGCATATGTTTTATATGGATGCATTTATGCTTTTCTTTGTGGACTTTTATATATGACATCATGCACTAATTTATCACATGTTATGCTTTAAAAATGACATCTTTATTGTTGCCACATGTTTTTCTCATGAATAAATTCTTGATGAAATGTAAGTGATATGGAATGAATGTGAATGAAATGTAAAATGATATGGAATGAATGCAAATGAATTGTGAAATAATATAAGTGTCATGTTTATTCATAGATGTATTACTTTAGATTGTTCTAGACTTTTGACATATGGAAGAATGTAGGATAACAATGCTTTTGATGTATCAGAGTATGAGACCAAGGCAACAGATGAAGGAGACACGAATGATAGAGGAGATGAGATGAGGAATATTTAGTATGATGTGAAGAATTTTGTTTTCAAACAATGCACTATATGTCAAAGGAGATTTATTTTGATATGGCAGATGGAATGCAATGTATCATGGCATAAAGGTTTAGAATGAAAATGCAACCCTTTTGTGTAAAAAAGCATGACGTAGATAGAAAATGACCTTGTCCTTCCTAAGGCATAGATACATGCCCGAGACTCTCAAAGGTACATGTTTAACATAAAGAAAAAATAAAAGATGATCATGAACTATCCTGACCACTCTCTTAGATCAATTTATATCATCGAGTGGCATAGGAACGTGATCAAAGAAAAATAAAGAAAAAATAAATCACTCCCTAAACAACATGAGCCAATAGCTATTCTTGTCCATTATTACTTGTCTTTTAGTGTTTTAGGTTTATAGATAGTGTTTGATAGGTTGACAATGTGATAGGTCTGATTATTGGTTCAGGTTGATAGGTTCATGGTGATATGTTGGATTGATTATTTGTTCACATTGCTCAAATAGTGTGATTTGTCATTGAAGTGCAGTGCTTTGAGTTTCAGTTTGTGAAAATGCAAGTGTTTAAGAAAAAGTGGTGATTATTCATAGTGATTGTTTACAAGATTTATTACAATTTATGATGGATTTTATGATTTTTAGGGATCTTTGAGAATATTTTATGTTTTTGTGTGACTAGTTTATTCATGCCATTTTATGTTTTTTATTGTTATGATTTTTAGGGATTTTTTAGAATATTTTATGTTTTTGTGTGACTAGTTTATTCATGCCATTTTATTTTTTTTATTGTCCTTTTAGGATATTATATGATTTTTAGTAATTTACTTTAGGATGTTTAATTTTTCAGTGATTTCTTCACGATCATTTTTTGATTTGTAAGATTTTCCTAGGGTTGTATTTGAATTTTTAGGATTTTTTAGGATCATAAACTATTCACAAGTGTTATCTCCAATCTGATATGTGTTAAATCCAATGGATAAGATGTGCTAAAGGAGATTTTAATGCCCCACCCGGAGGTCCTTGGAAACAAGGATGAAATACAAGCCAATAATTTTTTTTTTACTAGTATGAATAAACATGACAACATCATACAAAGATCACAATGATCGCAATGAAAGACTTCACCACAATCTCGGCAACCAACAGATCTCCAAATACCACTACCAACTAACACACATGAACAAAAGCCAACAACCACCACAACAAGATGAGGGCTCAAGAAATGACCACTCATCAACAAAACACCGAGCTGGGGTAAAATGCAAAATCTTGAAATTTGGCTAAGCCTGAAATCCTGAAGCCTTAAAAATTGGCTAAGTCTGGATTTATGAAGGCCTAAAATTTTTTAAAATCCTTAACTTATCTCCAAGAGGTCTGAAACCTATCTCAAAAGATTCATTTCATATATTAAAATATATCTTAAGTATAAGAAATTAAATGTCTACCCGCGCAGGTTTTTACAAAAAATCATGCAACACTTCTTACTTAGGGAGGGTGACACTTCTCCTTAAGGCATGCGACACTTTATTAGTGTCATACGACATTTCTCAAGAAGGTGTGTGACACTCTTTGATGCAGGAGCATCCAGAGGTATAAGGGCAATCCTGTGTCACCCAAAAAAATGTACTTAGACTTAGTTTCTATTTCATGTATTTTCATTTTTGGATACCCATTTGGGTCAAATAAAGGTTCCAACTCTCACAGTTCCACTATAAGTGTGTTTGAAAATCTTGAAAAAATAGGAGCATGCAATTTGGCCATCATTTTGGTGACCTAGAAGGTGTGAATTGGCCAGATGAATGTGATTGTGATTTAAAGCATTCCAGAAAAAGAATCAGGTCAAAAGGCCCCACGGTTTGAAAGTTATTGCAGTTTTTCAAGTTTTGGAGACCTCCTAAGAATGCTTCAAAGACAGGTTAGGGGCATTAAATGATCTTGTATAGGGCCAAAATTGGGGGACAAGTGAAGCTGGTCCATAGGGCTATAGAACACTTTGAGAGCTTTCCAAAAATGTAAACAGTTCATCAATCAGAGCTACGGTTCAAAAGTTATGCCTCCCGAAAGTTCAGTTACTGTTTCTAGATTCTTCTAGATTTGCACCGACTTCTAATGTAGCTTTTGGAACCTTCTATTTGGTCGGTGGATGCCTACTAGCACTTTCTAGAATGTACTCCTAGTCCTTAACCCTCTGGGGTCTAATTAAGGAGATTCCTGGCATTGTAAAAGGTAGTTCAGAGTGGGGTTTGAGAGGAGGTACTGTAAGGAGAAATTATCTCCAGATTTATACTATTGTAAGCCCTTAGGGCTTTTTTTTGAAGTTTATTTTCTCTGTACTGTTGTACTAGCTTATTTTCTCAGTTAATATAATTTTCCCTTTCTGTTGTGTCCATTTTGTTCTTGGGTTGTGTCCCCATCACTCTTCCAATGTCATATGACATTTCTCAAGAAGGCGTGCGACACTCTTCCAATGTCGTACGATATTTCTCAAAAAGGCATGTGATACTTTATAGTATCATATGACATAGTTTGCATGGGAATGCGATACATTTTTAATGTCATGCCATGCTGAACAAATGTCACCCAAAGAAAACAAAAACACAAAAGACCAACAACTGACCCAAATAGAGCGAAGAACCTCCACACTAGGGAGTACTGAATCCAAAAAGGCTCACGGAATGAACACTTGAGTGCAAGAAAAACACAAAATGATGAACATCTATCCATCTAAACTACAATAGCAAAGAACATACTGAAATAAACATCGAAGAGAACAAAAGGAACATTGCAATGTACACAAATACATCTCAGGAACAAAATAACCAAACTAAGTATACAGATCCTCCCATCCATCAATAGCACCATAAGACCATCATGGGTCCTAGCCATCCCCCGCGCGTAACATCCCAAGCCACTGACCAAATTGTTGATACTATCATAATAGGGATGTCACTACTAAAAATATGCACAATATCAGCATAAGGAAATCTAACATGCTAGTGATAACGCATAAGATAATCCTACACTAGATAACATCACCTATCACATGCTAAACAATAGTAAGCAACATATATACTACTAAATTAAATAACATCATCTAATTATATGCTAAACATCATGATAAGGGAATGCATCAAATAAATTAACATCATATAAACATGATATAAAAGCATCCCAATGAAAGCACAAATCATAAGAAAGCATACTTCAAAACCTGAAGTATCAAGTGAAGGCATCTAGCAACAGTCATACTAGGACAAAAGATCATCTCTATACACTGATCCCTAGCAGTGGTGAAAGTAGCTACGTCTCCCAACCACATGGCACCCATAGGTCCACACCCACTGTGCTGATGGAGATAATGATCCAACCACAAACACACATAAAGCACAACATTCAAGGCTAACACTCACGCCAGACAGTATGATAGTTGCAACCAAGAACCTAAGACAATGCAAGGAGTACAGGTCCTAGTCAGACACACCAAAGGCTACTAAGTAGGGGCTGACATAATGGAGAGTCACTTGGCATCGACAAGCCCAAGCTCAAATTACATGTGGAAACTCTCACAAGGTACTTCCCTCTTGAGGTACTCCCTTGGAACCATCACACAAAGTTTTATTATCTTAAGTTTTATTACCATTCACACATTTTCTTTAGTTACCACGTAATCAAGATCCTCTTAGCCATACCCATGGCATCATGATCATTGGGCTGCGAGATAGAAGCCCCCTCCATATTCTACCCTATCCTACCCATGCTCATTCTATGACAAGTTTCTGTGGGCATGCATACTCCCATCCCAACCCCAATGATCATAACTTCCAACAAATCCATAGAAGATCGGGCCTCGCAAGTCACCCAACAAATGTATGTGCACATACTCATGTTTGGAGCACCACCATCATGAAGATTATAACACAAGGACAGGAATGAGAACACAATGCAAAACAAAACACCCAACTGAAAGCAACTCAAGAAGATGGATTCTACATGAATCCCAAAGCCAATAAAACCATACATCATAAAATCACTCAACCGGCCTCAACCTGAGAGTATGGATTCTACACGAATTCCAATAATGTAACAAGACCAAAAGTCATGAACTTACTCAACTAGCCTCAATCCAAGAGTATGGATTCTACACGAATCCTAGTGTCCATGAAACAAAGCAAAGGTCCAAAACAAACTATAACAACATGTATAAAATCACTCAATTGAACACAACGTCGAGAGTATCAATGCAAAATGTATCCCAATGCAACATAAAAGTGCAGAAGTGGTCTGACTGATATCCAAATGGATCATCCAAGTCCACGACCCACATTGTGCCAAGAAAACCCAAGAAAATAGGGCAGTACGCAAAATGAGGTAAAAACCCCAAATTTTAGAAAAATTTCAAGATTAAAACCCATTTGGCCTTTGGGTTGAAAAACCCCAAAAATTCAAAAATAAAAGGAATCAGACACTGTATGCAAAAATGGCCAGCATAACAGCCCAAAAACCTAAACCGTCATCCTAAAAAATAGGGAAATATTCATACACACCCAACCAGGTAGAACTAGCATACAAAAATGGAGGGAACACTAGTTCTCAACCTCCAAACAAATGGCTACTTAAAAAAAAAGTAGAAACGAAGCCAAAACAATAAAATGAGAAAGTCCTACCTCACAACCAAAAGGGCAAAACGGGAATCTGAACCATAAAACAAATTTCTCATAGAAGTAGCTAAAAATTGCAGCAATCCAAGGTTTCCCCATGCTGGATCCAATGAGCTCAACCTTGCAACGATCTCACACCCATAGCTCCCACAATGAAAAAAATAGTAAATCCTCATGAAGAGGATTTTGGGTTTTACTCTCCAACTTTCCAATTTGAAAGTGAGAAGTGAGGAATTAAATTCCTTTTTGGATACTTATTCACTTTTTGGGTGAATAATCGATTAGGGCATTTAACCAGCCAATCTAGTTAAACCCCAAATCAACCCAAACAAAAAATAGGCTATTCCTATAAATAGGAATTCATCTATGACAAAGCTGCCAAAAATTAAAATAAATCAATTAAAAAGCTCGAAAACCCAAAAACACATAAATCTCCTTAATAACTTTCGCCACAATGCAAACTTCTAAATGCACAAACATGCTTACTAGTCTAATCACATAATGCAAATGATTTCAAATTTAATAATCATCGAAAGGTTTAATTTAAATATTTTAATAAAGGATACATTGACCATATAAGGATGACATTGGTAAAATATGAATGGTTGAATCACTAACTCCATGTGCCACTACCAGGGATATAAATCCTACACACTAAACAACACGATCAAGTGCAATTGTATTTAATAACATAGCCAAAGCAATAAATGCATTAAATCACCTAATTTAACCATTTAATTAATTATATTAAATAATCTATTTACATCACTCACGTTCGCATAAAGCATAACAACGCAAGAATGAAGTAAATAACCATAGCATTAAATCCATCACATAACATAATTAGAGGTATGTCCAAATATCAAATAACTAGATATCATCATAAAACACACTGTCATCTCAAAAAGGCATCATCATGCAATATGATTAACTAAATAGCATAGTAGTCTAAAATCTATGATACTGGGCTCAAGGTGTAACATCTGACCCTAAAGTTCTCTCAAATATAAAGCATCACATAAGAACAGATATCTCTCAGATCAAAATATAACAAGGTAAATGTCCGTAGCACATAACCAAATAATCCCACATGAACAATCCATTTCTAATTACTTAAGCATTTAATAATGATTGATTACATAATCAACAAAAATTAAAACACATAAGAAAACATAGTCATAAACATGACTAACCACTGCTACACGAACGTAGTCTAGTGTAGCATGGTAATAGAACATAGTGCAATCTCTGCACACATCTCAGGGTAATCACGGAACAACCTCATGATACCACATTGATCTTGGTAACCACTGGTATAAACCTTAGAGAACCAAAAATCACAACATAATCTCATAGATCAGTCAAAAGCATAAACAAAGCAACTAATACAGAAACATAAATCCAAACACCTCTATGGTGTAGACCACCCAGGGTCACAATCATGATCCCATCACAACAAAAGATCAACAAGGTTGCATCCATCAGGATGAATTACAGAAGTCAAATGGGAGAGGCACTACAAAGATACCCCTAGTTTAAGTTCAAACTCACACACCATGTAGGTAATATGCCCCTAGACAAGACATAGACAATGTATAAAGGCCAAAAAAAGAGTATGTATAGAGTTGTGACACTTTGAAAAGATAATAGTGGATATTAACTAGTTTGTGGGCCATGATCAAGGACTAGGGATGTCTTGCAATATGAAGGACATGATTAGGGAATGACAAAAGGGAAAAAACTAGATGGAATCTCGATAGATGAAGGAGAAAAAATTGATTACACAAAGTGCTTATTTTCCAAGTTTTCACCATGGTACTTGCCCAAAGTGAATGTTTCCTAGGTTTTCACTTTTGGATAGAATTTTTCTCTTGACTCAAATTTTGATGCCAAGATGCTTGTTTTCTAGTTTTCATCAAGGCATCAATTTTTTCATGACTTTTTTTACTTTTTACTCTCTCTTTTTTTTAAGGACTTTTTACCATTTTTTCCCTATTTTTTTAGGACTTTTAGATGTAATCATCGATATTGTTGAAAAATGTTGAGAAGAAATTATTGTTGGTGCTACTAGTTGATAATCTTTGGATCTATGACTAACCATAACTATGTAGGATTCATTCTGAGTCTATAGCTAAAATCAAACCACTAGAAAGGCTTTGAGATATACCATCATTTATTGTATGTAAGATAGTGTCTACCTCTCACAAATCAAGACACAGAGGATAGTTGGACCAAATGATATTTCTGATGGGATGTCATTGATGATGACATTTGTAAAGGCTTGCTAGATAAAGGTTGTATTCTGGGTGTTGGACAAGTTAGGTAGATGGATTTGGGGATAAATAGATGGATATAAGGAAGGATTGGGAGGATTGAGACCAACATCTTTCCACATGAAGGTTGATTGAGAGAACTCAAAAATATGTTGTGGCATGTTGAGCATTGGAACACTGATATTCATGGCATCATCTTTTACATTTTGTATCTTTGGGAGATTCTTAGCCTTTTCTTTTTCACTGTCTAATGGCACCTTTCATTTTTCACCATGATATCTATGCTTGTTACTTCTTTCCTTGTTTTCAATATTGCATCTAGAAGATTGATTTGACTCCCTAAAATATACAAATGTATTCATTTTAGGAGAATTTATTTCTTTAAGATTGTGAATCATAATGCCTTCATATATTTCAAAGTCCATTACAAGAGCATCATCATTGTTGAATCAATCAAAAATTAGTGGTCCACATTGGTCCCAATCCAATAGTTCAAGATAACTTTAGGGGAAGTCATCATCAATGTGGAATGGGATCTAATTGAAGGTATAGATGTGCATATCAGATTTAGTTGTATTATTGGGGTCAATAAAGATATGGTTAAGTGCATAAGGATTATTGATTTTAGGTTAGGTTTTCTCAAATGCCTTTTCACCATTCAAAACATTCATAGTCTCACACGTAGGTACCTTAGTACTAGGTGGACATATTTACATTGGCTTGAATCCAAGCTCCAAACTAGGAGGTCATCCTTTTGTAGTGATAGGTTCAATTATTCCTTGTTTCTGAGATACAAGACAACTGTATCTATCATAGCCTTGTTTCTACATGATAGTAAACCTAGGTCCATACTTGTTAGGAGATATCAAAGTGGGATCTTGTTATAGTTTTTCTTTCTCAATAAAAATAGATGTATTCTCTTAGACATGTTCTTTATGTAGGCCACCGCTACTAAGAAAATTGATAAAGGTGAAATTTTGTGCATTGATCACAAAATGTTGTGCTTGTAATAGTTGCAATTTACCATAAGATTTTGGAGAAAGTGGTGACTCCCTAATGTGGGATACTTGAGACATAAACTATTCTCCACACTATTTGTCTTCAATCTTCAACTTTTTCTTGGCCTTACTGAGGAGTATATCAGTGTCCACATATTTAGAGGAATCTATTGGTTATTCTTCATTGTTTGTTAGGACTTGGTATGCAATATCATCTCTCATATTACCACAAAACTCGAAAGGATTTGGGTCACCAGGGATGGTAACCTCCATATTTTTGTAGGAAAATGTTAGACATTAATGGTGTATTTCTTTCATAGGATGGATCCAAGGGCATCCTAATATCATGTTACAATTCATTTTGATATCTAGGACTTGGAATGATGTATTCTCAATAGCTAGACCAACTCTGATGAGTAATATGATGACACCCATGGAGAAGCATTCACCATCATCATAGGCCTTTATTGTGATTCTATGAGAGGGATTTGTAGACACTAAAAAATTGCTCATGTCTATGGTTTTATCACATTTTCATACTAACTCATCCCATTTTCTCATTCCACTAATTATAATCTTTTGGGCAACTTGATTATATCTCAATAGTTTCTATTAACATTCGTATCCTCTTTCACATCAATTGTAGATCATTTCAAACTATTTCAAAATCATCAAAAATCATATCAAATCAACATGGAATCACACCAAATCTACCCATACTCACTTGGAATCAACCTAAAACATGTCAAATACCTTAAATGAATCATCATTTGTCCAATCCTAGGCATTATTGTGGCTTTTTGTACCTTATAAACCTATCAATCTATCAAACTTATCAATTTGACTTTAGTACTGTCATGGCTCTTAGTGCTAGGTCAAATTGACATTCTTTTCATTCGATCATTGACATTTTCAAGTCCCTTAGTGTGAAATAATGACATCATCAAACCATTTTGGTAGCATTGACAATGTTTGTAAATGTTATTATGATTAACCATATCAATCAATCTTGATCCTATAACATTTATGATATCGGTTAAATGTTACATGTCCTTAATTTATGTCATGTGTCTTTGGAGTGTTATCAATTTTAATCAATCTATCTATTTCACCATACCTTTTGTCTATCCATCATCATCAAACCTTGTCAATCTACATAATCATTGCATTTTCATCAAATTGGCCAATCATCTACTAATTTTCTCTATAAGATTAAATAACCCATACTTTAATCCTATGTCATTTTACTATCTATTCTTCCTAATTAGCATCCTCAATTAATTAATTTTATTAATTAATTGATTCATCATTCACAAACCATGGAAATTTACAATTTCCTAAATCATATTTTACCCCATTCTAGTGCACAAGGACTTAACATTTCTAGCACACAACCAAGTCAAAATCCACTTAACACAAATTCAACATATCAATAACAACATCAACCACAATAAAAACCTCAAGTGGTGCAAGGATCCAACATCCCTAGCACCCAACCCAATGTAAATCCACTTGACTTTCACATAATATACTAACAACAATTCAAACAGCAACAAGCCTTGTTTGTTAAACAAGAAGAGAAACTAAAACAATAGTTGGAATACCAAAGATGCCTTGAGCAGAAAATTCCCTATCAACAACACTTGTTACAGAAACAACATCTGCCACAACAACCTTAATAGATCCCTCTACAATAACAATCACATACATGGTGTCACATGCAACCAACAAAGGTTTCTCAACAACAACCACATAAAATGGCACAACAACTTCCACAACAAGTGATGCACCAACAACACATGGTACAAAAATTATAGTTGATACTACAACAAGCACCACAACAAATATCACAACAAGTACCCCAACATATACCACAACAAGGACCTTTTTGTCTTCAAGGTACTAACATACCTCTACCACATAGTGACACATCACATGACTCTTCAGACACAAAAAAATTTAGAACCAAGTAGACATAGTTCTGGCCATAGAAAACGATCTACTCATAGAAATAAAAGACTTGAACATAAGAATATCATGCAAAACCCTATTGAAGAGTTACTACAATAATTCAAACAAATTTCAAAACAAGTTGAGGAATTGGGAGTCTAGAAGAAATAGAATCTATATACATAACTAGACTTATATCCTAATCCATTTGATAAATGTTTGTATATGCCTCCATTCCCAAAATACTTTGAGGCACCTAGATTTGAAAAATACTAAGGAAAAAGACAACCCCATTGATCACATAATGGAATTTTGTGCCTCTTGTACCAAACTTAGTGATGAGCCCACTTACCTTATGAAACTATTCCCTCATTCTCTAGGTTTGCCCATAACTAAATGGTACTCCAAACTTCCTGGTACCATAAAATCTTGGTCAAAACTAGCAGAGAAATTCATCTCCCACTTTGTGTTCAACACTACAAATGAGGTGACAATTTTTAATATGTTCTCAACTAAATAGAATATAGGAGAACCATTTATCACATTCTTATTATGCTAGAGAAACTTAGTCAATCAATGCTCACTAAACATTCCTGAACGAGTTAATCTATGCATTGAAAATCTAGTCCCTAACTTAATGTATGAACTCAAGATCAAAATTCCAAGCACCATTTCCAAACTAATGAAAAAAGGGGCTAGTATTGAATATGCTTTTGTTTGTAATGGAATACCCAAAATTAACAAGGAAAAAAAAACACCAACTCATCTAATGAAAAGGAAAATTTTTTTTCCAAAAACAAGAATGTAACAAAAAATGGTATTGTGGATGCATGAAAAATTAGCATAGCAAAACCTCAACTAACTTTGAAAGGTGAAAAACCTACAAATTCACAAACTCTCAATCAAACACCACCTCCACAACATAGAACTATGGATTCCACACAAGAAAAATCTTGAAGATGTCCTAGAACCAAGGACAATAAATTCACACCCTTGGTGATACCTCTCGACACTTCATTTCAAAAATTACTAAATAATAACTTCTTGTAATTATCCCCAATCAAGGATGAGCCACCAACAAAATTAGAATTGTGGGATTAAAAGAAATTCTATGATTATCACCATACTAAAGGACACAAGAGTACCTCATTTTTTTAGCTCAAACATGAAATCCAAGGCCTCATTGATCATGGTATAATTACTATAGATCCTTCTTTGCTAGCATCCAATGCTAAACATACCATCTTTAAAGATCCTTTGGGTAATCATGACAAAGTGAAATCCTCTAGTTCAAAATCTAACTCATAGGCCAATTACACACACACTAGATATGACTACACCATCAATTGTTTCAATGAGTCTAACTCCCATATATCCAAATTCACCTTAAATGCTAAAGATCCTAATTGAGCTATCACTATGCATCATATCAAGATCACCCTACCTAGAGCTCCTTCTAAACCTACTTCCTCTACTAGACTTGCACCTCCTAGTAGACCTAATTCTCCTACTTCATCTTATTATAGCCTTGTTTAACAACTTAGCAAGACCCCTACACAAATATCCATCTTGGACCTACTACATATATCCCCTCAACATCAAAACATCTTGGATCGATCCCTCAAAGAGTTAGTAGTCTTAGGTAACATTGATGTTGCCAAGTTCTAGGGCATGGTTGGCAACCTATCCACATTACAACATATCACCTTTTCCCCTTAGGATATTCCTAAGGAAAAACCCAACCAAAATGACCCCCTTTACCTCAAAGTCTTTATCCATAATGCCAAGGTAAGATGAGTCTTGATAGATGGCAGGGTAGGACTAAATATTTGAACCCTTAAAGTTGTGAAGGGTCTAGGTTATTCTAAAGAATATGTAGATCCCTCTCACAAAATCACAATAAAAGCCTATGATAATGGTGGACACTTCTCCAAGGGCATTATCATATTACCCATAAGAATTGGTCCAGCTATTGAAGACAAGTTATTCCATGTCCTAGATATCTAAATAAATTGTAACATGATACTAGGAGGCCCTTGGATCCATGCTATGAAAGTGGTGCCATCTACATTTCATCAATGTCTAAAGTTTGCCTACAATAATGTGGAGGTTACCATCCCTAGGGATCTAGGTCCTTTCTAGTTATGAGCTAATTTGAGAGATTCTACTACATACCAAGTCCCAACTAATAATGAAGCATAGCCCATAGATTCCTCCAAATATGTGGACATTGATATACTCCTCAGTAAGGACAAGCAAAAGCTGAAGATTGAAGACAACATGTGTGAGGAATACTTTATGTCTCAAAAATCCCACATTAGGGAGTCACCACTTTCTCCCCAATTTTATGGTAAATCACAACCATTGTAAGAACAAAATTATGGTATTAGTACATAAAATGATACTTCTATCAATGAGAATACATCTGTATATATTGAGAAAGCAAAAGCAGAACAAGAACCCACTTTGATATCTCCTAACAAGTACGGACTTGGGTTTACTATAATGTAGAAACAAGGCTATGCTGAACATAGTGGTCTTGGATCTTAGAAACAAGGAATACTTGAACCTATCATTAAAAAAGGACAACTTCCTATTTTGGGGCTTGGATTCAAACCATTCTTCATGAATAGGTCCTCCTAGTACTAAGGTAACTACATGTGAGAGTATGAATATTTTGAATGATGAAAATGCATCCCAGGAAACCCAACCTAAAATCAATAATCCTTATGCACTTAACCATATCTTTACTTACCCCAATAATATAACTAAATTTGATATCCACATATATGCCTTCAATCAGAGCCCATTCCATATTGATGATGACATCCCCTCAAGTTATACTAAACTATTCAATTCAAACCAGTGTGTAACACCAATTTTTTATCGATTCAAAAATGATGATGCTCTTGTAATAGAATTTGAAATCTATGAAGGCATTATAATTCAAAATCATAAAGAAAAAATTTATCCACATATATACCTTCAATTAGAGCCCATTCCATATTGATGATGACATCCCCTCAAGTTATACAAAACTATTCGATTGAAACCAGCATGTAACACCAATTTTTTATCGATTCAAAAATGATGATGCTCTTGTAATAGACTTTGAAATCTATGAAGGCATTATAATTCACAATCATAAAGAAAAAATTTATCCTTAAGTGAACAATTGGCATATTTTGGGGAGTCACCCCATCTTTTAGATGCAAAATTGAAAATAAGGAAAAAAATAGCATGCATAGGTCTCTTGATGAAAATTGAAAGGCACCATTAGACATTGAAAATGAAAAAGCCAAGCATCTCGCAAAGATACAAAATGAAAAATATGATGTCGTGAATGTCAATGTTCCAATGCTCAACATTCCATGACATATTTTTGATCTCTCTTGATCAACCTTCAAGTGGGAAGATGTTGGTCTTGATTCTCCCAATCCTTCCTTATATCTAGTTGTTTATCCCTAAGTCCAACTACTTAACTTTTCCAACACCTAGAATACAACCTATATCCAAAAAGCCTTTACAAACATCATCATCAATGAAATCCCATACAAAGAATCCTTTGACCCAATTATCCTGAGATGCCCTGATTCATAAGAAGTAGACACTATCTCACATACAATACATGATGGTATATCTCAAGGCCTTTCAAGTGGTTTGATTTTAGCTATAGACTTAGAACAAATCCTATGTAGTTATGATTAGTCATGGATCCAGAGATTGTTAGCTAGCAATACCAACAATAGATTTCTTCTCAACATTCATCAACAACATTTCATGATTCCATCTAAAGTCCTAAAAAAATATTTTAAAAATAGAAAAAAGTCATGAAAAAAGAAAAGAAAAAAGTGAAAAAAAGTCATGAGAAAATGGATGCCTTGATGAAAACTTGGCAAACAGGTGTCTTGGCACAAAAATTAGAGTCAAGAGAAAAATTTCATCTTGTTGGTGTTTTGTAAAAACATGCTTTCAAATCACCCCAATGAGAATAAGATACATCTAGGGGTAGCTACTTCTCATCTTTAACATATCCTTTTAGACACTGGGCCAACCATAAGGCTAGACCCTTCTTCTACTCCAGGCTCTGCAAAACCTAGGCAAGTGTAGCTCAAATTCACTTATATGGTACCAATGCTAAAACATACACTTGAATCTTGACAATTTAGATAAAACCCTTAATATTCTAACACTTATGCACAAATCTCAGATATGGAATAGCTAATAATATGGACAAAGAAGTTGCTAAGCTAAGTGAGGGAATCCTTTTACTTCTTCAATAGTAAAGGGAAAAAAAATTTATTAATGATGTTGATTTCAAAAAAAAAACCCAAATATGCAATAGTAAAAACAAGTTGATTCTATAGCTGATCAATGCCTTATCGATTGGGCAATTCCATGAATCAAACACATACATCTATGATACCAATGACATATTCCATACATCACAATATCAAATCTATCCTCTCACCTTATGAATTAGACATTGGTGTTCATAAAGACCTCATTCTTATGAAGTATCCTTCTCAAATTACCATCAACCCTGTCAAATACATCAAGCATTTACTTGGCCCTTTGTTCCAACAAAAAAATATATCAAACATACAACCTTAAGGGGATGCAAATGGGTTTCAATTCTTTATCCCTAAACCACATAAGATTTTCAGATTACAAAGATAGGAGATGAGAATTAGAATGAAACTAAATAGATTGTTGCTCAGTTGTATTCATTTCATTAAAACTATACATTCAGATGCATGAAATTAAAACATAAAAACACCTAACAAACTAGGACTAGTTTTATTATATTCACTACTAATGTTCATAGAAGAGAAACTGTGCTAAAGAATTTTGTGTCATAGTAATGAAGACACATCAAAACTAGAACCCTGGTTTCACAACTCTGAGAAAATCTCAAGATTGGAACACACATGGTATCACAATAATGAGAATTTTTCTCCAAAACTAGAACCAATCCCTACAATAGATGAGAAAAAGAAAGATAAAGAGGAAGAATGGAATCCTAGATATAATTTGAAGAAAACATGTATCCACTTGAATTTCCATCCTTTGCTATTGTAAAACATCTCTCATCTTTCTACCCCTAAAATATAATTTAGTTTTCATCATTATTTTGTAACCAACTTGGAAATATCTCTTAGGAATGATGAAAACCCTTGTGTCACCAAAATATCTAAAATACATCATAAAATATTGATAAAATCCCCAATTAACTGACTTGAAGGTGACCAAACACACCCATAACTGCATTTTTACTATCTTTTACATACATTCAGCTCATTACCCTGCTAGGAATCACAATTGAACTTCGATACCTAGATGTAGTTGAAAATTGGGAATTAGGGACAAAACCTTGTATAACCAAAGAAAATGGCTTCTTGTGCAAAAACAAACCAAAAAAATAGAAAGTTAATGTTCTCTCAATTCCAGTGATATATAATATTGCTATGTTTGCCTATCAGAAATGCCCACAAACCTATTTTGAAAAAAATGCCTCTATTGAAGGTCTCTGGTTTGCACTTGGCCATTTTAAATTTTATCCAAAAATTTAAAAAAATTCCTAAGTTGAAACTTTATGTTATAACCATTTTTAAAATTTAAAATTTTGCACGTGGTTTTTGAAAAAAATATTTAAACATTATATTTAAATCATTTATTTTTCCCTCATTTATGCCTGTCAGGTCAACTCAGTTTGACCATCTCTACCACATGGAAACATGCCATTGGTTGCCATCTACCATGTCATCATCCACCTAGGCATCACATGACAACCTTTGATTGGTTGATAATTACTACCACATGGAAGCTTCTAATTCATTCTCAAACTACTCTGTCACTGCCACCTCACTATTCTGTCAGCACCTACCATGTCATTTTTTACTGGTCCCACTACCACATGGCACCTAGGTTCTTTCCTTCATTATTTATCCTCTAAGCATCTCCACAATGTGGGAATGCACCAACTATCAGATGTGGCCATGTGCCATCATCTAGTGCATCTATCTTCAGCCCACCACATCATTGCTACTTGGAATCCATCACCATGTGTTGTGATTTGATTCATTGTTCTGGTGCCACATGAAAAAAAATTATTTGTTTGGACCTACATTGTGCTAACATCGTTATGGTGGTTCAAAATTATTGCATGGTCACCTCTAGCTATCTTAGTCATCCAGGTTGGGCCCACCATGCAAGTTGTGTATGGCTTTAAAAGTCATGTCTAGAAGACACCTTCTAGCTAGGTGTTTTTGTTCTTAAATATATAAATCCTTCACCGCTGCACAAATGTGGGATATCTATATTCACTAGTTTTCATTGTTTGTTTTCTATTCTTGCACCTATTCTTTCACATTTATCATGCTATTTACCTCCAAAAACATGTATCTCCTCCCTTCATGCCATGGAAATGGAAAATGATCTTATAAACTTTGTACTTTTTTCTTGTTATTGAATGTGGCTCATTAGGAGATTCCTCTTTACAAGATGATTCAGCCTTATGAGTGAATTCAGAAATCATGTGACAAAAAGTTACAAATAGAGCTACAAAACACATGATACCTATGATCAAGAAAAGGATCCAGAAGTTTCCTAGGCCAAACTCATCTGATTGGATTTCACTTCCCTATAGACTACATGCATCATTTTCTAACCATTTTTAATGAATTTTCTCAAGCTCCCTACCTTCTAAAAGGGAAAATATTTTAGTGGACATGTCAACTACAAGTTTAGAGTGCTTTGGGAAAAAAATCTACATCCACTTTTAGTAAATTCTCTTCCCACAATTTCATATTCACACCATGTTGATAGAAATGATTCAATGTAAGGAAGCTCATCTACAACTACTGCAACACCTACTTCCTTTAGCTTTATAGAAAAGATCAAGACCCACATCTAAAGTCATATGGACTACAAAGACTCGTGCCTCTACAATGACCAAATTGGCAAATATATTATCCATCTCTTTCTTGCTAATATTAGGAAACATAGTTGCCTTATTAGAAATCTTAGATCCCACTTTTACCATAGCATCCTCTAATGTATAAAATCCATTTCTACCATAGTCATCATCTAAGCACACTACTACAACCTGTCTCTAGTCATAATAACCCACTATAGCAATAGTGACAGACATCTAAGAAAAATTTTGTGAGCCATCCTGATAAAATATGGGTACTCATTTGATGTAAGAGTTGGATTAGTAGCTACAAAGGACATAAGTGATATTTTGAGTTCCTTTTCTAATTGTTAAGCAATGTGAGCAAGCATAGATGATTGTGAACCTATTATTGCCACCACATTTTTCTTCAAAAATTCCAAAGCTGCCCATGTAGATTCTCTGATGAAGAATTAATGGAGTCCATGATTGTTGTAATTACCTTAGTCAATGGAATAAAGATAGTAGAAAATATGGGCCCCTTTGTTTTCATGCACAATCCTTGAAAATAATATGCAACCCATGTACCTATAACTTACTTTTGAGTGGTCGATACACCATGCTTATGGCTTCCTTCTCTCTTGTCACTACTATGAGGTGTTCCCCTTCAACTGGGGCCTTGTTGATGGATGTCACCACTCCATAACAACTGTATCCATTAATCCATTAAATTTGTAGTAATAATGTACTCAATGAAGAAAATAATTAGAAACATTACAACATCATTCCAACATCTTCAAAACTAAGAGAGTACTTTATCAACTTGGAGTCAGTTGGGCCACAGAGTGGGTCTGCCTAAAAAAAAATTCAAATTCAAACACTTGGAATTTTAAACTAGCTCATTCACCTTCTTTCACTGATTTTAAAAAAATTCAACCACTAGAAACAAAATTACAACTCATTTTACACCTGTCTACAAACTATCAACTTCATGCCAAGAGGTCCTTTGAATGGTCTTAAACACTAATCCAAACACCTGACCAGGTTCTAAAATCAAACATATTGATTCCCTATTCTACACACACTTACCCTATCAAAAATTTTCTCATGAAAAATTCTCAATCAAAAGATATTCACTATCAAAGTTGCCCTCTCAAAACTGCCTGCTAGAAGGCATGCTAGAAAATAATAAAACATGTTCGAATTTGGCTTCAAAAATAAGTCATGCTAACACTTGGGGGCACAAAAACTAGAGCTTTAGTTAACTATCATGAGGAGAGTATGAATATGCAATAAAGGCTTATGATGAATAACTAGGAAATTTTGGTGAGAGGTCAAAGTGGGCTACTTAGAATTTGCAGACTAGAAACAATGGCAGAAAAACATTTTTCTCAAATGGAATGGACATAGGAAAGTATGCATATGGATTCATCAAGATTTGAAAATTGGTACACTTAAAGTATTCTTAGAGTAGAATACAACAATACAATCCATTTGATATCATCTATCATGGAATTCAAATTAAGATATCCCAAACAAGGGTACTGACTAATCTACAATTGTTGACACTAGTAAAAAGTTATAAATTGCATTCAAAATCGTGTTCAAAAACTGATCAAATAGATTCATCATAGGCTCAAAATTGAAACATAACAAGTTTGTAACCTCTATAATGCAACACAAAAGGAATTTTATCATTTTGGTCAACTGTGTCAAAATTATAACAAGTCAAATAGGGCTTCCTAGAATCTTGAACAATTTGCATCAGCATGACAACAATAAATGACCAACTTTGAGGGATTCAAAACCTAGTCAAATGGATTCAAAATGACTCAAAATATGAAACATATTTCTTTCATATGGAAAATAAACACTTCCAAAGTAGTGAGTCATGAAACATTATTGGGTGCAAGATATTCAAATGCAAACACAACCTCCTGTCATTGTTTAACACTAAGGCAAAAATGCACAATTGGACATTGCTCAAAATGAGACTTCATAGAATGACTCAAAATAGAAATTTGTCTTCATGGGATGAGTGGATATATTGAATACAAGGTGTTAGAAACATTAAACACCTCTTAGACCTCAAATGGATAGCTAGGTACACATGCATCAAAAAGTGCTTATAGGGTTTGATTTTTAAGATGGTACTCAAAATTAGGGCTTCAATTTTGAGTGCTAATACTTCCAAAAGTGAAAACCTAGAAAAAAAACACTTTGGGCAAGTACCATGGTGAAAAATTATCAAACATGCATCATGTGTAATTAGTTTTTGCTCCTCCATCTATCAAGATTCCATCTAGTTTTTACCCCTTGTGTCGTTCCCTAATCACATCCTTCATATTGGAAGACATCCTTAGTCCTTGATCATGGCCCACAAACTAGTTAATGTCCATTTTTATCTTATCTAAGCATCACCAGTCTATACATAGTCTACATCCTGTCTGGGGGCATATTACCTACATAATGCATGAGTTTGAATTTGAACTATGGCATATCTTTAATGAATCTTATCAATTGGACTTAGTGCATATTGGATTGGAGATAACCCTTACAACTCCTTATGATCCTAAAAAAATTCCCTAGAAATCATTAAAAGTATCAAAAAAATAAAAAATCATAAAATGTCCTAAACAAATCACTAAAAATTATATACTATCCTGAAAAAATCACTAAAAATCATAAAGGTCCTAAAAAAACTAATAAAAATCATATAATGTCCTGAAAAAAGACTAAAAATCATAAAAATGTCCTAAAATAAATCCTAAAAATTGTAAAATGTCTTGAAGAAAATGAGTAACAAAAAAACATTAAATATCCTCACAAAATCCTAAAAATATAAAACCCATCAAAAATTTGTAATAAACCTTGTAGATACTCACTTTAGATAATCATCTCTTTTACTTAAACACTTGCACTTTCATAGACTGAAACTCAAAGCACTACACTTGAATGACAATCACACTATTTGAGTAATGTGAACCAATAATCAATCAAATGTGTCACTATGAACCTATCAACTAGATCAACAAACAAAGCTATCACATGATCAACCTATCAAACACTATCTACAAACCTAAAACACTAAAATTAAAGTAATAATGGACAAGAATACTTGCTGGTTCATGTTTTTTGGTGAGTGATTTGTTTTGTATTTGGTTTTCTTTGATCATGTTTGTATGTCACCCGATGATATAAATTGATCTATGAGAGTGATTGGGATGGCTCATGGTCATCTTTTATTTTATGTCTGTTAAAATGTACCTTTGAGAGTTTAGGGCATGTATATATGCCTGAAGAAGGACAAGGTCATTTTCTATCTACATTGTGCTTGTTTATGCAAAAGGTTTGCATTTGCGCTATGGCCTTCTATGCCATGATGTGTTGAATTCCATTTTCCATATCAAAATAAAGCTCCTTTGACATATAGTGCACTTTCTAAAAGAAAAAATTCTCATCTCATGCTAACTATTCCTCATCTTATCTCCTTGGTATTATATCATTCATTTCTTTATCCACCAGCATGGTATTGTACTCTAATACACCAAATCATCTTCATCTTGCACTCATGCATTCCTATATCATCAAACACTATCTGTCAACCTTCTTTGGCTCTCCACCAATTCTACTCTCATTTTGATCTAATTTTGACCAAATTTTTCCATGCTTAACTTATTTTACCCCTTTTTTGACTTATTTCTATCATTTTGGGCTTGCACACAAAGTTTTAGGTCATTCTAAGTCCAGTCGAGATGATTTTGATCCCCAGACCCTTTTGGGGTGTAGTCTGCACTTTTAGAGTATAGTTGTGCTTCCCAAGTGTGCTGAGGGTGCACTTGGTACTTTCATAGCACTCTTGGCATTACCAAGCACACCCTAGGTGCTCTTGGGTGCGTTCTAGGTGCACTTGGGGTAGTTAGATGCCCAAAACTACTCCCAAAGCCCCTATTTTGCACTTTGGAGCCCATAACTTTTGTGTTTCAACTCCAATTGCAATTTTTTAGTTGCATTGGATTGGTATCTTGATTATGAAAAAATTTAGCTATAATTTTCATTATTTTGTCACTACCTTGATTTGTAACCCCTAAAACTACTCTCAGGCTCCTGATTGATCCCCATTCTACACTATGGACCTCATAACTTTCACATCTGAGCTTCAATTTGTGATCCATTAGTTGTTATGACTTTTTCCTCTCATTGTCAAGAAATTGACCTATCATATTCATATCTCAATCAATTTCTCAAGGGGGAATCCATACATATCATCCCTATTGGGGCATGTTGTTATGGCTTTTTCGTCAGTGTTCTTTGACACAATGCTCTAAATCACATTGTATCAAAGAGGGGAAAAATGTAGATGCTCAAAAAGGGTTTGCATCTATAGTTTTATCACATTTTCATACTAACTCATTCCATTTTCTCATTTCACTAATTCTGATCTTTTGGCCAAATTAATTATATCTCAACACTATGTCTTATCATTTGTATCCTCTTTCACATCAATTGTAGATTATTTTGGAACCATTTCAACATCATCAAAAATCATATCAAATCAACATGAAATCACCCCAAATCTACTTGGAATCAACTATAATCAACCTAAAACATGTTAGATACCTTAAATCAATCATCATCTATCCAATCTCAGGCATTGTTGTGGCTTTCAATGCCTCAAAAACCTATCACTCTATCAAACTTATCAATCTGACCTTAGTATTGTCATGGCTCTCAGTCCTAGGTCAAAATATAATTATTTTCATTCAATCATTGACATTTTCAAGTCCCTCAAAGTCAAATCATGAAATCATCAAGCTATTTTGGTAACATTGATAGCATCTATCAATGTTATTATGATCAACCAGATCAATCAATCTCGATCCTGTAACATTTACGATATTGGTTAAATGTTATGTGTCCTTAATTTATGTCATGTTTCCTTGGCCTATTATCAAATTTAATCAATCAATCAATTTTACCCTGTATTTGGTCTATCCATCATCATCAAACATAGTCAATCTACATAATCA
Source organism: Cupressus sempervirens (assembly GCA_028749045.1). NCBI lineage: Eukaryota > Viridiplantae > Streptophyta > Pinopsida > Cupressales > Cupressaceae > Cupressus > Cupressus sempervirens. The sequence goes on along the minus strand of CM053789.1, from coordinate 559,434,341 downwards.
TCACATTTTCATCAAAGGATATTGCCACACTTATTTAATCAAATTGGCTAATCATCTACAAAAATTTTCTATAGAATTAAATAACTCATACTTTAATCATATCTCATTTCACTATTTTTTCTTACTAATTATCATCCTCAATTAATTAATTTTATTAATTAATTTATTCATCATTCACAAACCATGGAAATTCACAATTTTCTAAGTCATATTTTTCTCTATTAATTTCCATTTTACTAATTTCCATTTGTGTGGATATATGGATTTTTAATTCAGATATTCCACATAATCTTGACATCATCATGACACATGGGCATGAGAAATCATGGATTGTCCATTTACACTTGGCTATAGATATGGCATAATTCATATATTCTTATTCCCTTACACACATCTATATTTAGTCATCATTGTCATAGATTATTGGCTTTAAGTGGGTTTGAGGTGTCAAATGATGCATCATAGATCCTCTTCCATTTTTAGCCATGTTTGACTTCCAAGAATCATACATTCCTAAATTTGGCATCTTGCATCATGGATTCTCAAAGGAACCTCTTGCCAAGTGGCATATCCAAGGTGACAAATCCAATGCTCTCATCTTGCATGTTGATTATAAATTGATCATTCTTCCTCTCATTTTTGATCCCTTGGTCTTTGGTCTCTCAAGCTTAAAATCAATTCTTCTAGTATTCCCATATCATTATCATATCATAGGAATTTTCATTCTAATTGTGTACATTATAGGAAACTAGAGGTACATCAAATGGAGAAGAAAGAAGGACATGGGAGCTACAAATGAAAGAAGGGGTTTTAACTTTGTGTTTCTTTCTTTGTTTATTTGGCTTTCATGGTAGAATAGAGGGTATCAATGTATTTTTCTGAGTTTGTGATTTGCTCATAGTATGTTAGATATTAGCACTTTTTTTGGTCCAACAAGATCTACATCTTATTTAAAGTAACCTAGACCCTTGACAACTTTGAGGGTACATATGTTCTGTCCTGCTCTACCATCTATCAAAACACATCTGACCTTGGCATTATGGATAAAGACTTCTAGGTGAAGGGTGTCATTGTGGTTGGGTTTGTCCCTAGGAATATCTCAAGGGGAAAAAGTGATATGTTGTGATGTGGATAGGTTTCCAACCATGGCCTAGAACTAGGAAACATCAATGTTATCTAGGACTATGAACTCTTTAAATGCTTGATACAAGATCTTTTGATTTTGGGGGGATGAACATAGTAGGTCAAATATGGATATTTGTGTAGGGGTCTTTCCAAGCTAGACATGAAGACTATAATTAGATGAAGTAGAAGCATTAGGTCTACTGGGGGGTGTAGGTCTAATAGAGGTAGTGGGTCTAAAAGGAGCTCTAGGTAGGGTGATCTTGGTATGGTGCGTAGTGATAGCACAATGATGGTCTTCAAGTTTTAAGGTATAGGTGGATATGCAATAGTCAGACCCATTAAAGCAATTGATGATGTAGTTGTATCCCATGCATGTGTAGTTTATATTAGCCTGAGAGTTTGAGTTTGAAATGGAGACCTTTTATTTTTCATGATTACCTAAAGGATCTTTAAAGATAGTGTGATATGAATTGGATGCTAGTAATGAAGGATCTAGAATAATTATACCATCATCAATAAGGTCTTCTATTAAATGTTTTAGTTAGAAACATGATGAGGTATTATGTCCTTTAGAGCAATGGTAATAAAAAATTTGTTTGTCATCCCACCAATCTACTTTAGTTAATGATTCATCTTTGAATTGGTGTAACTACAAGAATTTATTACTAAGAAATTGTTGGAGTGTAGTCTCAAGAGGTATCTCCAAGGGTATGAATTTCCTATCTTTGGCTCTAAGATGTGTTTGAGGTCTGTCCTACATGGACATTTTAGTTTTCCATTTTTGAGTTAGTATTTGATTGGGAGTTTGTGAATTTCTAGGGTTTTCACCTTTTAAAGTTAGTTAAGGTTGAGTTGTGCTAATTATTTGTGCATCTACTATGCCATCATTGGTTACATTCTTATTTTTGGAGAAAATGTTTGCCTTTTTATTAGAAGAGTTGGTGTTTTTGTTTTCCTTATTTGTTTTTAGGATTCTCTTGTGGATGAGAGTGTCTTCAATACTAGCTCCCTTTCATCAACCTAGAAATGGTGCTTGGAATTTTTTTATTGAGTTCATACATTAAATTGGGGATGAGGTTTTCAATGTATAGATTCACTTGTTCTTCAGGAATGTCGAGTGAGCATTGACTGACTAAGTTTCTCCAATGTAATAAGAATGTGATTAATGGTTCTCCTATCTTCTATTTATTTGAGCACAAATCAAAGAGTGTCACCTCATTCATAAAGTTAAAGGAAAAGTTGGAGATGAATTTTTTTGCTAGTTCTGACCTATATTTTATGGTACCAAAAATTTTGGAGTACCATTCATGTGTGGTCCCACATAGAGAGTGAGGGAACAATCTCATGAGATAGGTGAACTCATCACTAAGTTTGGTACAAGAGGGACATAATTCCCTAATGTGATCAACACAGTTTCCTTTCCCTCAATAATTTTTGAATCTAGGTGACTCAAAGTGTTTTGGGAATGGAGGTATATATAGACTTTTATCAAATGGATTAGGATGTGCATCCCATTCTTTATATAGAGCTTGATTCTTCTGGACTCCCAATGCCTCAATTTTTTTGGAATTTTTTTTGAATTTTTGTAGTAACTCTTCATTAGGGTTTTGTAGGATTATCCTCTCTTCAAGTCTTTTATGTCTTTGAGTAGATAATTTGTTCGCAAGAACTATATCGACTTGGTTGTACCATTTATGTGTCTGAAGACTAGGGTGATGTGTCACTAGGTGGTAGAGGTATGTTAGTACCTTAAAGAAAAAAGGGTTCATGTTGTGGTACACATTGTGGTATTTGTTGTGGTACTTGTTGTGGTGTTCATTGTGATTGTTGTACCATATGGTGTTGTCGCATCACTTGTTGTGGTAGTTGTTGTGCCATTTGTTGTGGTTGTTGTTGAGATACCTCTATTTGTTTCACATGAAACCATGTGTGTGACTATTATTGTAGAGGTATCTACTGAGGTTGTTGTTGCATTTTTTATTGTTGTAACAAGTGTTTTTGATAGGCAATTTTTTGCTTAAGGCATCTTTAGTATTCCAACTATTGTTTTAGTTTCTCTTGTTGTATACCAAACATGGCTTGTTGTTATTGGAATTTTTGTTGGTATATTGTGTGTAAGTCAAGTGTATTTACATTGGAGTGCATGTTAGGGACATTATATCCTTGCACTACTTGAGGTTGTTGTTGTGGTTGATGTTGCTATTGATATGTTGAATGTGTATTAAGAGGATTTTGAATTGGTTGTGCATTAGAAATGTTAAGTCCTTGTACCACTATAGGTTGGTGTTGTCATGGGATTTGGTTATGTCCTTGAGAATTGAACATCATGTTTGGGCTGTTGTTTTGATACCTTTGTGTGTTAGATGCTTCTCCTTGGGACATCATATTGATTTTCCAATGAGACATGTTTCTTTTGGGAATGGGTGAAATTTCAATAAGGCTCTTCCTTTGTATGTCAATAGGGGTTGTTATAATTGATGTTTCTCATGGTGTATTCATGGGAGGCTCCATAACATTTGATGTCATAAAATTTGGTAAAGTTAGGAGCAAGGGTGCACTTTGTTGATTTTCCTCCAAAAGAGGTATGTTTGGCATCCCTAGAGTCCAAGTCCCTTTAGGCATGTCTTGTTCTTGCATTATGTGAATGAGATCAAGTCTTAACATCCTTTCAGGATATTTAGGAAGGGGGTTCGTCAAATAAGGGATTGATGTTGATGTGTTCAAATGTACTTTGGAGGATTTCAATGGTTGATTCTTGATGGGATCTTATACATTTCCTCATTGTGTTTGAAAATTCCAAATTTTTTTTACCCTTTTCTAAGTTTAAATTGATCATAGGTTGGATGTGTTCTAATGTGGGAACATCTGGATGTTTAGACTTAGGCCCCTCCAAGTTTGGATTAAATTTGACAATTTCTTGGGCTACCAAAAGTTTAAAGTTCTTTCAAAAGGTTTTATCTTGACATGCCCTAGCCATTTCTTCATCAATGATGTTGTAATCAGTGTCACAATCATCATTTAGGTGTATAGTACCTTGTTGTGTGTTTGATATGTTAGGGTTGAAGGTACTTGTGTTTGGATTGTTGAATTTGAAGGAGTGTGTTTGTTCATCCTTGGGTGTGGTTGGTACATTTCCACCTCGAGGTGGTATTGGTAAAAATTTATGGGTTCAAAGTTAGGGCTCCATTGAACCATTCCATGTGTAGGAGAGGTTTTTAAAGGAAACCTCATAGTAGGTGTGTTGTTTAGGGTTTGTTATGTCATCCCTTGATTATCGTGATATTGTGGATACATTCTTAGGGGGCCCATAAGGGTTGTGATGCTTCAATTTTTTCTTCATCAAACATTTGTTGGGTTTTCTTTTTTTTTTTTTTTGGTCTTGGATGAGGTTTTGGTTGTGTTTGTACCACAAAAAATAAGGGTTGATATAGTTCTTTAGGTCTTTGAGCTGATTGTGTCCTTGCAAGTGTTGGCATGATACCTAAGGATGTAGATGTAATGGAGGAAAACCTAAATGGACTCTCTACCTTTCAAAGGTACACCTAAACTACCAACTATGCTCCAATAGTGCCAAGTGCACCCTTGGTGCACTTGTAGACTTGAAGGTAAGCAATTGGTAAGAAGAAGGTATGTAGTTGGTAAAGAGAGGTGTTAGGGTGACCAATATGTAGAATGTGAATGATTTGAGTATTTTTAGGTATTTTCTAGGGTTTAGGGATGAAATGAAAGATATGAAAGTACAAAAAAGGACTAGTCAAGATCCATCATCCATCAACACTAGGAGATACCCTAGGACTCATACTTTATTCTGATTTTTGATTAAGTTCAAAAGTTTCAAGTTCAAAATGATATTTAGGGAGCTCAAAATGATTGTAATGTTGATCAAATATGCAATATGCAAAGCTCTTAAGATGAAAAATTAAGTTCTATGTGCAAGAGGCTATTTTGGGCCATATGTAGAATGAGGACTTACAAAGGCTTCTAGATGTTATTTAGGGGTCCCAAAATATAGTTTGGAGGCCCAAAATGGTCATGTAGGTATCTAAGTATGCTTTGACAATACCAAGTGCACTCCAACATCACCAAATACACCTATGGTTAACTTGGGGTTAGTTTAAACACAGTTGGTAGTTTCATGGTGTAGTTGGGAGATTGGGTTGAATGTTTGTTGTTTCTGAGCTAAGTGATTGCTAAGTTGCTATATTAGAGAGCTAGGATGTTGGGGATATGATATGAATAGATAGGAGATTTAGAATGAAGGTTATGGATTATTTAAAGCTCAAAATTATGGTTATGTTGATTAGATATGCAATATGCAAAGCTACTAAGATGCAAAATGAAGTTCTACATGCAAGAGGCTATTTTGGGCCATATGTAGAATGAGGACTTATAAAGGCTTCTAGATGTTGTTTAAGGGTCCCAAAATGTAGTTTGGAGGCCCAAAATGGTCATGTAAGTACCAAAGTATGCTTTGAAAGTACCAAGTGCACTCCAGCATCACCAACTACACCTATGGTGCACTTGAGGCTAGTTTGAGCACAATTGGTAGTTTCATGGTGCAGTTGGGAGACTAGGTTGAATGTTTGTTGTTTTTTAATTGGGTGATTGCTACGTTGCTATATTAGAGAGCTAGGATGCTAGGGATAATGATACAAATGGGGAGGAGATGTAGAATGAAGTTTATGAATTAGGTAATGAAGCCCTAAGTGAAGACAACAAAGATTAGGACATGTAGAATGAAAATCAGGACATGCTAAGATAGGGAGCTATCCATGTGCCTAATGACACTCCTAAGGTCCCAAAATGATGTCTAGAAGCCTAAAATGGGTTTTTAGACCACCAAGTGTTCTTAGATAGTACCAATTGTGCCCATGGTGTAGTTGGGGCTAGTTAGAGTGCAGTTGGTAAGCTTGGTTGAAACTAAGGTGATTTTGGGTTCTATGGTTTCTAGATTGATGTTCTAGAGAGCCAAAGGGTAGAGGATAGTGCTAAGACTAGGATAAAGGTGTAGAATGATGGTTAGGACATAATAAAAAAGGGATGAAGTATGAAAAATTAAGGTTGGGCATGCAAAGATGAAAGATGCAAGATGCAAGATGCAGATTTTGAGGTTGAAATGCAAAGACTAAAGGATACAAAGTGAAGCCTAAGGAATGAAATGTGAAGACAAGGGATGTAACATGAGGACTAATAAGATGAAATATTAGGCCTATAGGATATAATATGATGCTCAATATATGGTGAATACAATTGGATGCTATGCAAAGATGGAATCTAAGTCATGTCAAGCACATCTAAGGTTACAAGTTGTCATGTTTTCCAAGTTTTGAATGTTTTGGACCAAGTTTTGCAATGTTTTGACAATGTGTAATGTTTTGATAAAGTTTGAATAGTATCCAAGGTGTAAATTTTCAAGTTGGCTTTTATCTTGATTAATATTTTACACACACATGAGACACAAGAAGAAAAGAATAGATGTTGTTAAAGTGAAAAGACACACCACAACCTAGGATTTAAGACTATATACACTGAATTTCCACTTGAACTGAAGTTAATCCATGCTTAACTAGAGAAAAAAACTTAGAATCTTGGCACCATAGGATCCCCCTTATAGTGCACTCACTTCTTGAGGCTACCAATATTTTCTTCATAAGGGGCATGACTTCCCAAGGGACTATTGTCTCTACTAAGGACTACAAGAATTTGAGACATATTCACAAGAATAGGTGACCCCATAAGAGAATTGATAGAAAGTTTTTTGGCCTCTAAAATAGGGTATTTAGTGTGGGCATTCTATTTGGAAAGTGAATGATAAACTTCCTCAGAAGGTCTCCTAGCCCCAAGAATCAGGGTTTGATGCAGTACCACTAACACAACATTAACCATATCAGATTTTATATAGTAGCTAGAATTTTGGCCTAGCTTTGGCCCGTTATCACTTTGATGTCATCCCTTAGGGCTCACCAAGTGGTGAGTCTTGGGTCCAAGGCAGGCCTCTTTATAGAAGTCACACATATTTCTCTTACACCCAAGATCCATGAATGGCAAGGGGAGATAATATGTCCACATAACTCCTAGGGTTCTAAATAATGCATGGGTATGAAGTAGTATATAAAGTTCATTTTATTGCAACAAAAGAAGTGTCATATAATCTAGGAAATCCACACACATAGTTTAGACAAGCACATAGGGTCTTTGACAATGTCCTGCAAACAAGCAGTAGTAGCTTGTAATGATTATGTCTTTATCCAATGATCACCACATGCTAAAAATAGATCATTAGTAACATGAAAAACATATAATCTAGGTTATAGAAGCAAGCATAAATTGTAGATGTAGATTCTAAGTGAAATGTGTGTTTTCTATGAACCAACTATGCTCTAACAGAGAAAATTATGCCCTAGAAGGCTAGAATGACCCATGATGCCCCCAAGTGCACTCAAATAGTGCTAACTATTCCCATGCTATAGTTGTGGCCTAGAAGGGTTTAGCTGATAGTTTCTAGGAAAAATTGGGAGAATGGAAGAAGGTTATGGGGAAAGAGATACCTAAAGAAGACCCAAAACTGAAAATTTTGAAATCTAGCTAACTAAGTGCACCTAGGCAATGCAGACTATGCCCATGGTGTACTTAGGGCCCAGAAGGGTATAGTTGGTTGTTTCTAAGAATATTTAGTTAGGTGTGAATAGAAGATAGGGATTATGGTCACTCCTAAGCCCCTAGAATGGCTTCCTAGAGGTCCCAAGTGCACCCTAGGACAAAAAGTTAATATAATGCATAAATGAGAGTATAAAATTATATTATTAGCCACCCTAATTAAACTAGATGTGATAAGGAAGAGTAGATAGTCATTATACCCTTCCAAGTGAGCTCCTTCCTTACACCTACAAGCACAAAAACATGAAACTCATGTTAGTTTGCATGATCTCCATGTAGGGTTCACCAATTGTAGGACAAGAAAATAGGCTCATATCTATCATACTATGATCAAATCATAAACTCAGTTAGCATACATTGATACCCTCTAGTCTACCATGAAAGCCAAATAGAAAAATAAAGCAACACAAAGTTAAAACAACCTCTTTCATTTGTAGTTCCCATGTCCTTTCTTCTACATTTGATGTAGCTCCAATTTCTTATAATGCACACAATTAGGAACCAAAATTCTATGATAATGATATTGATATGAGAGTACTAGAAGAAGTGATTTGAAGCATAAGAGACTAAGAAGCTAGGATCTAGGATTCAAGGACTTGAACAACCAAAAATTAGAGAAAGAATGCTCAATTTATAATCAACATGCAAGAGGAGAGCCTTGGACTTGTCACCTTGGATATGTGACTTGGCAAAAGATTCCTTTGAGAATCCATGACACATATGATGTAAGATATGATGCAGGAGCATCCAGAGTGTTCTAGGTTACAGTATTTGAATACCTTGGGATATGTGTAAATGCCAAAAAAAAGGAGTATGTAATTGAGCCATAATTTTGGTAAATTAGAGGGTGTAAATTGGCTGGATGAATGTAATTGTAATTTAGATCATTTTAGAAAAAGAATCAGGTCAAAAGGCCCCACAATTTGAAAGTTATTGCAATTTTTTAGTTTTTGGAGATCTCCTAAGAATGCTTCAAAGTTAGGTTAGGGGCATTAAATGACCTTGTATAGGGCCAAAAAATGGGGGACAAGAAAATTTGGTCCATACGGCTATAGAGCACTTCAAGAGCTTTCTAGAAATGTAAACGGTTCATCAATCAGAGCTACGGTTCAAAAGTTATGCCTCCAAAAAGTTTGGTTACCGTTTTTGGATTCTTCTAGTTTTGTGTTGACTTCTAACACGGCTTCTGGAGCCTTCTACTTGGTCAGTGGATGCCAACTAGCACTTTCTAGAATGTATTCCTAATCTTTAACCCTTTGGGGTCTATTTAAGGACATTTTGGCATTATAAAAGGTAGTTTAGAGTGAAGTTTGAGAGAAGGTACTGGGAGAAGAAATTATCTCCAGATTTATGCTATTGTAAGCCCATAGGGCATGTTTTTGGAGTCTTTTCCTTTGCACTAAGTGTACTAGCATATTTTAATAGTTAATAAAAATTTCCCTTTCTTGTTGTGTCCATTCTGTGCTTGGGTCGTGTCCCTATCAAGTGGTATTAGAGCTGGTTTTCCTAAGTGTGTAGACAGAGCACCGACTGTGAGGTAGTTTGCACTAGGACTATGTGGTTGTGGGTTTGAGTTAAGAAGATGCCTCCATGAAGAGAGCATGGTGGAAGGGCTAGAGCTATTAATCTAGAGGAGGTTAGAGCCCTCCAAAGGTAGGTACAAGTGTTGTAGGAGGAGCTCCGTAGAGGGACAAATGTTACTGTAGGTAACAAAAGTGAGGATGACAATGAAGAAGAAGAAATTGGACCAGAAGGGGAAGTTGAAGGGGATGTTCTAAATAAGGTAGAGGAGAGAATTTTTAGGGCCATTACTAAGTTTTGGAAAAGACCTACAATTGATGTGGGTGTATTTTCAGGAAATCTGAAACTAGATGAGTTGATCGACTAGATCAATGAACTAGAAGAGTACTTTGAGTATGAGGATATTAGGGATCTAGATAGGGTTAAGTTTGCAAAGGCCAAATAGAAAGGACATGCCAAAATCTAGTGGCAAGAGGTTCAATTGGAAAGAAACAGAAGAGGAAAGGATAAGATTACAAGGTGGGATCACATGGTGGACAAACTAAAGAAGCAGTTCATTCATGTTGACTACAAGCTTGATTTGTTTAAGAAGATGTATGGGTTAAAGCAAGCAAGAATATCAATCCAAGAATATATGGAGGGATTTTAATGACTTCTAATTAGAGTAGGGCATGCAAAATAAAATAAGGAGAAGTTTTCTCATTATATCAGTGGGTTACAACCTAGCATCCAGGAGGAATTAAGTCTGGTAAGAATGACCAGTGTTGAAGAAGCATACCAATTTTCCCTACGAGTTGAAGAGAAGCTAAATAAAAAGTTTGAAGGGAGACAAAGAGGGTGCATTCAAGGAGGAAAGGGTAGTGGTAGGTCATTTTGAGGTTGAAATGAGACCCAAAGGAAAAATGAAGATGTGGGTACTAGCCAAAACTAGAGGAATGAGGATTTCAACCTCTCCTGTGATCAAAACTTTGGAGATCAAAGAGGAAGAGGTAGAGGATGTGGAAAAGGTTCAAGAAGAGGAGGTTTTTGTGGTACCTATTTCCATTGCAATGAACAAGGTCATCATGCCTTTGAATGCCCTCAATGAAAAGGAAGGACAGATAGGAGAGCTAAAGGCCAAGCTAGGATTGCTCATGTGGATGAGGATGCATAGTCATCACATTCAGAGGATGCAAAAAGAGGAGAGACTTTAGTAAATGAAAGGGTCCTACTAAGTGGTGAGATTGAACCAGGATAAAGGAGGAGTCTATTCCATACCAGGTTCAAGTGTGAGGATAAATGTTGTGATGTGATCATCGATGGTGGTAGCACTGACAACTTGGTATTAGACTAGATGGTCTCTAAACTGAAGCTTAAGAGGGAAAAACACCCCTAGCCTTATCAGATCACCTGGGTGAAGGATGATCATAAGGTCCTGGTAAGTGAATAGTGTTTAGTGAAGTTCAAAATTTGAAGTTACCATGATGAAGTTCTCTGTGATGTTATTCCAATGGATGTTTGCCATCTATTGTTGGGTAGACCGTGGTAGTTTGATAGTCATGCAGTACATGATGGTCGTACAAACACCTACTAACTAATAGTGAATGGAGTTCACCACAAACTAAAGCCCATGAAAAAGGAAGGTGAAAAGGTATGTAGTAGTGCTAGGATCTATCTTGTTGATGGAAGAAAGCTTTTAGATGGCATGAAACACCAGCATATGTGCTATGCTTTGATTCCTAGAAAAGATAAGGAAGGTAATAGTGAAATACCACTTGAAGTTTAAGATTTATTAGGTGAATTTGGAGATATCATCTCTGATAATTTTCCAAAAGGATTGCCACCTATAAGGCAAATTAGTCATCAGATAGATTTAACCCTGGAGCTAGCTTGCCTAACAAGGCTGCTCATAAGATGACTCCTACTGAAACTGAGGAGCTAAATAGATAGGTTCAAGAGCTATTGAAGAAGGGTTTGATTCGACAGAGCCTGAGTCCATGTGTAGTACCTATAGTATTGGTGCCAAAGAGGGATGGAGAGTGGAGAATGTGTATGGACTCTCAAGGTATAAATAGGATAACCATCAAGTATCAATTTCCTTTGCCAAGAATGGATGATCTTATGGACTACTTGAGTGGAGCTTAGTACTTCACAAAGATAAATCTCAAGAGTGGCTATCACCAAATATAGATTCGAGAAGGAGATGAGTGGAAAACTACCTTCAAGACCAAGGAGGGTCTTTATGAGTGGCTAGTCATGCCCTTTGGATTGATGAACGCCCCAAGCACCTTCATGCAGCTTATGAATGAGGTACTTAAGAAGCTCTTGGGAAAATTTTTTATTGTCTATTTGGATGTTATTTTAAATTTCAGCAAGAGTTTGGAAGAACATTTATTGTATATTCGTAGTGTCCTTGAAATGTTAAGGGAAGAGAAACTGTTAATTAATCTGAAGAAGCGTATCTTTGTAAAAAGGGAGTTAGTCTGCTTGGGGTTGGTTATATCACCTAAAGGTCTTAAAATGCATCCAAAGAAGGTAAAATCCATCTTGGAATGGCGTACTCCAAGATCTGATACTGAGGTGAGATCATTTCATGGTCTAGTTAGTTTTTACAGGAAGTTCATTAAGAATTTCAGTGGCATATGTGCACCCCTGACTGACACAATAAGAGGGGATAGAAAAGAGTTCAAATGGACTATGGCAGCTGCAAGAAGTTTTGAATTGTTGAAGAAGAAGGTGACAAAACAACCTATGTTGGCACATCTAAATTTTAGAAAGGTGTTCCAGGTGGATTGTGATGCTAGTGGCAGTGCTATTGGAGCTGTATTGAGCCAAGAAGGTAAGCCTATTGCATATTTTAGTGAAAAATTGAATGATTCAGAAAAGAAGTATTCTGTTTATGATCAAGAGTTCTATGAAATAGTTCAAGCCTTAAAGAAATGGAGGCATTATTTATTGCCAAAGTAATTTTTTTTATATACTAATCACCAGGCATTATAGTATCTAAATAGCCAAGGTAAATTGAACCAACATCATATGAAGTGGGTAGAGTTCTTGCAGAGCTATACATTTGTGTTGAAGCATAGAAGTGGAAAATCTAATAGGGTTGCAGATGCAATAAGTAGGAGACAATTGTTTCTTATAGTAATGCAGGTTGAAGTACTTAGGTTTGCTAAACTTAAGAATATGTACCCTAAGGATCCTGATTTTGCTAAAGCATGGAAAGCTTATAAAGAACCTATTTCTATAGATAGAACTAAGTGGTTAGACTATCTGATTTAGGATGGTATGTTGTTCAAGGGTAGTCAATTGTGTATTCCAAGGAGTTCCATGAGGGAAAATCTAATTAAGGAGAAACATAGTGGAGGGATGGCATGACATTTTGGTCGAGATAAGACCATTTCCATTCTTAGAGAACATTATTTTTAGCCTCAAATTTCATAGGATGTTAAAAAGTTTGTACAAAATTGTTAGATTTGTCACGTGGCCAAGGGATTTAGTCACAATACTGGACTTTATCGGCCATTGCCTATTCATCAAAGCCATGGGAGGACATAAGTATGGATTTTTTTCTTGGATTGCCGAGGACAAAAAGGGGTAATGACTCAGTATTTGTGGTGGTTGATAGGTTCTCCAAAATGGCACATTTCATTCCATGCCATAAAACTCATGATGTTGTCCATATTGCAGACTTGTTTTTCAGAGAGGTGGTAAGACTACATGGCCTCCTAAAGAGTATAGTTTCTAATAGAGACATTAAATTTGTGGGGTATTTCTAGAGAACATTGTGGAAGAAGTTGAGAATAGACTTGAAATTTAGTTCCACACATCACCCACAGGTTGACGGCCAAACAGAAGTGGTAAACAAAAGTCTGGGCAATTTGCTAAGATGTTTAGTTGCGGATAAGCCCAAGGGATGGGATTTGATTCTACCACAAGTGGAATTTTCTTACAATAACTCTATAAATAGGAGTACTGGAAAATCACCATTCCAAATTATATATGGAAGTAGCCCAAGGATTGCACCAGAATTGAGGAAGATGGAGCAAGGGGAGAGGACAAGTACTGAAGTAGAAGAGTTTGCTAAACATATCAAGCACCTACATGAGGAGCTCCAAGCACACATTATCAAGATGAATCAAGAGTATAAAGCTAGGGTTGATCAAAGGAGAAGACATAAGGAATTCCAAGTAGGGGATCTAGTCATGGTACACTTAAGAAAGGAGAGATTTCCAGTAGGTACTTACAACAAGCTGAAGATGAAGAAATTTGGCACCTGTTAAATTTTGAAGAAACATGAGTCAAGAAATGCATATGTGGTGGAGTTACTAGATGGAATTCACATTTCTCCTATCTTCAACATTCTAGACTTAACAGGGTATCATGATGATGGTGCAAATGAGGAACTGATGTTAGAGCCATGTCCAATTCCTACTTCTAAGAAGGAGGAGATAGAAGACATTTTGGATCATTGTGTGGGTAGGAGTACCAGAAATAGGTAGTATGAAGAGTATCTAGTTAAATGGAAAGGTGGATTGATCGAGGACTCAACTTAGATATTAGGAGCTAAGGTTTCCCATTTGGAATTTCCTCTACCATCCATAAAGTGACAGGGTCACTTTTCAATCTACCCTTGATGGGGACACAACCCAAGCACTGAATGGACACAATAAGAAAGGGAAAATTTTATTAACTATGAAAATATGCTAGTACAATTAGTGCAAAGAAATAGACTCCAAAAACATGCCCTATGGGTAAATCTGGAGATAATTTCTTCTCCCAGTACCTTCTCTCAAACTCCACTTCGAACTGCCTTTTACAATGCCAGAAATATCCTTAAATAGACCCCAAAGGGTTAAGGATTAGGAATACATTCTAGAAAGTGCTAGTTGGAATCCACCGACCAAGTAGAAGGCTCCAAAAGCCACATTAGAAGTTGGTGCAAAACTAGAAGAATCCACAAATGGTAACAGAACTTCTGGGAGGCATAACATTTGAATCGTAGCTCCGATTGATTAACCGTTTACATTTTTGGAAAGCTCTTGAAGTGCTCTATAGCCCTATGGACCAGCTTCACTAGTCCCCTAATTTTGGCCCTGTACAAGGTCATTTAATGCCCCTAACCTAACTTTGAAGCATTCTTAGGAGGTCTCCAAAAACTGAAAAACTGCAATAACTTTCAAATCATGGGGTCTTTTGACCTGATTCTTTTTCTATAATGCTCTAAATTATAATTACATTTATCTGGCCAATTTAAAACCTCTAATTTAGTAAAATTATGGCTCAATTACATACTCCTATTTTTTTGGCATTTGCATGTATCCCAAGGTGTTTAAATACTCTAACCTAGAACACTCTGGATGCTCCTGCATCAAGATACCAAATGTAGGTTTGTATGATGATTGGAAGTAAAACATTGCTATAAATGGAATATGATATATGATGCATCATGTGAGACATCAAAGCCACTTAAAGCCAAGAATCTATGACAATGGAAGCCAAATATAGATATGTGTAAGGAATAAGAATATATGGATTCTGACAATTCTTAGCCAAGTGTAGATAGAGAATCCATGATGTGTCATGCACATGTGCCATGATGATGTCAAGATTATGTCAATATTATGTGGAATATTTGTATTAAAAATCCATATATCTACATAAATGGAAATTAATGGTGGAAAATATGATTTAGGAAATTGTGAACTTCCATTGTTTATGAATGATAAATTAACTAACTAAGGATGTTAATTAGGAATAATAATTATTAATGTGTAATGAAAATGATTTGAATGACATATGATTAAATTATTGGTTGTTTAATCCTATAGAGGAAATTAGTAAATGATTGGCCAATTTTATTAAATAAATCTAGGATAATATGTGATGATTGCACATATTAGTTAGGATGATAGTGAATAGATCAAAGCCATGATCAAAATAATTGATTGTTAAAATTGATAACATTCTAAGGACACATGACATGAATTAAGGACACGTAACATTTAACTAATATTGTAAATGCTAGAGGATCGAGATTGATTGATAGGGTTGATCTTAATAACATTGATAGACATTGTTAATGTTATTATATTGTTTCAATGATGTTAAGATCTAACACTAAGAGGCTTGAAAATTTTTAAGAAAAAATCACAAGAATGATGATTTGACCTAGCATTGAGAGCCATGAGACTACTAAGGTCAAATGGATGGGTTTGATAGATTGATAGGTTTTTGAGGCACTAAAAGCCATAATAATGTCTAGGATTGGATAGATCATGATTGATTTGGGATGTATGCTTCATGTTGGTTATGGTTGATTTCAGGTGATTACATTTTGATTTCATATAATTTTTATGAGGTTGAAATGGTTTTGAGTATGATAAAGGATATTGTTGAGATATAATCAAGTTGGCCAAAAGATCAAAATTAGTGAAATGAGGAAACAAGATGAGTTACTATGAAATAGTAATGAAACCATAGATCTGAACCATTTTTTAGTGTCTACACCCTCATCTTTCATATTCTATTCATTGGGGTTTAGTTTTCATCCCTTAGTCTTTGCATTTCAACCCCTAAATTTGCATCTTGCATCTTCCATCTTGCATCCTTGCATGCCTAACATTCATCTTGCACACTTTATCTTTCATTTCATTTCTTCTAACCATCATTCTATACCTTCATTTTTGTCTTAGGACTATCCTTTTCCATTTGGCTCTTCTAAAAATCAATCTAGAAACTACAGAATCCAAAACCACCTTAGTTTTAGCCCATCTTACCAACTACACTTTAACTAGCTCATAGTACACCATGGGTGTAGTTAGAACTATTTGAGTGCAAGCCTAGCATTTTGGGACCTTAGGAGTTTCCTTAGGTACTTGGATAGACCCCCATATCTCAACATGTTCTAATCTACATTCTTCATGTCCTAATCATCATTGTCTTCACTTAGGACTTCATCCTTAAGTCATAACCTTTATTCTACATATCCTATCCAATCATAACATAATCCCCAACATCCTAGCTCTCTAGTATAGCAACTTAGCAATCACTCAGCTCAGAATCAACAAACATTCAACCTAGTCTCCTAATTGCACCATGAAACTACCAATTATGCTCAAACTCTCCCCAAGTGCACCATAGTTGTAGTTAGTACTATTGGAGAGCACTTTGTGCTATCATAGTACACTTGGTGACCAACCAGACTATTTTGCACCTCCAAACTACATTTTGGGACCCTAAAACTACATCTGGAAGTCTTTGTAGATCCTCATCCTACACATGACCCAAAATGTCATCTTGCAACCAAAACATCATTTTGCATTCTAGGCCCTTTTCATATTTCATATCCAATCATTAGAACCATCATTTTAATAATCCTAAACATCATTTTGAACCCAAAACCTTTGAACTTAGTCAAAAATATGAACAAAGTATGAGTCCTAGAGTATCTCCTAGTGTTGATGGATGATGGATCTTGACTAGTCCATTTGTCATTTTTATCATTTTTCTTTGATCAAACTCTATCTATGTCTTGATGGATTTGACCTTGTCATCTTTATCAACTTTATTTTTTTGTCTTTTATCTCTTTTTGGTCAAGATACAAAGCTCATCTTCACAAGGTTAAACTCTTAGACAAAATACTTTCCAAAGATTTGATCCTACATTCAAAACCTTGCATACACCCTTCTCATAGAATTATCACATTCCTAGTCTCCATAAACATCATTTTGACTTACCTTATTTTCATGTCCCCTTCATCTTGCATTGTTCAAAACCCTTGCATCATTTCCAATATCAAACCCCATCAAGTTGTCTCCTTGATCTCATATCCCCAGTTTGCATGTCATAAAAATAATTATCAAGCTTATCATACCATTTTTTCATAATCCAACTTGTATACATCCACCTCTAACATTATTTCCAAGTCCAAAATCCAACCCTAATCTTCATTTTGCATACCATAGAGTCATTTTCATCTCCTTTAGTCAAAAACCAAAATATAATTTACATTTGCATTTGCATAATTTCTCTAGGACATTTACACCATGAATTTCAAAACCCTAGATTGTTTTGCACTTTTTTAAGTTTCATAACACTCCTAAACACCTAAAATTCCAAAAAATGCTCAACTAAATAGAATTCAGAAGAACCTATTATCACATTCTTATTATGCTAGAGAAACTTAGTTAGTCAATTCTCACTAAATATTCTGAAAGAACAATAAGTTAATTTGTACATTGAAAACCTACTCCTTGACTTAATATATGAACTCAAGATCAAAAGTCCAAGTACCATTTCCAAGTTGATGAAAAAGGGGGCTAGTATTGAAGATGCCCTCATTTATAAGGGAGTCCTTTAGACAAATAAGGAAAACCCAAAAACCAACTCGTCTAACGACAATGAAATTTTTTCTCCAAAATCAAGAATGCAACCAATGATGGAATTGTAGATGCATGAATGATTAGTGCAACAAAACCTCAACTGACTCTAAAAGGTGTAAAACCTAAAAATTCACAAACTCCCAATCAAACACCACCTCAATAATAAAAAATTGAGACTTCCATTCAAGATGGACCTCAAAGACATCCTAAAACCAAAGATAGGAAACTCACACCCTTAAAGATACCTCTTGAGACTACACTTCAACAATTACTCAGTAATAACTTCCTACAGTTACCTCAAATCAAAGACAAACCATTAACTAAAGAAAAATGATGGGACTGCAAAAAATCATGTGATTACCACCACACCGAAGGACATAAGACCTCATTGTCTTTCTAACTAAAACATACAATAAAGGACCTTATTTATGATGATATAGTTGTTGTAGATCCTTTACTGCTAGTATTCAACTCTAATCACACTATCTTCAAAGATCCATTGGGTACTCATGATAAAGAAAAGGCCTCCATTTCAAACTCAAACTCCTAGGCTAATATAAACTACAAACACCTGGGATATGTACTTGGCCAAACAATGGTATCAAAAACCAAAAGCAATGGACTAATTAATTTACAATTGAACATGCCAAATGATTCCTAATACACTATTTAGTCTCATTTAATTATTGACTAGGGACATAAACTTAGAATGGAATTTGCAAAGTATATGCTTCAAACTTCCTCTTCTAAGCCTATTAAAGGAATTAAGATACTTATTATTTAGGAAAACTAAACTAAAAATAATAAAATGTAGTCTAATCAAAGCAAGAAATTACAGCTAGGAACTACTCCAACTAGCTATGTTGCAGGAACATGCTACTAATTCTAGTATTAGTGGTTATAGAAACAACAGAGTTCTAAAACATATAAATTAATAGGAAATGAACTATATACTAACAAAGAAATTCAGTCATCAAGTGGGCACCTTGAATGAGTGAATGGAAAGTACAATCAAGATAAAAGTTGCAAACTTGAGGTTAAAATTCTATTCATCCATAAAAACAATTACACTTGATTGAAATGGTATCCAAGAGTTTTGTAATAAAAACTAGTTTGTTCAACTAACTCTCAAAAGAGTCACAATAGTAAATTATTTAAGAGGAAACTACCACTAACTCCTAAATCTATGATTACTTCATAATGAGGATCAGTTATAACTCATATATTTTCATAATAGAAACATTATTTGACTATAAAAAATCCTAAAATATAATGCACACTAAATTTGTGTGTTGCATGAAACATAAAGCATTGACTTGCTTAGCAAAGATTTTGTAATCATGGTTGGCTTTGATGACTCTTGCGCTAGTATGCCAGAATATCTATGCTCAACTCCTACAAGATAATTAATGCACACACATCCAACTATATACATACATATACATATACATATACATACATACATATATATATATATATATATATATATATATATATATATCCACATCATCAATATTAGGAAAAAGTTTCAGTCTTAGTTATCACTCTTGCAAACCTATGGCTACAAGAGGTAACTACCCAAAACATAGCTTAGGAGAATAAACATCCATTAAGATGTATAAATATTATATTTACCATTCTTGTCCATGAAAATAGGTAGATATTATGTCTTTAGAGATAACCACATTTCATCTTATGTTCACACACATATATAATCGTATATATAGAAACCATAAGTTCATATGCTTAAAATCATAAATGTATGCCTATGTGAAATCAAATGTCTTAAAAAGAGGATTAAAAGTGGGAGAAAAATGGCTAATTTAGAAGCCCATCAATATGATTACATGATCAACTATTTCAATGGGTCTAACTCCCACATATCCACCTTTACCTTAAAAGTTGAAAACCCACATTGTTTTTTCACTATGTGTCATACCAAGATCACTCTACATGGAGCTCCTTCTAGACCTACTACCTCTACTAGACCTACACCCCCTAGTAGACCTAATACTCCTACTTCATCTAATTATAGCCTTATTGAACAGCTCAACTAGACCCCTGCACAGATATCCATCCTAGACCTACTACGTACATCCCCCCAACATTAGAAGATCTTGGATCAAGCCCTCAAAGAGTCAAAAGTCTCATATAAATTAATTTTTCCCAATACTATGCCATGGTTTGGAACCTATATCCATCACAACATATCACATTTTGACCTCCCAATATTCCTAAGGATAGACCCATCCATAATGACCCCCTTCATCTTGAAGTCTTTATCTATAATGCTAAGGTCAAACACGTCTTGATAGATGGATGAGTAGGACTGAACATCTATACCCTTAAAGTTGTAAAGGGTCTAGATTACTCTAAAGAATATGAAGATCCCTCTGAAAGAATCACAATAAAGGCCTATGATGATTGTGAATGCTTTTCCAAGGGTTTCATCATATTAACCATCAGAGTTGGTTCAGCTACTAAGAATACATTGTCCCAAGTCCTAGATATCAAAATGAATTGCAACATTATACTAGGATGCCCTTGGATCTATGGTATGAAAGTGATGCCTTCTACATATCATTAATGTTTTAAGTTTTCCTGCAACAATGTGGAGGTTACCATCCTTGGTGATCCAGATCCTTTCCAGTTTTGTGCTAATCCAAGAGATACTACTACATACCAAGTTCCAACAAACAATGAAGCAACACCCATAAATTCCTCTAAATATGTGGATCCTAATATACTCCTCAATAAGGCCAAGGAAAAGATGAAGATTGAAGATGAAGAGTGTGGAGAATACTTTATGTCTCAAGTATTCCACATTAGGGAGTCACTACTTTCTCCCTAATCTTATGGTAAATCACAACATTTTCAAGCACAACATTCTAAGATTAGTACACAAAATGCCACTTCTATAAAATTCATTAGTAGTAGTGACCTACAAAAAGAACATGTCTGTGAAACTACATATGTTTATATTGAGAAAGAAACAGTAGAACAAGAACCCACTTTTATATATTCTAAAAAGTATGGACCTAGGTTTATTATCATGTAGAAACAAGGAATGATTGAACCTATCACTAAAAAAGGATGACCTTCTAGTTTGGGGTTTTAGATTCAAACCATTGTGAATAGGTCCTCTTAGTACAAAGGTACCCACATGTAAGACTATGAATGTTTTAAATATCGAAAAGGCATCTGAGGACACCCAACCTAAAATCAATAATTTTTATACACTTGACCATATCTTTGTTGCCCCAATAATACAATTGAGTCCAATATCCATATGTATGCCTTTGACCAAAGCTCATTCAACACTGATGATGACATCCCCTCAAGTTATCTTGAACTATTAGATTGGGACCAGCATGGACTACTTATTTTTTTATCAATTCTAAAATGATGATGCTCTTGTACCAGACTTTGAAATCTATGAAGGAATTATGATTGAAAACCATAAAGAAGAAATTTCTCCTAAAGAGAACACATTGGCATATTTTGGGAAGTCAACTCCATCTTCTAGATGCAAGACTAAAAGAAAAGGAAAAAATAACAAGCATTGGTCTCTTGGTGAAAATCAAAAGGTTCCATCAGACCATGAAAAAGAAAATTCTAAGAAGATCCCAAGGATACAAAATGAACAAGTTTCTACCATGCATATTAGTGTTCTAGTGTTCAACATGCCACAAAGTATTTTTGAGCTATCTCAATCAGCCTTCATGTGGGAAGTTGTTTGTCTCAATCCTCCCATCTCTTCCTTATATCCAACTACTTATACCCAAGTCCTACTACCTAAACCATCCAACACCCAAGATCAAACATCTATCGATCAATCCTTTGCATGCATCATCATCAATGACACCCCATACAAAATATTCTTTAACCTATTTATCCTTAGATGTCTTGATTCATGAGGGATAGACTCTATCTTACATATTGTATATAATGGTATATCTCAAGGCCTTTCAAGTGGTTTGATTTTAGCTACAAACTTGGAATGAATTCTACATAGTTATGATCAGTTATGGGTTCAAAGATTATCAATTAGTAGCACCAATAATAGATTTCTTCTCAGCATTCATCAGCAACATTCATGATTCTATCTAAAAGTCTAGAAAAAAAAATTTAAAAAAAAATTTTTAAAAAAAGAAGAAAAAAGTCATGATAAAATAAACAAAAAAAGTGAGAAAAATCATGAAAAAATGGATGCCTTGATGAAAAATTGGCAAACATATGTCTTGACACAAAAAATTGAGTCAAGAGAAAAATTCTATCCAAAAGTGAAAACCTAGCAAATAGGCACTTTGGGCAAGTACCATGGTGAAAACCTAGAAAATAGGTGCCATGTGTAATCACTGGTTGCTCCTCCATTTTATCCATCTAGTTTTTACCCCTTTTGTTATTCCTTGATCATATTCTTCATATTGCAAAAAATCCTTAGTCCTTGATCATGGCCCATGAACTGGTTAATGTCTATTGCTATCTTACCCAATCATCACCAGTCTGTAAATAATCTATCCTTCACTTTGTACATATGAAACTTATTTAGGGGCATATCACCTACATAGTGCATGAGTTTGAACTCAAACCAAGGGCATCTCCCTAAGAACATTTTGTCCATTAGACTTATCACATATCGAACTAGAGCTAGCACTTGTGAGTCCTTTATGATTTTGAAAAAAATCCTAAAAATTCAAATACAATCCTAATAAATAACCCTAAAAATTTAGATATGATCCTAAAAAAATAATAAAAACCATAAAAAGTCTTGACCAAATCATTGAAAATTATAAAATGTCCTTAAAAAATTTGTAAAAATCATAAAATGTCTTGAACAAATTCATAAAAATCATGAAATATCCTAAAAAAATTAATAAAAATCATAAAATGTCTTGAACAAATCTATAAAAATCATAAAATATCTTGAATAAATTGATAAAAATCATAAAATGTCTTTAAAAAACTACTAAACATCGTAAAATATCCTAAAATAAACCCTAAGATTCATAAAATGTCCTAAAGAAATGAGTAACACAAAAACATCAAATATCCTCAAAAAATGCTAAAATTAAATTTGTAATAAACCTTATACATAGTCATTATGGATAATCACCCCTTTTTCTTAAACACTTTCACTATCATAGAATGAAACTCAAAGTATGACAATTTCATGGCAATCACACTATCTGAGCAATGCAAACCAACAATCAATCCAACGTGTCAATGTGAACCTATCAACCGAATCAACAAATAGACATATCACATGATCAACCTATCAAACACTATCTACAAACCTAAAAAAATTCAAAGAAAGTAATAGTGGACAAGGATAGCCAATGGATCATATTGTTTAGTGAGTGATTTATTTTTGCTTTATTTTTCTTTGATCATGTTGCTATGACACTCGATGATATAAACTAATCAGTGAGAGTGGTTGAGATAGTTCAAGGTAATCTATTTTTTTTCTATTAAATGATGTATCTTTGAGACTCTAGGGCATGTATATATGCTTCAGGAAGGACAAGGTCATTTTTCATCTACATCATTCTTATTTACATAATAGGTTTGCATTTATGCTCTAGCCCTTGATGCCATGATGTGTTGCCTTCTATCTACCACATCAAAATAAAGCTCCATTAACATATAGTGCTTTATGAAAGAAAATTCTTCACATCATTCTAATTGGTCTGTATCTTTCCTCCTTGTTCTTCTATCATTCATTTCTTCATCCACCACCATGAAATACACCAAATCATCTTCATCTTGCATTCCTACATTCTTGCCTCATTATACACTTTTTGTCAACTTTTTGTGGATTTTCACTAGGTTTGGCCTTAGTCTGATCCTTATTTGACCAAGTTTGACCACATTGACCATTTTCAAATTATTTTAGCCATGTTATGACCTCTTTGTATAATTTTGGGCATGCACACAAAGTTTTAGGTCATTTTGAGTTTAGTTGGGCTGATTTTGGCCCCTAGAGCCTTCTAGGGCACAATCTACACCTCTAGAGCATAGTTGGGCTTCCCAAGTGCACTTAGGGAACACTTAATACTTTCATAGCATACTTGGCATTAACAAGTTCACCTTAGGAACACTTGGGGTCATTTTTGGTCTACTTGGGGTAGCTAGCTACCCAAAATTGCTCTCAGAGCCCCTATTTTGCACTCTAGAGCCCATAACTTTTGTGTTTCAACTCTAATTTGCAATCCAGTAGTTGCATTGGATTCATATTTTTTTTTGAAAAAAATATAATATAATTTTAATTAATTGGTCACTTTCTTAAGTGGTAACCCATGAAAATACTTTTGGGCCCCCGATTGACCTAGCTTTGCACTCTAGACCCCATAACTTTTGTGTTTGAGCTCTAATTTGTAATCTCTCAATTGTCATGGCTTTTGTCCTCTCATTATGAAAAAATTGACCTATCATATGAATATATTAGTAAATTTCTCAAGGGTGTACCCATATATATCATTCCTACTAAGGCATGTTGTTATGACTTTCTCATCAGTTTTTCTTTGACACAATGCTCTAAATCACAGTGTATCAAAGAGGGAAAAAATGTAGATGCTCAAAAATGGTTTGCATCTACTGCTTTATCAAATTTTCATACTAACTCACCCCATTTTATAATTTCACTAATTCTAATCCTTTGGCCAACTTGATTTTCATTTGATTATATCCTCCATCATTTGTATTCCCTTTTTCTATTGTTTGCATATCATTTTGGAACCATTTCATATCAACTTGAAGTCATATCAAATCAACTTGGAATCACCCCAAATCAATAGAGAATCACCTAGAATTAGTTCTAGTCAAACAAGAATGTGCCAAGCATCCAAAATCTATCAATCTTTCAAATTTATCAATCTAACCATAGTATTATCATGGCTCTCAGTGCTAGGTCAAAATTGTCATTCACATCATCCAATCTTTGACATTGTCAAGTCTCTCAACATCAATTAAATGTTACATGTCCTTAATCCATGTCACGTGTCCTTGGCATCTTATCAATCTAAATTATTCATTCAATTTGACAATGGCTTTGGCCTACCCATCATCATTCTAGTTGATCTTCATAATCATCACATTTCATCAAAGGATATTGTCACACTTATCTAATCAAATTGGCCAATCACCTATTAATTTTCTCTTAAAGGATTAAATAACCCATAATTTAATCATATGTCATTCCACTAATTATTCTTTCTAACTATCATCCTCAATTAATTAATTTTATTAAATAATTGATTCATCATGTGCAAAACTATGGAAATTCTCAATTTCCTAAGTGTCATTTTTCACCTCTAATTTCTAAATTACTAATTTCCATTTGTGTGGATATATGGATTTTTAATTCAAATAATCCACATAATCTTGACATAATTTTGACATCTTAATGACACATGGACATCTTACATCATGGATTCTATCCTTACACTTGGCTAAGAAATGTCATAATCCATATAGTCATATTCCTTACATATAACTATATTTAGCCTTCATCATCATAGATTCTTGGCTTTAGGTGGCTTTGAGGCGTCACATGACATATCATACATCCTCCACCATTCTTAGCCCTACTGACTTCCATGCATCATACAATCTTACATTTGGCATCTTGTGTCATATATGTCATGTATTTTTGAAAGGAATCTCTTGCCAAGTTGCATATCCAAGGTGACAAGTTCAATGCTCTCCTCTTGTGTGATGGATATAAATTGAGCACTCTTCCTCTCATTTCTGGTCCTTAAAATCCCTTGATTCTTATTCCCTCAAGTCCTTCAAGTCCTTGGTCCTAACACCTAAGTCCATAATCATCAAACTTCAAATCAATCTTTGAGTACTCTCATAGCATTATCATATCATAGACTTTTTCTTTTCAATTTTGTGCATTATAGGCAATTTCAGCTACATCATATGCAAAATAAAGAAGGACATGGGAGTTACAAATGAGAGAGGGAGTCTTGCTTTGTGTTGATTTCTTTGTTTATTTGGCTTTTGTGGTAGACTAGATGTTTTTTAGTGCATGTTGATTGAGTTTTTGATTTTCTCATAGTATGCTAAATGTTAACCCATTTTCTAGTCCTACACTAGGATCTTTTCTTGGGATTGATAGGGTCTTTTGCTTCTTAACTTTACTCAATGCCAATCTAGAACACATAGTTAGAGATAAAGTTTCTTTGTTGGGGACTCCCTCTTCTTTACTCTTCCTCTTTCTATCCAAGGTGTTTTCCAGCCATGATTCTATGTCAATCACCTTAGATGTAGTTCCAAGGGTGTCTATACTAAACATTTTCATTTTGACTAGAGTTAATTTATTCATAGCTAGAGAGAAAGGGTTCTTTGAGGCCTAGGAAATAAGTTTTGAAGCTTTTGGTCCCTTCTTAGTTTGTGTAGTCTTCTTTTTAGCTTTGTCAAACTCAATAGACTTGCTCTTGCTACTTCCAACACCTCTAAGGTCCACCACTAGTATCTTAGGGCTATTTGGTAGGAGTAATGTGGATTTTATATAGATGGGATTAGAAAATTGTTTGTGGGGTGAGAGAGCCACTGTGACTATGTTTTCTTTCAATCTCTCCATCTTCTTCTTTTTAGCCTCCATTTTAGTTCTAATCACTAGTAATAAACCATCCTAGAAAGTCTTATCAAAGGGAATACTCTTATTAGAAGGTTGGTTACCTCCATTGGTAGGTTGAGTAGTCCCTTGAGTGATGGGAAAGATTGTGCTTGCGGCACCACTTTGAGAAGATGAGGCTATCACTATATTCAGAGATGCTTGGGTGGTCACACATTTACTCTTGCTTCATCATGCAATGGTCCACTCGACCCATTTCCTAGTTCTCTTATAGATTCTACCCATCATCATATCTAGGTCTTCCAAAACTCTTAGCTTGGTCAAGTAGGTATTTCTATACATTTTTTGACCATAATATTCAATTCCTTCTACATCAATGTTAACCTTACATATCTTTACTTAGTTGACTAGTAATCTAGAAAAGGCTCAATCAAGGCTCTCAAACTCATCTTTCCAATTAGCCTAATAACCCTCAATGGTAGTGATGTGCTTTCTCAGGATCACTATCTATAAAACATATTTTTTATACCCTTTCGGGTTGAACATGGGCCTTTGCACTTCATACATGTCCAGCTTATATTTCTTCTCAAACACCTTCATAATGTTTTTGGCATCAGACTGAGTGTCATAGCTAAAGGCTCAAAATTTCATGGGGAATTCATATCCTTTCTTCTTAAAGATCTCACTTAGTATTTTCACTTATAGGGCTTGACATATGATCTCAATAAACATGATCATGTCACTTGGATACCATGGTAGCTTTAAGGGAAATCTATCAAACATTGCAAGATGCAAATAAGAAAATGATGAGATTTAAATGAAGTGACATCCAAATTGAGTAATGGAAGCCATGGATTCTATGCTAAATCTATTTTTTTGGCATCCCTATAGCTCCCTTCAAATCCTCATGGTAAATGCATCATTTACCTTAACATAATTTCTATAACTATTCTATAACTATAGCCATGGACAAAATTCATAAGATTTAACACCATTAGGAAAAGTCTCCAATCTTAGGAGGCTAGTAAACCATAATTTCAATGATGCCAACATGTAAATCAAGAAAGAATACATGCAGAATGTATTATAGAACATGGCTTCCCAAAGATCATTGGATAGAATTTAACTTAACTTTTGAGCCCAACCAATGTATTGGGTACCTAAGAAAATTACTTGAACTAAAAATAAATACTACTTGACAAAATTCAAAGCTTCTACCTCACCTTTCAACCTATGTAGGAGGACCAAAATATTAATGATTTTTGGCTTAAGGTTGGTCCCAAACAAGGTTTTGGGAACTTTACACTTATCACTCTATGGTTTCTGGAACCATGTCCTCACTCTATGGTTTCTGGAACCATGTCCTCATAATTTCTTTCCTCCAGATCATCCTTTTAGCTAAGAATTATGAGATGACTCCATAAGAGTATAAATCAATGAACTCCTCTTGCTCTATCACATGAAGGGAGTTCATTAGTATTTGCTTATCAATTAAGATTATCATTGTATCATCAAGTAGCACAATTTGCCTGATTTTTGGGTTGTAGTGATGAATGCATTCATAAATCAACTTAGGGGCTTGAACTATGACTGGGAAACTAGCTATCTCAACTAAACCCCATCCTCAAAGCTTCTCTATGATGGGATGAATTCCTTTAGATCTCAACCTTTTTTGGAAGTCTTCCATGTAAAATAATTGAAGAGAAGTATCTATGAAGTTCTACAATATGGACTTGATAATAGTTAACCCATTAAAACCTGTGAACTTGGTTGCCATGAGTTTGTGAACAATATTTTGAATTGAGAGAGTGAATGAGAAAAAGGATGCAATATTCATAGGTTTTTAAAAAGTTATGTGCATTGATAAAAATAAACATCAAAGAAAAGTGGTAACTTATTCAACTATTTGTCCATCTTTATATGAGAGCCTTAATTCATATGTTGATCTTTAGAATTTATGCCACATGAATCAATATAAGGAAATATCTTTTGGATAGTGAATTTGAGAGTTTAAAAGTCATCTAGAGGTCTTTTCACTATTATATTGAACATAATTGTAACTTTCTATATTTTCACTACATACTTTTCCTTTTTCCTTTACATTAGAGAAAGTTACCATTAGGGTACCGTGTTGAGGAAAATATTCCAAATGAGATTATTTTTGGACTAATTTATAGCCTTCCCCTTTCGGATTTGTGACATGGATTAACCATCTCCCATGGTTTATAACTCTAGTGGTTGTATCGAGCATTAAAATGTCAATCTTTTGGTACAACAACAACCCTAGCTTGTAACAAGTGGTATCAAAGCTTGGTCTTAGGTTCAAATCCCCTTGGGTAACATTGAGGGAGGAATTTTTGGACTAACCACCAACCTTCCCCTTTGGGATTTGTGACATGTCTTAATCACCTCCTATGTTCTATAAGTCTAGTTGTTGTATCGGGCATTAAAAGGTTGATCTTTTGATGTAATGGCAACCCTAGCTTGTAAAAAAAATTTCTATGTTTCTTCTTCCTTAATGATTGAATCCATTCCAATATCATCCTAACATGTTCTACATCTAATATGGGGGTTGATTTTAATCATTAACCTGATTTCCTTGAAAAATTGGAAAACTATCTTCATGGGTTAGAAACTCGCCGAGTAGAAGACATTTTCCATTTTTCTATCGTTGTTTCCTTCTAGACCAAATCTTTGACAGTTGCATTTCTAGATGCTAGGAATACTTGGTTAAAGTGTGGGGACCTATTTGAGAGTCATGAAATATCTTGTTTTTTACCTAAAGATGTTTTGCAGAAAACTATCTCCATGAGTCAAAAACCCACTGACGAGAAGACAACTTCAAGTTTTCAACCAAGGATTAAATATTTGAGTAACAACGAATCTAAAAAATGTTTAGAGATCTTAACTTAGATTAAAAAATAAATTTATATTATAACCCTTCATATTTTTCATGTTTTTAATCCATATGTGTCCTCAAGTGGTTATTATGGGAAATCACCTTCATGGGTCCAAAACCCACTGAGGAGAAGATGATTTTCAAATTTTTTTCTAAAACCTACTTATCAAGGAGTGCTACACCAAGAGTGAACATGGAACATGATTGATCATTGAATAAGGAATTTTGATCTCTATTATACTAGGTAAAAACTTACCTAATCAATCATATGGTAAAACAAACACCCACTTGACACAAGGGAGAAAGAAGGTGAAAATCTTTGGTTTCACAAAAATGACAAAGGTGGCTACACAAAAGAACTAAAGCAAGAAAAATCAAGGGAAACTAAACAAGGCAAAAAAAATGGTAACTACACATAACTATGATACAATATAGGGGTTAACTATTTTTAATTTGGAACATGATAGAGCTTTAAGTCTTGACTGTTGTAGGTCAGGGAAAGTACTTCACCATCTGGATATGCCAATTTAAATGATTTGTTTTCAAAAGCCTGATGAATGGTGAATGGTTCTTTCTAGAGAGTATCAAATTTTCCATGCATTCCTTTTAACACCCTTCATTTATCCCACAACATTACAATATCTCTAGTTGTAAACTATTGTGGTCTAGTCTTCTTATCAAACATGTTTTTTATATGCATCTGATGTTGTGTGATGTGATCTACAATTTCTTCTCTTTCGTCTTTGAGCTTTCTTAGATATACAAAATTTTCTCCAATTAGTCTTTATAGATGTCATCTTCAATTAGTGTCCTTAATTTTCTTGTACCTAATTCTAGAAGTAGGGGAAGACTAGCCTTTGTTCCATATACTAGTTCAAAAGGGGAAATTCCAATCACTTTCTTTGGGGTCACCTTGTCTGCCACAAGTGCCTCATGAATATATTTTTTCTAGGACCTCTGACTATCTAATACGATCATTTTCACAATGTTCACCAAGTTCTTGTTGCTAGATTTGGCTTGGCCATTCTCTCTTGGAAAATAGTTAGATGAGTGACTCAATGTTATGACATATTCAAAACAAAATTTGGTGATTTCAGTAGAAGAGAAATATGTTGCATTATCCATTACTAGTTTAATGGGTACACCAAACCTAACCAATATATTTTCCTTCATGAATTTATAGACTTCTTTGGAATTATTCCTCTTCATAGCCTTCACCTCCACCAATTTTGTGAAGTAATTAGTTGTAGTGATGAAGTATATATGACTGACAGTCAATGGTAGATTAATAGGGCCTATAAAATCAAGACCCCATTGTTGGAAAGGATCCTAAATTACCATAGGTCTGAGAGCTAGTATCGCTAACTGGGATCTACCTTTTTACATTTTTCACATTTGGACACCTAGTAGTAGGAATCTTTAAATATTCTAGGCCAATAATAGCACTGTCACAATATCTTAAAAGTAGTAATTGAGGATGAAAAATTCCCTATGCATGCTTCATCGTGAAATATTTTTAACAATCTTTCTTTTTGTTGTTTATCTATGTACCTAAGGAAAGTTCCATCTAAGGATCCTTTAAAAAGTTTATCATCACAAATCACATACTTAGTGGTTTTTAATTTGAGGTCTCTTCTTTTCTTTGTTTTTAATCCTTAGGACATTCACCATATGTTAGGAGGTATGAAATATTTTCAAACCAAGGGTCTTGTAGACTCACCACCAAAACCAATTGTTTCTCATCATCTTCTTCAATGTTTTCATTCTTTGCTATAGCCTTGCATAAGGCGTTACCTCTCACTAATTTTGTAGGCTTAATTTCAATATCATACTCTTGTGTTTTAGTCACCCACATCCCTTTGGTAGTGCACCTTACATCTTATTGAGTCAACACACTTTTTACTACTATGTCAAGTACATTAACCACAAAAAGAGAGTGTAGGATATTAAATCTGAAAAATTTCAATTCCTTGACCACAACGAAAGCATGTTTTTCAATTTGAGAACATTTCAACTCATGATTCTTCAAGGGTATACTCATGAAGGAAATGGGATCTTCTATTCCTTATTTATTATCCTACATGATGATAGCTGATAAGGTGTGTTCAAATGCATAAAAATAGATTATGAAGTCTAGTTTTTAGTTAGGATGACATAGGATTGGAACATTAGCAATGACAGTCTTTATATTCTAGAAAACTTGTTTTCTGAAATCATTCCATTTAAAGCTTGAATTCCCTTTCATCATATCTACAATACACTTAGTGGTTTAGAAAAATTAGGCACAAACCTTCTGAGGAGATTCACTTGTCTAAAAAATGACTTAACTCCCATCTTGCTCATAGATAGACATAATCTTTGGATGGCCTTAATATGTTCAAGTTCAAATCTAATACCTTCTTGTGATACAATATGACCAAGTAATTTTCCTTCTGTCACATAGAAAATAAACTTCTTAGGATTTAGAAAGATTCTATATTCTTTGTACCTTTGCAAAAACTTATTCAAATCTTTTATGTGATTTTTTCTCTTCTTCGAGAATACAGTAAGGTCATCCAGGTATATAAAGATGATTCTATCTTTCAAGTCAAACAAATATTTTTTCATACACCTCTAAAAAGTGGCACCAATATTGATAAGACTAAATGGCATTCTATGGTATGAGAACGTACCCCAAGTAGTGGTAAAATATGTCTTAGGTTGATCTTACTCTTCCACTTCTATCTAGTTCTATCTTTAGAATCTGTCAGGCATTGACATCATTTCAGCTCTGGCTACTATCTGTAGTAGATAATCCATGTTAGGGAGGGTGTAATTATCTTTCAAAGATGCCTAGTTTAGATTTCTAAATCCACATTGATCCTTATTTCTCCATTCTACTCTCTAACTAGTACATATTTGCTATCAACATAGAGTGATGAATAGGGTAAATGTTTTTGACCTTCAACATCTTGTCAACTTCCCAAAATATGGTGTCTGCTACCTTTAGATTATATTTCCTCTACTTTTGTTAGAAAGGAGCTGCATTAGGTTTCAAGAGGATCTGATGTTTTATTTTCCCACCTCTGTAGCTTTTAAAATCCTCATAGCTCCATGCAAATACATCTTTATATTCTATGAAAAGTTGTTTCGCAACTTCTTTTTCCTCAGGTGAGCAACATTTTTTGATGTTGATCATTTTGGGACTTTGTAGGTCTCCAATATTTACACCCTCATATTCACCAATAGTGGGCCCTTTTTCTGTCCTCTTTTATTTAATGTAAGTATCATGCCTATTAAACAACCTTTCCAACAAAACAAAGTATGGGGGAATGATGTTACCTTGTAGTTTTATTACACCAGTCTCCTCCTCTTTTTACTTTTTACGAGGATCTTCTTGGTTGATTTCATTAGGGGTGAATTTATCAGATAGTTCTAATATCTTCTTAAAATAACTAAAAAAAAATTTCATCTTCAAAAACTTTCCATGCTTCAACATTGACAGGTACAGAAGGTTTGTACACATTTTCTACTTGTTACATTATGTTCTTGAATTCTAGATAAGGAAGTAGTAGGGAGGTGGAAACAATGAGTGAATCCACCTTAGAGGTCATCCCCTTTACGACTAACTAAATTGAGATTGTGTTGAGCCCTTTGATTTCATCCTAGACCCTATTTGTGTAATTTTTCAACTTATGATTCCTTACAAAGTATTGCCACTTGATTTGTCATACAACAAACTCTGCATCACCCTTATCTTTTAGTATTTTTATACCTTTGTCCTTCACAACTATTATCCCAAGCAATAGGGCTTCATATTCCACTATGGTGTTCATGTTCCCAAATTATAACTTGAACACTATGGGTTCAGGCTCTCCTTCAGGTGATATCAATACCACCCCCACACTAGAATTGAATAAGGAACAACTTCCATCAAATTCTAGTGTCCATATCAATGATGATTCACCTTCTTCAATAAGAATTTGATCTTCTTGCCCTTCAACTTTTTGGTCACTTGAGACATCTTTGGTGAAATACATGTAGTTACCAAATTCTAATTCTTGGTAGATAATTTGATCTTTGGGGTCATCTTATGTCAAAACTATAAACTTGGTTGTCTCCTTAGGTTCTAACTTTACTTTCTTACTTCCTATGGGTATGACTGCCTAAGACCAATCCAATTTTATTAATCCCCCTAGGTCTCTATAGAAACTTCTTCTTAGGAGAAATCTATAGCTAGATGGAATATTTGCAACTAGGATAGTCAACAACAATTTCTTTTCTAGATGGGAGGCTAATCCTACTTGAGCATCCTTGATATTCCCAAGTAAGGGGGCATGTTTGGCATCCATAGCATAAAATCTTCCATGAATCTTAGTAAAGTGAGGCCTAAAGCTTTAGCTATAGGATAAGTCTTTACATTGTCTAAGGCACCCAAATCAATTAAAAAATTGCTTAGCTTGCACCCATTAATATATAATGATATGTAGAATGGATCAGATTTTTGTCTAGCAAAAGTCACTATGACTGTGGACTCTTCTTGGTCAAAAAGATTAGATGTTAATGACTCTTCTTCCATTTCAATGTTAACATTTTGATTCAAGGTCAAAATATCTTCTTTGTAATGATCTACCAATCTTTTTAACTCGTAAGGATGAGATTTCAAATAGTCTACTAGGGAAATTTGAATCCTAGAATCTTTACAAAATTGGACGAAATCAAAAATATTTTTATGCTTACCTAATTGAGAGGCTGTGGCTCCTTGAGAAATATGACTAGTACCTTAAGGAGAGGCACCATTACTTCTTGGGCTATGACTAGAAGACTAATTTTTGTGCTTTTAGCTCTTGGTCAGTACTGTCTATGAGGTTCCATCAATTGTTGCATAACATTCATCTTATCTTTTTGAGTCCCACTCATACTCTAAAAATAAATTACAAGAGTCACCATTTAAGCACAAATCTAACTTAGAACCATAAGTTACAATATTCAACTCATTAGTAGACAAAAATTGCATCATACAAGCCATTTCAAGACAACTTTCACTATCATAATTTGTTGTTAAGTGGAAAACATAGATGTTTCCTTTCTTAGGTGTAGCTTCTATAGCCAACCTCTATGGTAGACTAGGAAGATATGGAAATTTTACATCAATATTTCCTCCTGGCTGATTTTGGTTATTCTATTGGTAAGAATTGTTGAATCTGGGAAGTTGCCTCTTCATAGTAACAAGCTTGTTAGACAATTTTTGCAATATTTTGTCTGATGAAGTAGTATTACTAGAACTCCTTTTGGTTTGGAGCTCTTGTTTCCATTTTTGGAAAAGATTAAGTTATCTTCTAGTTCAACTACCTTGTTTTGGGCATCTGCCAAGTTTATGGAATGGGATCTCCTTAGGTCATAGTTGATATTTGGTAGCATTGAGCTTATGAAGAATATTTTCAAATTACTCATAGTAGGTCTATTAGTAGTTAGGATTATACTATTAATCTTATTAAAATTAGCAACAAAATCCCTCATACTTATAGCAGGTTGCTTCTTTATAGATGTCAATTGTGTTAGTAGGATGCGCTCATCTTCTACAATTTTAAATCTTTTTTCTAATGTCATCCTCATCATAACCTAGTCTATGATTGAGGCATCAGCCAGATGATAAAACTAATCTATTGCATTCTATATCAGTGTCTCTACAAATAATCTTATGGCTATGTCTTCATGTTCCACTCCAAAGATATGAGTTGCTATGAAAAAGGCTTTGATATTTTCATCAGTGGTGACTCTTCCATCACCTAAGAATTTGGGAAAGTTCTTTCTTGAACTATATGGAGTGGATAATATGTTGTAAGTGCTAGTGGACTGGTCATTATGGCCTAGGGGGAAGCCATAATTTTCAAAGCAAGGTATGGTGTAAAATTGAAAATTGGAGGTTTAACTACTTCATGTAACACTAATACTTAGCAAGTGTTTTGTGAAGGTGGTCTACTCCTAATCTTCTTATCACCCTTTCATCAAGGTACTTTGAGGATGGGGAAACCAAGTTCTGTAAG
Source organism: Cupressus sempervirens (assembly GCA_028749045.1). Classification (NCBI taxonomy): domain Eukaryota; kingdom Viridiplantae; phylum Streptophyta; class Pinopsida; order Cupressales; family Cupressaceae; genus Cupressus; species Cupressus sempervirens. The sequence continues at coordinate 559,399,165 of CM053789.1, read as the reverse complement.
ATTTTTAAAAATAGGGTCTTTCCCACCTTGATCTTTGGTGCTTCTGAGTAATCCTATTTGTTCTAAGGTTTGGAGTTAATTTTTCCTCTAAACTTCATCATATGATTTTCTTTCTACTCTTCAAATTTCTCTCCTTTGAACAACTTTTTATAGTGCTTCGGCCCTAGCTTCTTCTTCTTCTAACACCTAGCTAGCATATTTGTAGTGTTGGCACTCAAAATTGCATGGTCAATTTTGAGCACTATTGAAAAATTTAGGCCTATAAATGGTTTGTGAAGCCTATGTACTTCGCCATTGAGTTAATGAATAAATGGTGTTTAATAATTCTAGCACCTTCCATTCAGTGTGTCTAAGTGTTTCATGAAGTTCAATCATCATTTTGAGTCGTTTGCTGAACTCCTGTTTTGATAAGTTGTCAAATCTGCATTTTCATCTAACTGTCAAACATCGATAGGAGGCTGTGTTTGAACCCGAATATCCTTTTCCTAGTATTGTTTCATAACTTGCCACTTTGAGAATACCTATTTTTCATACCCAAAAACCTATGTTTCAGATTTTAAGACGTTTTGAGTTCGTTTGATTAGGTTTTGAGTCCCTCAAATTTGGCCAGTTACTATTTTCATGCTGATGCACTTTGCACATAATTCTGGGAAGCCCTATTTGACGTGTTGTAACTTTTGACCAGTTGACCCAAATGTTGAAATTCCTTTTGTATTGCATTGTAGATGTTAGAGGATTGTCATGTTTCAAGTTTCAGCCCTTGAAGAATCCGTTTGATCAGTTTTCAAATGCGATTCCAAATGGAATTTCTAACTTTTACTAGTGTCAGCATTTGCAGATTGATTGGAACCCCTGTTCATGACATCATATCTCCTGATCCATGATAGGTAATTCTAAAAGGGTGACTTTGATGGTCAATATATTTTGACTCCAATTTTTTCATGAGATGAGATTTGACGGGGTAGAAGTGTGTGGAACAGAGAATCAATATGCTAGTTTTCAGAGCTCGATCAGGTGTTTGGATCAGTTTCCAAAGGTAGTCAACAGACCTCCTAGCACCACATTCACAGTTTGTAGTTAAGTTGTAAAATGAGTTTTAAGTGATGATTTATCATTCAAATTGAATTCCAGTTAGTTCAAGGATGTCAATGAATCAATTTGCAAATCAGTTGTTCGAAAATGAAATTTTTTTTAGCCGGACCCACTTTGGGGCCCGACTAAATCCAATAGGACTGATAGAGCTCGAGGGAATTTAAAGATGTTTTTGAAGAAAGAATGATAACAGTCTTAATAATAAATGCATATTATGTATCTGTCATTCTATTTCAAAAGGATAAATGTAGGGCAACATTTGATATACATTTATTATCATTGAGTAGGAGCATAAGATGGTTAATGCTAGTAGAATGGTTCATCATGTTGGAAGTGGGATGGGCCGTGAATATTTCTCTACAAGGGAGTATGGAAATGCCAAGAAATTCTTTGATTCTGTTGCAGGATTGTACAGACAAGAGGCTTGGGTAGCATTGCTCTTGGAAAGTCTAGGTTACTTGAAGGAATGTACAAGAAAACTACATTTGTTCAAAGAGTATGTTGAGTATTCTCTTGAGATGGCAGCTTTACCTATATTATCTGGTCTTGAGGTGGATGGCCTTACTTCTCAATATGAACATATGTTGGCAGGTCCACTTTCATATTTACAAAGGGTCAATATATATGAAGAGGTGATTGGAATCTTGCGAGAAGTCCCTTTTTCATTGGCTCAGGAAGAAGAATAGCCCACAAATTTTTTTTTAAAGGAGTGAAATGCATGTTTTAAAAAGGGGATTCAGCGCCATGTCAAGGAGTAGTCTATGTATTGAAAAGAGAGCATGTAGGCCATAGATGAAGTCATGAGTGGGAGATTAAAAGACAAAGCCACCAACTTAGAAGTCGCCTTTTGAAACAGGGAGCTCCCACGCAGTCAAAGTTGAAGAGCTGCACATTGAGACAGGGGATGTGACTCAAGTAGCCATAATGAAAAATGATTTTTCATAGAACCCGCAACACATAGTAAAGGATTCTCACAACAGACTTCAAAAGAGGAGGCGCATCAAAATAGAGGACGAATGAAGGACCACGCAATGAGGAATGGAAGTCACGTTGAAACTAAAGATGGAGCCACGTTTTGCTAAGTCCCCACACCAAGATACGTAGGGGTCCACATTTTTAAAGCTGAAGACACAACAAATACTAAAGAAGACAATGCAGGTAGTAAGGAAGAACGTGTAGTGGAAATTGATTAAAAAATCAATAACTCATAACATAAACGAGAGCAATTTGAGAGGTTCCCATTTATCCTGCCGCCCAGTTGGCCTGATCACCATGCCCATTCAACACTATACAGATTGTCAAGCTTGTTGGAGAAATATTTCCATGGTAGGCCTACTAATCATGGATAAACACTAGATGTTTTAGGCAGCCACCTCCACAAAAATACAAATGTCCTAGAGAAAAGAATTTGTGGTGTCTCCTTCGAGAACACTCAAAATGCATATGGCTGTGACCAATATAAAATAGGTTTAATAAAGTTTGAGATTGGTAGGGAATCTTGAGGAAGACATTTTGGCATCATTAACATGAACATAATCTGTGAAAGATATGGTTTTTCAACTGGGCATCTACAAATTAAAGGCACATAGAATAGATGCCAACAGTTAGAGACCGCAAGCATTGATAAAAGAGAGGCTTCAACAGTAAAATTGATCAACAAGCCTCATGTGAGACCCAGGCAGCACCATGAGTGTGCCATAAGAAATATCATGCGATAAGGATCAGTAGCAGGTGTTAAGGAAGAAAACCATGCATCCAAAATTGTAGGTCAAATGTAGTTCAAATAGACCAAGAAACACGAAAAGATGAAGAATACTCACAGTTTCTATTGATTGTAGGAGCAGATCCATGCTAAAAAATGCCCATGCATGATCAGAAAGTCCACGCAAATCATTAAGAAACCGCAGTTATGGTATTATCCCACATTGGTGTGGGTAAAGATTTTTTAAATCTTTTAAATATGATTCTAAACAACATAAGCAATGTCCCAAAAGAGATGGCTTTTGAAAAGCCGCATGCCATGTTGTGGGTCCCAACTTAGATACACTAGCTGGAGGTGATGTTAACACTATCAAAGAAAAATTTTGATGGAACATGCCAAGGAAAAGGATAACATCAGCAGGAGGTAAGTTTTCGGAAAGTTCCAAAACCCGGCGACTCGCTACCTCGCCATCGGAAAGTGGCAAGAAATTCTGACTAGCAAGGTAGTGACTAGCCGAAAAATTTGCAAAATTTGGTGAGAGTCAAAATGCTACGTTGATCCCATTTACAATGCCATCAGTGAATCAACATGTGACATGTGGCAGCAAGTTCCAAGGTAGATGATGATGTGGCATAAAAAACTCAAGAGCGCACCAGATTTCGCCACGTGGCAGATCTAACGGTTCTCGTTAACTCGCCAAGCAGAAGATGCACGAGTTTTAATATAGCGAGGTAACGATGATGATGTGGCATGAGTGACTAGGCAATGACTATGCATTGAAGGAGAAAATCAGTAAGTGACATGTGTCACTTGGTCAAACTTTAGGTTGACCCAGATGGAATGAGATGGAGAAACATGATATGTTTGAAAAATAATATTTTTATTATTTTTCCCAAAAGGAAGTGACGTGCACATTCTTTTAAATCTAAAGGGGCTTATAAGCTAAAGTTAAAACTTTAGCATATTTTAAATTTTGAAATTTAAAATTTTAAAGATGTGCAACCTGAACTTTCAACCGGAGGAGTGTTTTTCAAATCAAGTTTTTGGGCATTTTTGGAAGGCAAAGTATGCCTTATCATATATCGCTGGAATTGGGAGAAGATGAATTTTTCAATTCTGGAGTCAGTTTTTGCATAGGTATCAATCAATTTGAGCTACATGAGGTTTTCTATTAGGTACTTGAATTGCAACCATATTCAGACCAGGAAGTTCAGTTTTGTTTTTGTCAAGGTAATGACCTAGATATCAGTAGAAGGCAATGGAAATGCAGTTAGGGTCGAATTTGTTCTGATTTACTCAGTAAAAACTCATTTTCACTGGCTTTTTCATGGGGCAATCAGATTTTTTGGGAAGTAAAAGGTTTTCATCATTAGGAAAGGATATTTTGCAAGTTTGTTACAGATTAATGATGAAACAAAATCAGATCAGAAGAGATGAAAGAAGAAAGAGGTTTTTTAGTTACAGAGGATTGGATTTCAAGTGGACACCTGGAAATTGCATATCAGATCCGAGAATTCATTTCTTGCTATATCTTTCTTTCTTTTTTCATTTGTAAGGGTTCCAATTTTTGTCACTAAGAAACCAGAGGGTTCCAGTTTCTGGGAAGAAAAAGTTCATTGCTGTGATACCATTGGGGTTTCCAGTTTTTGCACTGTGAGACCATTGGTTCTAGTATTTTGACATGTTTCCATGACTATGACACCATTTTCTTCAGCAGACATCTCATGTGAACAACATTGTAGAGATAATATAGATAGTTCTGAGATATTAGGTTGTTTCATGTTTTAATCTTATGCATCTGAATGTATAGTTTCAAGGAAATGAATACATATGAGCAACAATCTCACTAGTTTTGTTCTGGTTCTTGTCTCCTGTCTCAACAATCTGTAAGTCTTATGTGGTTTTGGAACAAAGATTTGAGACCCATTTGCATCCCTTTCAGGTTGTATGTTTAATGTATCTTCCTGTTGGACCAAAGGGCCAAGTAAATGCTCGATATGTTTAAACAAGGTTACTAGTTGTTTGAGAAGGATATTTTGTGAGAATGAGACCTGAATGAACATTGATGTCTAAATCACAAGGTGGTTGGATAGATCTGATGTCTGGGTATATGAGATACGTCCTGATGTCATAGATGTATGTTTTGAATTCATGGAATTGCCCAATGGATTAGGCATTGATCATTTATAGGATCACTGGTTATACTGTTGCATTTTTGAGGTTTTGTTGAATCAACATCTTTAATCAAATGAATTTCCCTTTCATGTTGAAGATCTATAAACAGAATGCCCTCACTCAGCTTACAAATTTCATTTTTTTGCATCTAGCTACTGTAGATATATGTTATTTCATAAGTTATCAAGAGAAATAAGGGTTTTATCTGCTTCATATTAGATTCGGTGTATGCTTTGACAACTAGTACCATATAAAGAATCTACAAGTCTACCCGCCTAGGTTTTGCAAAGCCTGAAGTAGAAGAAGGGCCATGCCTTATAGTTGGCCTGGTGTCTGAATGGATGTGTTGATAATGGGAGTTAGCTGCCCCTAGATGCATTTTGTTCTCTTCAGGGTAATTGGAAATGGGTAACGTTTTCAAACACCAACAAGATGGCGACTCTGCTGGGGAAGCTGTGAAGTAATTCACTGTTAAAAGGACAAGAATCTCTAGTGTATAATTTGAAAATTTAAGTCCTACTCTCAGTTGGGTTTTGCCCATCCGAGTCACCAACAAGATGGCAACTCTGCTGGGGAAGCTGTGAAGTAATTCACTGTTAAAAGGACAAGAATCTCTAGTGTATAATTTGAAAATTTTAGTCCTACTCTTAGTTGGGTTTTGCCCATCCGAGTCACCAACAAGATGGCAACTCTGTTGGGGAAGCTGTGAAGTAATTCACTATTAAAAGGACAAGAATCTTTGGTGTATAATTTGAAAATTTCAGTCCTACTCTCAGTTGGGTTTTGCCCATCCAAGTCACCAACAAGATGGTGACTCCGCTGGGGATATAAGATGGCAATCCATTTTGTTGAAAGAACATGAGCCTCTGATGTGAAATAGATTGGATATATCATATCAATAGCAAGATGTGTTCCTTTTCCTTGCTGAAGTTTCATGTCCCCAAGTTAAGCTTTATTCATTATTAGTAGTATGTTGAAACTAGATGAAAATTGTGTTCTATGACTGTCATAGGTCTATCTTCAATCAATCCAGTTTGCAAATACTGTTGAGAAAGTTTTAGAGTCAAGAATTCGTTTATAAAGTGTAAATTCTTTTCAAGATAATAATGACCTGCAAGTTTTTCCTACATTGAAAGTCTGGTTCAGATTCGTCAAGTGACAAATTATGTTTTATTTCTCACAAATTGTGAGTGGCGACTCTCAAATCTCTATACCAGTTTGTTCCTAGTTGATTTCATTGCAAAATTTTGAAGGACTTTCAGTTGTATGGGTAGATCTGAAGCTTTTGTTAGTTTCTTGAAAAGGAGTTTCAAATTCTTGATAATTTTTTAAGTGCTGGTTGCAATCTGCTGTTATAAATAATTGAAATATAAAAATAGATCATAGCAGTGGTTATTTCATTCCTCTTGCAAAGAGGTGGTGACTCTACAAAGTTTGATCAGTGGTGTAAAGGATTTTCAGTCTTGCACCTGTGCCAAATCAGCAGATCCAAGTTCAGTATCAGCACTGGAGGTATTTTGGTTTTCATGTTTTCTTTTCATGGAAGTCAAGTGTTTAAAGAAGTTGCCTCTATTTAGTGATTTTCAGCACTAGAAAGAAGAGGTAGAAAGTTTTTTTTATGATGGAGTCAGATCTTAGATCTGAGATTAGTTCCCCAAATTCTGAGAGTTTGAAAATCATGAATAATAGCATTACTATGTTGAATACAATGGTTTACAAAAGGATTGTAAATCTTATAAGAAATGAGGTAGGCAGTACTCAAGGTCTAAGTGTCGAACAATGTTATTTAAGGCTTATGTTAGTAATCAGTAAGATGCCTTTTCATTGTAGACCTGAGGAATCTTCACTACCTAATATTTTCCTTGATGTTCTAGTACCCGATTCAGTCGATTGGCTAGCACCTATAAGGTTACAAATAATTTTGCAGACTAAAAAATTCATTGATGAGATGGAAAGTGGTGATTACAGATTTCTTGAAATATCTCCTAATGATAATGAGTGTGCTGAAAGCCAAGGTAGTAATGAATACAATGAGTCTATAGAGCAAGACAATCTCTCTTCCGATTGTGAAGAGGTGCATTCAAATGTTAATGAATCAGATAATAGCAATCAGCATAAAAAAGATGAATATAAAAGAGAAAATAAATTAAGTTACAGTACACATGAAGTTGAAGAAAGTTGTAACAACAGTAAGGGGGATGATTGCCATGATAAGAAAGAATATTGTAATAATTCTGATTTTCCAGATTGTTACACTAATCATCTACCTGTTGTAAGTTCTTCATGTTATCTAGATGACAATCACAGCTAGGAGAAGATTTGAGAGGCAATCTTCTTGAGCTCTAATGAAATCTCTGTTTTGTTGGCTTGTGAGTTTGAAAAGCACATAAGTATCTCTAAGGATTTTCATATGTTCTCTCATAATACTTTCTCATTCAGTCAAATCAATTCCCCAAAGTTTGATGTGGAAAAGGAGGTAGAATCTGAACAATCTTTGTTGGACTTTGGAGGTGTATATAACAGAACCTCAAATGTTTTTGCACATGATGATTTGCTGGATGTAGGGAATGTTAATGAAGGGAAGGTTAATGCTGTTTCAGGTTCTTTTCATGTTGATCTTGCTGAACATTGTTTTGATTTTTCATATGATGAGGAGGAAAACAGTGTAGGTTGTCAATCAGATTATAGATTTACTTCATGTGCTGATAAGTCTTGTAAAGATGAGTTCAAGGTGTATTCTGACATTCAGTTTGATGAAGAAAATGATAGTGATCAGCATAGTCTAGATCAACACTTTCAAAATGTTTTTTCATATATGGTGACTAATAAATGTTTTGAATGTGAAGAGTTTTTAGTGAAAGAAAAAATTGATTCGATGAATAACATGGTTGCAAGTAGGAAACGATCAGATTTCACATACTCTTCATTTATGGAGGCACAAGGTGAGTTACAATCTGCTCCATCTAACTCGTTGAATGAAGTTGAATATGAGCACTTTGTTTTTCTAGTTGAAAGAATCCATGATTCAATCAGTAGTGATCAGTTTTAGTTTGATATTAGTTGTTATGGTAATGTTGATCCATCTTTTCATAGTAGGCAAGATGAAGAAAGTATGTCTGATTTTTATACACACTATGAAGATGATGATAGTTTTGTTTTGCCTATTGAGCTAATTGCAAATGTTGATACATTAGGTGAAACAAATGATAATGAGAATTTCAGTTTACCTTAGGGAGATGTGAATGAGAATCAAGTTTTTGACAGAGGTAAGAAGTTTTGAAAATTTTGGGTGGCCCGGGGCCATCGTGTGTACATAGTAGAGTAGTTTCCCTGTTTTCAAATAAAGTTGTTCGAGAGGAAGTTTTGCTGTTCAGGTGTGTGGTTTGCTTCTTCCAGAGATCTAAAATCTTGCCATGCCTGCAAGGGGCATGCATCTCTAGACAGAGCCACTGTTTGCGCTCAAAATTGCATGGTCAATTTTGAGCACTATTGAAAAATTTAGGCCTATAAATGCTTTGTGAAGCCTATGTACTTCACCGTTGAGTTAATGCATAAATGGTGTTTAATAATTCTAGCACCTTCCATTCAGTGTGTCTAAATGTTTCATGAAGTTCAATCATCATTTTGAGTCGTTTGCTGAACTCCTGTTTTGATAAGTTGTCAAATCTGCATTTTCATCTAACTATCAAACAACGATAGGAGGCTGTGTTTGAACCCGAATATCTTTTTCCTAGTATTGTGTCATAACTCGCCACTTTGAGAATACCTAGTTTTCATACCCAAGAACCTATGTTTTAGATTTTGAGTCATTTTGAGTTTGTTTGATTAGGTTTTGAGTCCCTCAAATTTGGCCAGTTACTGTTTTCATGCTGATGCACTTTGCACATAATTCTGGGAAGCCCTGTTTGACGTGTTGTAACTTTTGACCAGTTGACCCAAATGTTGAAATTTCTTTTGCATTGCATTGTAGACATCAGAGAATTGTCATGTTTCAAGTTTCAGCCCTTGAAGAATCCATTTGATCAGTTTTCAAATGCAATTCCAAATGGAATTTCTAACTTTTACTAGTGTCAGCATTTGCAGATTGATTGGAACCCCTGTTCATGACATCATATCTCCTGATCCATGATAGGTAATTCTAAAAGGTTGACTTTGATGGTCAATATCTTTTGACTCCAATTTTTTCATGAGATGAGATTCGATGGGGTAGAAGTGTGTGGAATAGAGAATCAATATGCTAGTTTTCAGAGCCCGATCAGGTGTTTGGATCAGTTTCCAAAGGTAGTCAATAGACCTCCTAGCACCACATTCACAGTCTGCAGTTAAGTTGTAAAATGAGTTTTAAGTGATGATTTATCATTCAAATTGAATTCCAGTTAGTTCAAGGATGTCAATGAATCAATTTGCAAATTAGTTGTTCGAAAACAAAATTTTTTTTAGCCGGACCCACTTTGGGGCCCGACTGAATCCAACAGGACTGATAGAGCTCGAGGGAATTTAAAGATGTTTTTGAAGAAAGAATGATAATAGTCTTAATAATAAATACATATTATGTATCTGTCATTATGTTTCAAAAGGATAAATGTAGGGCAACATTTGATATACATTTATTATCATTGAGTAGGAGCATAAGATGGTTAATGCTAGTAGAATGGTTCATCATGTTGGAAGTGGGATGGGCCGTGAATATTTCTCTACAAGAGAGTATGGAAATGCCAAGAAATTATTTGATTCTATTGTAGGATTGTACAGACAAGAGGCTTGGGTAGCATTGCTCTTGGAAAGTCTAGGTTACTTGAAGGAATGTACAAGAAAACTGCATTTGTTCAAAGAGTATGTTGAGTATTCTCTTGAGATGGCAGCTTTACCTATATTATCTGGTCTTGAGGTGGATGGCCTTACTTCTCAATATGAACATATTCCAGCAGGTCCACTTTCATATTTACAAAGGGTCAATATATATGAAGAGGTGATTGGAATCTTGCGAGGAGAAGTCCCTTTTTCATGGCTCAGGAAGAAGAATAGCCCACAAATTTTTTTTAAAGGAGTGAAATGCATGTTTTAAAAAGGGGAGTTAGCGCCATGTCAAGGAGTAGTCTATGTATCGAAAAGAGAACATGTAGGCCGCAAATGAAGTCATGAGTGGGAGATTAAAAGACAAAGCCACCAACTTAGAAGTCGCCTTTTGAAACAGGGAGCTCCCACGCAGTCAAAGTTGAAGAGTTGCACATTAAGACAGGGGATGTGACTCAAGTAGCCATAATGAAAAATGAGTTTTCATAGAACCCACAACACATAGTAAAGGACGCCCATAGTAGACTTCAAAAGAGGAGGCACATCAAAATAGAGGAAGAATGAAGGACCACGCAATGAGGAATGGAAGTCACGTTAAAACTAAAGATGGAGCCACATTTTGCTAAGTCCCCACACCAAGATAAGCAGGGGTCCACATTTTTAAAGCTGAAGACACAGCAAATACTAAAGAAGACAATGCAGGCAGTAAGGAAGAATGTGTAGTGGAAATTGATTTAAAAAGCAATAACTCATAACATAAACGAGAGCAATTTGAGAGGTTCTCATTTATCCTGCCGCCCAGTTGGCCTGATCACCGTGCCCATTCAATGCTATACAGATTGTCAAGCTTGTTGGAGAAATATTTCCATGGTAGGCCTACTAATCATGGATAAACACTAGATGTTTTAGGCAACCGCCTCCACAAAAATACAAATGTCCTAGAGAAAAGAATTTGTGGTGTCTCCTTCGAGAACACTCCAAATGCATATGGCTGCGACCAATATAAAATAGGTTTAATAAATTTTGAGATTGGTAGGGAATCTTGAGGAAGACATTTTGGCATCATTGACATGAACATAATCTGTGAAAGATATGGTTTTTCAACTGGGCATCTACAAATTAAAGGCACATAGAATAGACGCCAACAGTCAGAGACCACAAGCATTGATAAAAGAGAGGCTTCAACAGTAAAATTGATCAACAAGCCTCATGTGAGACCCAGGCAGCACCATGAGTGGGCCATAAGAAATATCATGTGATAAGGATCAGTAGCAGGCGTTAAGGAAGAAAACCATGCATCCAAAATTGCAGGTCAAACGCAGTTCAAACAGACCAAGAAACATGAAAAGATGAAGAATACTCATAGTTTCTACTGATTGTAGGAGCAGATCCATGCTAAAAAATGCCCATGCATGATCAGAAAGTCCACACAAATCATTAAGAAACCACAGTTATGGTATTATCCCACATTGGTGTGGGTAAAGATTTTTTAAATCTTTAAATATGATTCTAAACAACATAAGCAATGTCCGAAAAGAGATGGCTTTTGAAAAGCTGCATGCCATGTTGTGGGTCCCAACTTAGATACACTAGCTAGAGGTGACGTTAACAGTATCAAAGAAAATTTTTGACGGAACATGCCAAGAAAAAGGATGATGTCAGCAAGAGGTAAGTTGCCAAAAAGTTCCAAAATTCGGCGACTTGCTACCTCGCCACCAGAAAGTGGCGAGAAATTCCGACTAGCGAGGTAGCGACTAGCCAAAAAATTTGCAAAATTTGGTGAGAGTCAAAATGCTACGTTGATCCCATTTACAGTGCCATCAGTGAATCAACATGTGACATGTGGTAGCGAGCTCCAAGGTAGATGATGATATGGCATAAAAAACTCAAGAGCACACCAGATTGCGCCACGTGGCAGATCTGACAGTTCTCGTTAACTCGCCAAGCAGAAGATGCACAAGTTTTAATATAGCAAGGTAGTGACGATGATGTGGCATGAGTGACTAGGCAATGACTATGCATTGAAGGAGTGAATCAGTAAGTGACACATGTCACTCTGTCAAACTTTAGGTTGACCCAGATGGAATGAGATGGAGAAACATGATATGTTTGAAAAATAATATTTTTATTATTTTTCCCAAAAGGAAGTGACATGCACATTCTTTTAAATCTAAAGGGGCTTATAAGCTAAAGTTAAAACTTTAGCTTATTTTAAATTTTGAAATTTAAAATTTTAAAGATGTGCAACCTGAACTTTCAACCGGATGAGTTTTTTTCAAATCAAGTTTCTGGGCATTTCTGGAAGGCAAAGTATGCCTTATCATATATCACCGAAATCAAGAGAAGATGAATTTTCCAATTCTGGAGTCATTTTTTGCACAGGTATCAGTTAGTTTGAGCTACATGAGGTTTTCTATCAGGTACTTGAATTGCAACCATATTTAGACCAAAAAGTTTAGTTTTGTTTTTTGTCAAGGTAATGACCTAGATATCAGTAGAAGGCAATGGAAATGCAGTTAGGGTCGAATTTGTTCTGATTTACTGAGTAAAAACTCATTTTCACTGGCTTTTTCATGGGGCAATCAGATTTTTTGGGAAGTAAAAGGTTTTCATCATTAGGCAAGGATATTTTGCAAGTTTCTTACAGATTAATGATGAAACAAAATCAGATCAGAAGAGATGAAAGAAGAAAGAGGTTTTTCAGTTACAGAGGATTGGATTTCAAGTGGACACCTGGCAATTGCATATCGGATTCGAGAATTCATTTCTTGCTATATCTTTCTTTCTTTTTTCATTTGTAAGGGTTCTAGTTTTTGTCACTAAGAAACCAAAGGTTTCCAGTTTCTGGGAAGAAATAGTTCATTGCTGTGATACTGTTGGGGTTTCCAGTTTTTGCACTGTGAGACCATTGGTTCCAGTATTTTGACATGTTTCCATGACTGTGACACCATTTTCTTCAGCAGAACTCTCATGTGAACAACATTGTAGAGATAATATAGATAGTTCTGAGATATTAGGTTGTTTCATGTTTTAATCTTATGCATCTGAATGTATAGTTTCAAGGAAATGAATACATATGAGCAACAATCTCACTAGTTTTGTTCTGGTTCTTGTCTCCTGTCTCAACAATCTGTAAGTCTTATGTGGTTTTGAAACAAAGATTTGAGACCCATTTGCATCCCTTTCAGGTTGTATGTTTAATGTATCTTCCTGTTGGACCAAAGGGCCAAGTAAATGCTCGATATGTTTAAACAAGGTTACTGGTTGTTTGAGAAGGATATTTTGTGAGAATGAGACCTGAATGAACATTGATGTCTAAATCACAAGGTGGTTGGATAGATCTGATGTCTGGGTATATGAGATACGTCCTGATGTCACAGATGTATGTTTTGAATTCATGGAATTGCCCAATGGATTAGGCAGTGATCATTTATAGGATCACTGGTTATACTGTTGCATTTTTGAGGTTTTGTTGAATCAACATCTTTAATCAAATGAATTTCCCTTTCATGTTGAAGAGCTATAAACAGAATGCCCTCACTCAGCTTACGAATTTCATTTTTTTGCATCTAGCTACTGTAGATATATGTTATTTCATAAGTTATCAGGAGAAATAAGAGTTTTATATGCTTCACATTAGATTCGGTGTATGCTTTGACAACTGGTACCATATAAAGAATCTACAGGTCTACCCGCCTAGGTTTTGCAGAGCCTGAAGTAGAAGAAGGGCCATGCCTTATAGTTGGCCTGGTGTCTGAATGGATGTGTTGATAATGGGAGTTAGCTGCCCCTAGATGCATTTTGTTCTCTTCAGGGTAATTGGAAATGGGTAACGTTTTCAAACACCAACATGTAGTGCTTTGTATTTCTCCTATTGCTCCAAATGAATGTATTTAGAGATGAGATTATGTCTTCCTAATCATCTAGGAATCTAATATTAGCTCAGAGTATAGGGACTATGTTATCATGAGGTCACACCATCTTTTATCATATTATAGGTCTATTGGTCAAGCAACTATTCAACTCCCTAATAGAGTTGTCAAAAATTTGTTGGTAAATAGATTGTTCTTTTATTCTACTCTTTGAATGCCCAATATTCTTGAACGATATCTGGTTACAATAGTTGGGAAATCATAACTAAGTGATTGAATTCCCTCTAAATTTTTAGGTACAACTCCCTTAGATTTTATGATTTGTAATGAATCTTGTTTATTCCTAAATCTAAATGGAGTTTGTTCTTAACCAGAGAATAGGAGAGGTAAACCAAGCTAGGCCTAAACAAAAACTAACTCATGCAAATATTTGGGTCTTAAAACTAATCAAATCTATGAACTCATAAATATTGATGAAATGTTAATGGATTCTATATATGAATCAATTGCTTAGCTGAAAGCTTCTGGCTCTAATAAGGAAAAGACTAACTTGAAGAAAAATATAGAACAAAATCTCTTTAAACTTTCAATAGCACTACTATTATCTATAGCTTGTTTCATTGAACAAGGGAACAAAGCTCTTTTTATTCCTTAACTCAATTCAATAGAAAGATATATCCTAAGCTATCACAAAACAATGGAACAATAAATAATTGACACAAAATACATTCAACCTGTCTCTGCAACATGAAGTATTTACGCCCAAAATTAGTTGACCTTCTATTAATATTTCAATTAGATACATATATGATTTTGAGGTGACCATTAAAAAATGAGACTCAAACTGGTTCATCTCTTCAAAATTGACAAATGGAAACAAACCAATTGACAGTTATAATCATTGCATCAAAATATGAAAGAGCAGGATAAGAATCACTTGGCCTTCTTTCCTTTTTCTGACTTCACCTTGTAAGATTTGGTAGAAAAAATGATTGCAATAAACTCCTCATGTCTATGAACATGAACATTAGTGTATCCTAAGATCCACTTGGAATGCTCTCTGGGTAGATTTTTGATGGCAGTCAATCACTCCATAGCCATGTGTACACACTCAAAAAGCTTTTGGAGCTCTAACACTCTAATCTAATGATTAGAAGACTTCTTTGTTAGGCTATCCAAATAATTAGAGAAATTATTTTATTTGAAAGAAACTCCAACTAGCCCTTTCTCTTCTCGACTAGATTGAGAAACTATATGTAGACCTCTTAGTAATTCATAGTCTCTATCTTGATCCTTCTTAACTTTAATCTCCATTTCCTTTAGTCATTATCTTGCCACTAGGATCATTTCACATTTGAATTTCATACTATGTAGCCATTCAAATAAGGGTTCATATCCCTTAAGAAGAATCTTTACCTCTACTACTTCTTTAGCCATCATGTGGATGATCATTTTCAATAAGGAAACACAATCTATGCTCTTGGATTTTTCTACTAGGGTAGCCCACTTAGCCAAGATATTATTTTTCTTTCTTTTGAGCCTCAATACTACATTACTAAGTTTCTCTATGATTGGAAATCCCTAAAACTTGAGTTTTCCACTCTACTCCTTACCAATTTCCCCTAAGTGCTTGTCTTCTTGTATCTAGGATATGATAGGTTGAATGTTAGTGGTTATAGGATCACCAGTGGTTGACATTCTTAAGATGCTTTCCAGCGAGGTGACTAGTTGTGTGATGAAGCAATTAAGTTCATGAATCTCTACATTCATTTTGACTTTAGCCAGTTTAAGGATTTCAAGTTGTCCTTCTATCACATCATTTGTTCATTTCCATATGCCCACCTTGGTGTCATGTCTAACTTCTCTAAGGTCTATAGAATGTAATACAAAGTCTTCTATAGACACATCTTCAATTCTCCCTTCCTTACTAGGCTTAACAATCTCTATAGTCAAATTCCCTATATCAAGATCTTTCCTAAGGATTGATAGGGTCTTCTACTTCTTAACTTTACTTAATGCTAATATAGAATGGATAGCTAGAGATAAAGTTTCTTTGTTGGGGACTCCCTCTTCTTTCATCTTCCTCTTTTTTTCCAATGCATCTTCCAACCATGATTATGTCCTGATAAACTTAGATGCAATGGCCATCATGTCTACACTAAACATTTTCCTTTTGACTAGAGTCAATGTCTTCATAGCTAAAGAGAAAGGGTTCATTGGGGGCTTGGGAAATAAGTTTTGAAGCTTTAGGACCCTTCTCTATTTTTTTAGTCTTCTTTGTAGCTTCGTTAGACTTGATAGACTCACTCTCACTATTTCCACCATCTCCAAGGTCCACCACTTGTATCTGAAGACTACTTGGTAGGAGTAATGTAGCATTTATTGATGGGATTAGACTTTTGTAGGGTGAGAGAGCCACTATAACTATGTTGTATTTCAATTCCTCCTCCTTCTTCTTTTCAACCTCCATTTTAGTTCCAATCATAGGTACTAAACCATTCTAACAAGTCTTATGAAGGGGTATATTCTTGTCAAGAGGTTTGTCACTTCCATTGGCTAGTTGAGCAGGCCCTTCAGTGATGGCAATTATTGTGCGTGAGGTACCACTTTGAGAAGATGAGGCTACTGCCAGATTTGGAGATGCTTGGGCAATTGTTCCTTCGCTCCTGCTTCATCATGTAGTGGTCCACTCAACCCATTTCTTATTTTTCTTGTAGATCCTAGCCATCATCATATCTAGGTCTTCCATTACTTCTTCCTAAGGTTCCAAACTTATGGGAGTACCTCTTAGCTTGTTCAAGATGTTGTTGTTATACATGTTTTGACCATCATCTTCAACTCCTTCTAAATCAATGTTAACCTTACACATGTTCATTTAGTTGATTGTCAATCTAGCAAAGGATTGATCATGGCTCTCAAATTCATCTTTGTAATGAGCCAAATAGTCCTCAATAGTAGTGATGTGATTTATCACACTCCCTATCTAGAAAACATATTTGGCATGCCCATTTAGGTTGAACATGGGCCTCAGGACTTGATACATGTCCACCTTATATTTCTTCTCAAACACCTTAATCATATTTTTGGCATTAGACTAGGTGTCACACTAAAGGCTCTAACTCTCATGGGGAACTCACGTCCTTTCTTCTTCAAGCTCCTAGTTAGTATATTCACTTACAGGGATTTCCATATGATCTTTGATCAACATGATCATATCACTTCAATACCTTGGTAGCTTTAATGGAAATTTGTGAAACACTACAAGACACAAATAAGAAAATGATGAGAATTTAATGAAGTGACATCCAAATTGACTAATGGTGGCCATGTCTTCTAGGTTGAATCTCTTTTCTAGGAATCCCTATAGCTCCCTACAAATCATCATGGTAAATGCATCATTTACATTAACATAATCAAAATAACTATTATGTAACTATAGACATGGATAGAATTCATAAGGTTTAACATCATTGGGGAAAGCCTACAATATTAGGAGGCCAAGCCATAATTTTAATGATGCCAACACATAAATTAAGAAGGAAGACATGTAGAATGTATTATATAACTTTGCTGCTTGAAGAGCATTGGACACAATTTTTCTTATCTCTTGAGCCTAGTCAATATTTTCAGTATCTAAGAAAATTACTTGAACAAAAAAGAAACACTACTTGATAAAATTCAAATCTTGTACCTCACCTTTCAACCTATTCAGGAGGACCAAAATATCAATGATTTCTAGCTTAAGATTGGTCCTAAATAAGGTTTTGGGAACTTTACTCTTATCACTCTATGGTTTTTGGAACCATGTCCTCATGATTCCTTTCCTCCAGATCATCTTTTTAGTTGAGAATTCTAAGGTGACTCCTCCAAAGTCTAAATCAAATAACTCCTCCCACTCTAGCACACAAAGGTAGTTCACCTCTATTTGGCTATGAATTGAGATTACTATTGTATCATCAGGTAGCAAAATAGCCTCGTTTCTAGGTTGTAGTGATGAATGCATTCATAAATCAACTCAGGGGCTTGGACCATGACTGGTAAACCAACTACTTCAACCAAACTACAACCTTGAAGCTTCTAAGTGATCGAAATAATTCTTTTAGATCTTAACCTTTTCTAGAAGGATGCCATGTCAAAGAAGTGAAGAGAAGTATCTGTGAAGTTCTACAATATGGGCTTGATTCTAGTTAACCCATCAAAAGCTGCAAACTTGGTTGCCATGAGTTCATGAACAAGATTTTGAATTGAGAGAGTGAATGAGAGAAAGGATGCAACAATCACATTTTTTTCAAAATTTGTGTGTATGTATATAAAGAATCATCAAAGAAAAGTGGTAACTTATTCAACTGTTTGTCCATCTTTACATGAGAGCCTCAATTCATCCATTGATCTTTATAAATCATGCCACATGAATGAATCTAAGGAAATACCCAGTGGATAGTAAATTCAAGAGTTCAATTGACATCTAGAGGTCTTTTCACTATTTTTTTGAACACAATGGTAAATTTCTATATTTCCACTACTTACTTTTCCATTTTCCTTTAAGTTTCAAAAAGTTACCTTTTAGGTACCCCATTGAGGAAAATCTGCCAAATGAGATTCTAGCTATATTTCTTCTTCCTTAATGATTGGATCCATTCCATTATCATCCTGACATGTTATACATCTAATATGGGTATTGAATTTAATAATTAATTTTATTTTCTTGAAAAATCAAAAAATTGTCTTCATGGGCTGGAAACTTCTTGAGGAGAAGACATTTTCCATTTTTCACCGCTACTTCCTTCTAGACTAAATCTTTAACAATTTCATTTCTAGATGTTGGGAATACTTGTTTAAGATGTGGAGACCTATTTGAGAGTCATTCAACATCTTTTTTTCATGTAAAGATGTTTTGCAAAAAACTGTCTTCACGAGTTCAAAACCTGTTGAGGAAAAGACAACTTCAAGTTTTCTACTAGGGCTTAAATATTTGAGTAACAAAGAATTAGAAAAATGTTGGAGATCTTAACTTAGATTAAAAAATAAAATTATCTTAGAACCCTTCACCTTTTTCTCTTTTTTTAATCCATATGTGTCTTCAAGTGGTTATAATGGGAAATCACCTTCATAGGTCTGAAACCTACCGAGGAGAACATGATTTTCAAATTTCCACTAATGCCTTCTTATCAAGGAGCGGTATGTTGAAAGTGAACATGGAACATAATTGACCATCAAATAAGAAATTTTGATCTCTATTGGACTGGGTATTAACTTACCCAACCAATCATAAGGTAAAAAAAACACCCACTTGACAAGAGGGAGAAAGAAGGTGAAATGGTAAAATCTGATAGAGATCTCCTAACCTTAGGGACTTAGAATTAGACTCAAACCCAACTAAGGATTATGATCACTTCTCCTACTAAAAAAAACTCACTTTTTCCAATTGGTTAGAAAAAAAAAATGTGGGGCAACAATATACTTACCATTTCCTTTCCCATCTAGAAGTGGCCTATTATGCACAAACATAGTGCAAGTATTCAACCACCTCTTATATGAATTATATGGCCTATTATACTTGACCTATATAATTACCTTGTAATTAAAAGTATCATTTGTTAACCCTAAACCCCATTCTTATGAGATCCATCTTAAATTCTTTGAATCCCTATTAATTTATGGAAGTAATTGCTTAATTCCTTGAACTAAAAGCATCAATAAATTGACATACAACCTATCTAAGATGCATTAAATTGCATGAAATTTTCTCACACAATCCCAAATTAACAAGCATATGAAGAAGAGCTAGTTTATTCTTTCTCCCTATCTAAGATTATTTTATTCTTGTTCTTTCTCTTGCTCGTTGACCAAGGTAGTTTCTTTTTATTTAGTTTAACAAATAATTCTTCTAAATTTAAAATAGCCAAAAAACCCCTAATTTTATGGCCCCACAAGTAAATTTAACTTCTGGGAAAATTATTTTCCCCTATAAATAAATTGATGATGGTTAATGCTCTTCAATTTATCTCTTTGTTTGGATCTACTCAAAAATATCAAAATTTACTGCACTATAATGGCTCACAAGGGAGAATCCTCAGAAGCATAATATCAATTCTCTACATCTTTTTCATTTTCTGCCTCCACATGGTTAGCTATTTTCATGTATTTCTTAAAAAATGGATTGTTTTTTTTGGTAACAAGAAAGGAACTAAAAAAGGATTTCAGTACAACAATTTTAGAGTAGAAGAAGGCAATGAATTGGCTCATTATGGACAAAGCCATTAACGATGATAACTCAGTGATTTTCCTAGACCTAGAAACCATGGAAAAAGTTGCAATTGTTCCACAGTAATACAATTCTTATTAAGGTATTTTTAATAGCTCTTTTCCATTTTTGACATTAGGGTATTTGTGGTTGGTATTAGGTGCTTAGGTTTTTTATTTTTCTTTAACTTTTCCCTTCGATCTCTCATCAGTGTCATATTATAGGGAAAGAAAAGGAAGGATACTATTTGTATTGTCCTAGCAGACAAGACTTGTGAAGAACCTAATATTAGAATGAACAAGGTCATGTGGTAAAACCTAAGGGTTCATTTGGGAGACATCATTTTTGTTCACCAAGGCCTGGATGTTAAGTATAGAAAGCATGTACATATTATTTTGATTGATGATACCATTGAGAATGCAAATGGATCATGAATGACAATTCCATCATATCATAAGTTATTCTTGAGTTTATATCAACAATGTATTAGTTTCAAAGAATATTAATACCATTGTGCAATTTTGAGAATACAAATGGATCTTGAATGACAATTTTGTCATATCTTGAGTTATTCTTGAGTTTATATCAATAATGTACTAGTGTCAAAGAATATTAACACCATTTTTCCAATTTTGAGAATATAAATGGATCTTGAATGAAAATTTTGTCAGATCTTGAGTTATTCCTACGTTTATATCAGCAATGTATTAGTTTCAAAGAATATTAATATCATTGTGCAATTTTGAGAATACAAATGGATCTTGAATGATAATTTTGTCATATCTTGAGTTATTCCTAAGTTTATATTGATAATGTATTAGTTTCAAAGAATATTAATAAAATTTTCCAATTTTGAGAATAAAAATGGATCTTGAATGACAATTCTATCATATATTGAGTTATTCCTAAGTTTATATTAGTAATGTATTAGTTTCAAAGTCTATTAATACAAGGAGGAAATTATGCCATATCTGTGTCTCTAAATTCTACTATAGGGATAGATCTGAAGAAAAGAGTGTGAGTGAAGGAATTTTGAAGTATAACATCAAATAGCTAGTCATTTCCATCCCTAAGGTGTGATAGCCCTCATTTTCACTTTGCCAATTGTCTAAATTTTTTAAGGTGAGAGTGCCATGATTTTTTATGCAATAAAGATGAAAAGTTGTGACCCGGTGATTAGTACTAAAAAATGATTGAAATGGTATTTTTCTTAGTCACATTGTCAAAGAAGATAAGAGTGATTAAGTCATCTACTCAGTGATACAACTAGCTTAGAAAGAAAATGAATGTGAT